>CM057452.1:142600000-143085000 GCA_016271365.2 Neoceratodus forsteri
TGGGTGACCAGTTAAGGAGCCCACTCAGCAGGCATCAGAAAAGTGTTGCTACTGCAAGTAGCCAATGAATAAGCCCACTTGGCAGTCATGGAAAGAGTACTGCCATGGCCTGGCCAGATTAGGGAGTCCACTTTGGTGGAGCTGCCATGGGCAGCCACTAAGAAGCCTGCTTGTTGGGCACTGGAAAAATGGTGCCCGCTGTGGATGGCCAATTAAGGGCCCATTTGGTGATCATGATAAGTGTGTCGCCATGGTTGGCCAATTAAGGAGCCCATTCAGCAGGCATGGAAGAGTACTGCCACGAGTGGTCAATTCAGGTACCTACTTGGTGGGCATCAGAAGAGTGCTGTGGGCAGCCAGTTAAGGAGCCCGCTCAGCAGCCATCAGAAAAGTGCCATCTGCCGCAGGTGGTCAGTAAAGGAGTCCACTCTTCAGGCATCGGAAAAGTGTTGCCTGCTGTAAGCAGCCAATAAAAGAGCCTACTCAGTGATCATGGGAAGAGTGCAACCACAGACAGTCAATTAAGGGGCTTCTCAGCTAACATGGGATGAGTGCTGCTGCGAGCAGCCATTTCAAGAACCCACTCGGCATGTATCGGAAGAGTATGACCACAGGCCGTCAATTAAGAGCACTCCTAGCGGACATCAGAAAAGTGCCACCACTGGCAGGAAAGGGGTGATATGACAAGGGGAAGAGGGAGGACAAGGAGCAAGCAGAACATGATGGCACTCAGTAGACTGCTGGCAGCATCTTGTAAATGAAAGGATGGAGCTACACTGTGATAGGTGCGGCTTCATCCTTTCAGCTACACAAAGTTTCCACCCATCACCCAGAAGAACAGCATCATGAGCTGCCTCACTGATCATTGGCTTGTCATTGTTGAGCCTCCTGCAGCCTGAGCTGTAATAGTTGCAACAGTGACACGCATGTGAAGTCCTCTACTCTACTCTCACTATATTTTGCTTTGTGCATGCATGTAAAGCAAGCATAAAGGGACTTACTTGACTAGCTATTTGGTCAGTCCTCATCAGGTAGAACAATGTTTGTTTATTTTAAGGAGTCTATACAGTTCATTCCTATTTGATGACTTGCTTTCACCTCAGCTGCGTAGGGGTCCTAGTTCTGAGCACCCATTTTTGCTTTTCTGCCAGACACACACACTGCAGGATGTCACTTTTAAGATCGCTATCCATCTCCTGCCTGGCTAGTGATGTGTGGCTCTGGTTTCATACTTTAAAACCTCTTTAGGCTACCTAGCTTGCCATTTCCTTCCTTCATTCAAAGGTTGGTAGTTGCATTTTATTTTGTTGTTTCTTTATAGTTCTTATATCCTTTCCTTTATCCCTTTGGGCTAAGAAATTCTTAGCCCTCTCTTATTTTTCCAAAGTTTGTTTCTCCTGGCAGACAGAACTGAGGTTAGTGAAGGAGTCGCAATGGTTGTTGGGTCTGAAAGGACACACCACATGGGGGTGAAGGTGTCATGCCCAGTAACCGTGGCTGGCACAGTGCAAACCTTTGCTACAGCGGTCCCAGGCCCATAAGTGGTAATCAATGGTGAAGATATTTTGGAAGATAGACAGTTACAGTTAAGTATGTAACTTTCATATCTATCTTACCATACACCATGTAGTAGGTTATTGCACCAATAAAACAGCATGCTCTCTCCTTCTCTGGGGAGGGTGGGAAAGCGCCCAGAGCATTGGCGACCCCTGGCGGAGGCCAGGAGTCATACCGCTACGGCGCTCGCATACCTAGGAGGCGGGGCAGGCGCTGGCGTCATTGCCCGACCCGCCTCCCCAAGAAAAAGGAAAAAAGGAGCTACCGGCCACCGCTAATGAAGCCATGCAACTTCAATTAGCTCCCGGGCCAACCTCCTGACCCTAGCCGAATGTTTGCAGCATGCAGGGAGAGTGCCGCAACCCCGCCGTGGGGGCAAGCCACAGTGTCGGGGCTCAAGGCTAATTCAGGAAGTGGAAGTCCATGGCCCATGACCGGGTCGAAATACAGCAGCGCTGGCAGCTCGGAGAAAAAAAAAAAAAAGAATCCCAGTCTCTGATTCACTGTGTCCCTTACCTAGGGGTACATCTATGTGCCAACAGAGACTGGGTAAAAAAAAAGTCCCATGCTATCCTGCCTTAGCACAAATTAAATCATTGTGTCCCACCAAGAATTTTAAAACAGCTAAATAGCAGCCATTTTTCCCCATTACTGAGTGAGCTCCCAACCCCTAACTGCACTATCAATATTGATGTGCCACAAATTGTACCATTTTTTCATAAATTATGCTTTTCTTGCTACACCGAATCACTTTATCTTTCTTAATATTTTTAATGAGAGTGCTATAGGCAGTGCATGTGCATCTGCCATCTGGACTGCTTCCCATCACCACCATTGAAGGAGCTCCGGAGGAGCTGGCCGCACCGCTGGCTGAGCTCTTCAACAAGTCACTAGACAGCGGGAAAATACCTAAGGACTGGAAACAGGCAACTGTTGTGCCCTTACACAAGAGCGGAAACAAGGAAGAGGCAGGAAATAACTGCCCTGTCAGTCTGACCTCAGTTGTCGGGAAAATGATGGAGTCACTACTGAAAGAGTAGATTGTGGTGTACCTAACAAATACTGCAAAAATGGACCCAAAGCAACATGGCTTCACAGCAGGACACTCTGGTCAAACCAACTTGATTGCCTTCTTCAACTGGGTCAGAAGATCATTGGATCGGCGAGGGTAGTGGACATTGTATACCTAGATTTCAGCAAGGCCTTTGACACCGTCCCTCACAGAAGGCTACCCAACAAGCTGGAACATACAGGAGTTTGCCAGAAGATGGTCAGCTGGATCAGTAACTGGCTGAATGATAGGACCCAGAGGTGCTTGTCAGTGGATCATTGTCAAGGGAGGGTAGGGTGACCAGTGGCATCCCGCAGGGATCGGTACTGGGACCAATCCTATTTAACATATTTATAGCAGACATACAGATACATAGACAGTGTTGGAGCTAAGGGCCTACGCCCACCCAGTCTGCCCATTTGAGCTTGTAAGTTTACTTTATGTTTTCCTAGAGGTCTGTTGCCCCTTAATCCTGACCTCCAGAATTCCTTTATGTCTATCCCATACATTCTTAAATCCTGTGATTGTTTCAGCCCCCACCACTTCTCTGGCAGGGTGTTCCACTTGTCCACTACCTGTTCTGTGAAGAAATTCTTCCTCACATTTTCTCTGAATTGTCCTCCCTCCAACTTCATCCCATCCCTCTAGTCCTGGAACATTTTTTTCACTTAAAATAGTGTATTCCTGCACCCTGTTCCTCCCTGTAAGATACTTGTATGTCTCTATCATATCCCTCTCTCCCTCCTCTCCTCCAGGGAGTACATATTCAATTCCTTCAACCTGTCCTCATATGACTTGTGGTGCAATCCATGTACCATCTTTGTTGCCCTCCTCTGAACCTTCTGAACCCTTCTATGTCCTTATGTAAGTAAGGTCTCCAGAACTGTACACTGTATTCCAGGTGGGGCCTCACTAGTGTCTTGTATAGTGGAATAATGACCTCCCTTTTCCTGCTGGTGATGCCCTTGCCTATGCATCCCAGCATCCTATTTGCTTTACCTGCTACCTAGTCACACTGTTTCCTACCTTAAGGTCATCAGAGATGATAACCCCAAGATCCCTTTCCTGCTTGGTGCATGCTATATCCTCACCCCCAACTGATATATTATGCCTGGGTTTTGTGTCCCATATGCATTATCTTGCACTTCTTTGCATTGAATTTCAACTGCCAAACCCTGACCATTCTTCAAGATTCTACAGTTCCCTTCTCATTCTGTCTACACCATCTGGTGTGTCTACTCTGTTACAGAGCTTTGTGTCATCAGCAACAGGGAAATTCTGCCTTCTAGGTCCCTGCAATGTCACTGATGAAGATGTTGAATAGGACTGGTCCCAGCACTGATCCTTGTGGTACCACATTGGTCACTCTTCCCTCTGTGGAGTGACAGCCATTTACCACCAACCTCTGTGTCCTGCCACCCAGCCAGTTACCTACCCACTGCACTACTGTTCTGCCCACCCATATTCCCCAGTTTGTGTAATAGTCTTCTGTGGCACAGTGTCAAAAGCCTTGCTGAAGTCCAGATAGGCCATGTCCACTGCCCTCCCTGATCCACCTCCCTAGTCACCCAGTCGAAAAATTCAACGAGGTTGTTCTGACATGACCTCCCCTGGTGAAACCATGCTGCCTTTGGTCCTGTAGTCCATTGACAACCAGATGTTCCACCAATCTCTCCTTCAGTAGTGCTTCCATGATCTTCCCCACTACCGAGGTGGGAGGCTGACTGGTCTGTAGTTCCCGCTTCCTCTTTGTTCCCACTTTTGTATAAGGGGACTACATCTGCTGTCCTCCAGTCTTTGGGTACCTCCTCTGTTTCCAGTGATCGGCTAAACAGGATAGCCAGAGGTTCAGCCACCACCTCTCTTAGTTCTTTAAGGACCCTGGGTGCTTTACCCCATCTGGCCCCATTGCTTTATCAACTCTTATTACTTCCAGTTCCTTCAGGACTCTTTCTTGTGTAAAGGGACTTGTGTCCATTTCTGCACCATTCCCACCCTTGTACTCCTTCAGACCCATAGCCCTCCTCTTCCTCAGTAAAGACTGAGCAGAAATACCTGTTCAATATGTCAGCTTTACTGTTGTCATCCTCCACGGCCCCATCCTCCCCTTCAGTCTCACTATCCCTCTCTCTTTGCCTTTCTTTTTCACTTATGTACCTGTAAAAGGTTTTTCCCTCTACCCACTGATTTTGCTATGTGCTCCTCTGTCTGAGCTTTGGCTTCCTTACTGACCTCCTGCCTCCCTTTGCTTCTCCTGGTACTTCTCCCTATCCCTTCTGCCTATGTCTTTTGTATTGCCTAAATGGAATCTTTTTGGGTTTCACTTTCTCTGCTACCTCCTTGGAAAACCATAATGGCCTCCTCTTCCTTTTCCCTTGCTAACCTGCTTAATGCCTTATGGCGTCTAGACTAACAGAAGGTTTACCTGTTGGCAGATGATACAAAACTCTGCAACAGAGTGGACACAAGGGAAGGAGCAGACAACATGAAAGTTGACCTTAGAAGGCTTGACGATTGGTCCAGGGACTGGCAGTTGCAATTTAATGCCAAAAGTATAAGGTAATGTACTTGAGAAAGAGGAACCCTGGAAAAAGTACACACTGGGAGGACATCAAGTTGAGGAGACACAAATGGAGCGAGATCTTGGCATGATCATCACTGACAAGTCAAAGGTAGGAAAACAATGAGAAAGCAGCACAGAAAGCGGTGGCATCCACAGATGTATAACTAGAGGTATTTCTAGTAGAAAGCAGGAGGTTATCGTGCCCCTCTACAGGTCTTGTGAGGCCACACTTGAGTACTGCATTCAGTTCTGGAGACCACACCTCAAGAAGGACAGTGACCGTTTGGAAAGCAGTGCAGAGAAGGGCTACTAAGATGATGCATGGACTGCATCATAGGTCACATGAAGCAAGACTTGGGGAGCTGAACCTATACTCCCTTGAGCACAGAAGAAACAGAGGGACATGATGGAAACATTTAAGCACGTGAGGGATTTAACACAGCTTAGACAGGCAATCTATTTCAACAGAACACAGCAGTATGCACAAGAGGGCATGATATGAGACTGGTAGGAGGAAGATTCAGAAGCAACCTCAGGAAGTACTTCTTCACAGAGAGAATGATAGACCCGTGGAACAACCTGCCCCAGAGGTGGTAGCATCAAAGAGAATCAGGAGTTCCAGCTCACATAGGGATAGACATAAAGGACAAGTAAGGACAAAGGCTGCGTAGGGTGGGGGGTAGTTTCTAGGGCAGACTAGATGGATCACACAGTCCCCATCTGCTGACACTTTTCTTATGTTCTTACCCTCCCCCACTCAGCACTGGGCGAACCTCGGTATCAGCGAATGAAGCAAGGAAGGAAGCAAGCTAGCTAGCTTAGTGCTGCCTCTATCCATCTTTCACTTTTTCACTTCATTTTACAGTTGGTCCTCCCACCCACACTCAGTCAGGTCACTCAGTCTAATCCCAAATCTAATCCTCCCAAGTCACCGACTGCAGTCACTATCTGTTCTAAGTGCTTCAAATAACATCCAAATGAGAAAACCACCATACTACTGTCTTTGTGTGTGTGTGTGTGTGTGTGTGTGTGTGTGTGTGTGTGTGATGGGGGCGGGGTTATAACAAAGAAGAAAAAATGCTACTTGGGGGAGCGTTTGGAACATAAAACACTCATAAAACTAGCAGCACCCTCTATTGGTAATTCTACCAGTGGAGGGACTACTTTACATGTAAGTACTTTTCTATTCATTTTATTATACACTGTATGCACATTTTGTTTTACATGTCATGGAATGTTTAACAAAAATACCAATTTTCTAAGCATAATAATACCCTCCAGGGGTGGGAGGTATAGGCCACACCAGCCCTTCTAGGGGCTATCACTGCATCCCTGGGCAGTTGCGTATAGCCAGTACCACCCACCCTGTCAGGTATTATTGCTTACTTACCGAGGATCATGTGATGTGGTTCCACCAACTACATTCTTTGTTTTCTCCCTGTTCTTTTGAAATCATACATTACATACAGTAGGTGGACAATGTCCAAAGTGACCTAAATCAGCCACGATACTTACTTCAGTATGTTCCTTTAAAGAGATACTCTGCCCCTCAACATGTGAACATAATGTTTCACCTTTTACAATTCCTAGAAAATCTATTTTTTAATTTTAGTTTCCTTTCAGAATTTAGAACTTAGAACACATCTTGGTGGCCTAATATGTGCGATAAAAGCATTTGATTGTTTCCAACTAACCTCTTAGGGTCTTTTGTTTATGAAATCATAGTGCACACCATTATGACAGATTTTGATGTCACAAGCAGTCTTTCTGTAGCACAGTTTGTCTCCCACTGCCGGGCGGGCTCGTGGCAGTAGTAATTAATATCTGTGCATCTACAGGTAGGTACGGATGGTGCAACAGCCTCCTCCTTCTCGGAGGAGGAGAGCTTCCTATGGGACACCCAAACCTCCTCCCTTGGCCGGCCCCTGGTGCAGTGAAACATGCATGGCATCATTGGAAATATTTAGTAGACCACTAACAGGAGAAAGTAAAGAAACATAGAAAACACTAAAGAAACTGTATCTTCATTATGTGAATAAATTCCCCCATTAGTGCAATGATCTAAACCTGTCTCTGCATTACAGATGAAAAGGACCTGTATACAGTTTAGGATCTCATTGACATAAGCATCAAATCACAAAGCACAGGGCTGATCTTTGCAGCCTTTCTCTGCTTTACTTTTTATGCTCAGGCTTATGATTGTAGTTCATAAAACTACAATTCAGATAGATAACATAGACAAAAATATCAGAGTTCTCACCCTGAGTTTATTCATTGGTTTTGTGGTATGAGTGGAAACAGGGTTCTATAATCATTTTCTGATGCCACATTTGCAGAACATGTTTGAGTCACAAATTTGAAATATGAAATGGATTTTGTCTAACAACCCTTTGTATCTGACCTTGAAAATAATGAAAGTTCCTTCAATAGGTAGCAACAAAGAGAAGCCATCAGTTAGACACCATCTGCATTGGACATTTGTGGTTGCTGGCTGAATAGTTACTGCTGTTTCTGCAACTATTCTTAGTCACACAGTTATTTCCAAAGTTACAGCGTCCCAGTTTTTTTAACTGCCTTGCCTGAAGAAAGTTCTATGTAGCTTGAAAGCCTGTGTTTTGTAAATCTTTGTTGGTCCAATGAAAGGTTTCAAATCACCCACTTTGTTCACCAGTTAAAAAGTCTAGTCAGAGCCAATACGGCTGCAGAATAATAATTTACAGGAATTAGGAGACAGCTACAGGGACTTAGAGTTCTGATCAGACAAACAGAAAATGCTAAAGAAGAGCTTTAAACAGGTTGAGAACTAGCTTCTTGATATCCTAGGGGCACATCTTTGTAAAGCACGTTGCATCGTTCTGGTTCTCAACCACTGACCCAGAATGTAGCTGGAGCCAGGTTCTGTGACCCAGAATCAGAGTTTCGGACCCAGAATGCACCCATACCACAGAATTCCAGATGGTTCCAGGTGTATTCCAGTATCAGGTTGAAACTGAAAGGGTTCTGGAACCATTTTGCTTGCTGCATTTCGATGTGAGAACTATCCTGGTACTGGGCCCCCACCTGGTTCTGGGTATATTCTGGTTCCAGGAATATTCCGCTTCTGGGACCATTCCAGTTGTCATCAAATTCCCAACAATAGAGCAATATTGAATTTACAAGGGTGGGGCATTTGTACAATTAGGGTAACAAAGTCCGATGCAGTACAGAAACAGTAAGTGCGTGGTTACAAAACAAAAATAATGAAAGATGTCCTGATGTAAGATCAGGATGGAAAATAGTTTGTTGTCACAAGCAGAGAGAGAGAGAGAGAATTATGATTTTGAGGCATAAGTGAAGTGGTGGTGGGGGTACAAGGCTTTTGCACGTGATTGAACAGATACAGACATGCAGAGCCATCTGGGCTGTGCGCCAAGGAAGATTCTGTCCACCTCCGGAAGTGCAGGGCCTTGCTGACCCTGCCCTTCAGTTTAGAGTTGGATGTCAAAATTAACAAACATATGAATATGCATAGAAAAATATCAACATACTTTCATAACTGTGTTGTTTATTTAATATTTTGACCCAACATATTTAACATAGCCTTGATGCGAATCCATCTCATGAACCTAGTAGGTAAAAATTTTAAATCTTGACTCAAACATTGTTCAGCTGCACAGGTGCGAAATACATTTTGGCCTGGATTTGGAAAATGGCAGTTGTCACGTTCATGAGGTGATGTGAAAAATGACTATGTTGAAAATTTGGGATCAAAATAGTGAAATTGTCAGTTATGAGCGCAGCATTTCAAAATTTTAATGCACACTCATAACTTTACCATTTTTAAATATAAGTATGGGTGCACCTATTACAGCCCATGACAAGATGACAGCCTTGTTCAGAGACACTTAATTCTACAGAGGTCAGTATGGTCTGCAGAATCATAGATAGTAATCCCATAGTCCCATAGTCCACCATGGAGAGGAAGGATGAGACAACAAGGCGAAGCACATCAGGGGTAGACAGCATCTATAGCGGTACAGGAGCCCTATTCTAGGGTGTAGAGCAGAGCTAAGGAGATGGATATGTTCATGAAAGTAAGGGCTGAGCCAAGTGTGATGCCAAGATATTTAAAGGCGTTAACTTGATCCAGGTAGGAGTTATAAAGGTTTCGGATTTGCAGAGGGCACCATGATGTTTATTCCGGTGGTGGAAGAAGACCATGATCTTAGTTTTCTTGTAGTTAAGTACAAGTTTGTGGAAGAGAACCAGGTTTCAGCTTCAGAGACTACGCTTTGGAGAGCATACTGAGAGGGAGTGTGGTCAGGGTGGCTGCTGAAGAGAACAACATTATCAGCATAGAGTAGAAGTTTTCCAGAACAGACCTTGGGAAGAGAGTTCAAGAACAAGCTGAAAAGAAGGGGTCCAAGAATAGAGCCTTGAGAACCCCAGACCTCACAGGGAGGCTGCAGGAGAGGGTGTTGTTGATACGGACCTGCTGGGACCTGCTCCATAGACAGACAGTGAACCAAGAGGAGGTGTCCTGAGATACTGTCAGAGAGAGGAGGGCCCTAATGAGGAGGGAATGATTTACAGTGTTGAATGCCTTGGTCAGGTCTATGTACACAGACTCAACTAGATGTCCCATGTCGAGAGCCTGGTGAGTGAAAGAGGTGTATGCCAGAAGAGCAGAGGTAGTACTGTGGCCCTTCCAGAAACCATGCTGTTCTGGGCAAAAGTAGATTGTATTTAGTTAGGTAGTCAGAGATCTGTTCAGCAACTATTTTTCAAGGGCCTTAGAAAGTGGAGGAAGGATGAAATGGGACAGTAATTTCCTGGAAGAGTGCAATCACCACCTTTAAAGATAGGCGTGACAATAGCAGATTTCCAGGGAGAGGGAAACTGACCAAGACAAAGGGAAAG
This sequence comes from Neoceratodus forsteri, assembly GCA_016271365.2. Lineage (NCBI taxonomy): Eukaryota > Metazoa > Chordata > Ceratodontiformes > Ceratodontidae > Neoceratodus > Neoceratodus forsteri. The sequence continues at coordinate 142,610,071 of CM057452.1, forward strand.
ATTGAAGATTTTGTGATAGGGAGAGGACTGCATCAATAGTCAGTTGTAGGAGCTTAAAGTCTAAGGAATCACCACTGTGACATCGCCTTACCTAAGACCTTGGAAAGAAAAGGTCTGGCTGCTTGTGTAGAAATAGTTCTGAAGTAGAAGGGAGGATGTCGGAGATTGGAAGAGGGAGGGGATGAGGAGAGTCAAAATAGTCGAGGGAGAACACTACTGAGGTCCGAGAAAGTAGAGTTGAGAGAGTCAGCAATGATCTGGGGATCCTGAGTAGGGTACCGCCAGTGTTAACCAGGGATGGAGGAGGGACACGGTGTCATAGGGTATGGGATTTTCAAAGCATTCACACAGGCAGACAGTTGTGCATAAAAATGCCAGGATGGCATTCATCATTTTATTGTTCACATGAAAGATGAGAAATTAAATATTTACAAAATGAAGAAGGTTAGTTTTTTCAGTGAATAAACAAAATCACTGCTGGAGCAGCAGGATCACCAGGTTTTGCTCAACCTGCTCAAAGTGGTAGTAAGCTCACTCTCTCACCCGGTCTTACGCCTCACAGTCAATCTCTAACTGACTCCTATCTAAAATATCTGTCCCTAGTGGAAGCTTTTATACCTTCATCTAAGTGGTATCAGATGTCATGTGACTGGACAATTAAACCTTTTGTCCCTAATAATCACCTTCACTAAACATCCTGGATATCGGGTAGCATTCATAGCAAGAATGACTGCCTCTTATATTCAACATATCACATTATACATAATAGGTGGCTAAGCAACCTTAAACATTTTTTATCATGAGAGAGAGCTCATTAAAGGATGAGTCCCTCCTACTTTGCTTGACCTCATCAGCCACCATTTTGAATAAAACATTCTGATTGTGGGCTGCCATCACTATAGTAGTCCCTCTTCTGCAGCTCCACAGTAACAGGTACAACAATGTTTATTCTGTATAGTTTTGTTCTCAGGCATCTCTGAGTTGGCAAGGGAAGGGTAGATTAAGGGTGCAGTCCTTATCTCCTTCTCCTGCCAGCTGATGAGACCTAAATCCCATTGCTTTGTTATTATCTCGTATTTTCTTAAATTGCTTTCAAGAAACATCCAAAAGAGCTTTAAATCTTAGCCCTCCTTTAGTGGTACACTTTTTTTATGTGCAGGGCTCCTGGAGTATTTATTCGAGCCCCTGCCAATCTCAGTAAATGCTGGCAGCCTCCGGCTGAAATTGTAGTCAGTAGGTATATTTCATTTGGGCCTACTTCTGTCCTTTTATTTTTTAAGGCAGACTCAGATTATAACATCTCTGGGCTGCCAAAATCACCTTTATTTTATTTATTTATTTTTATTTATTTTATTTGTACATATCGGAATTACAATCCTTTGAGTCATAGACTTGTTTCCAAAGGCTCCTCATCAAAGAGTACAGAGATAAACAACACAGTTACACTTACAGTACAGATCTTCAGGGTTACATGGTTAACATATTTACATACTTGCATAGCAAGACGGTTACACTACAGTACAGATCATCATAGGTTACATAGTTAACATATTTACATACTCGCATAGTTGCATAGCAAGATTGGTTACAGTTACATCATCAAGATACAGTGGTACAGACAGGTTGTATTGTCAACGTGCAGATTTCGTGGGGTAATGTAATTGGCCTATATGTGGTGGTAGCTAGGTGGATATTAGAGTGAGAGATGTAGGTGACACTCTGCAGTGGAACACAAGTTAGCTGTCTTGGGGACATGGTCAGCGATGGCTGTGGGGTACCCGTGGACCAGGAGGAGGAGGAGGGCCTGACAGGTATAGGAGCCCTGGGTTGCTGTTCACACTTACAGCAGTGTGTGGCAAATGGGTGGTTCCTGAGGGCAATTTTGAAGGGACCTATTTTAGTGAGGTTGGTGATAGCAGCAGGGAGGGAATTGTACCAAGATGGGGCCCTGTAACAGAAGGCCCATTGAGCAAGTGAGGTCCTGACTCTGGGTACCAGGAGAGTGGGCTTGCAGGCACCACGGTGGAGATGGTGGGGTGGCACAGTGGAGGGAGGAGGTCACCCCAGGGGAGGGAGAGCCCAAGGAATATTTTTTGGTCACCAGGCAGGACTGATAGAGGAGTCTTTCCTCAAAGTTGAGAATGTTGGCAAAGGAGTAGAGAGAGCAGGGTGTACCTGTCCGCACCGGTCAGGAGTCTGCAGGCCTTGTTGATGGACATTTGTACCTTATTAAGGGTGGTTTTATCTGCAGCAGCATAGATTGGGAGGCCATAGTCTATCAGGGACAGAACTGAGGAGGTGATTGCCAGTCAAAGAGCCTCGGGGGTAGGCAGTCCCTCTGGCAGTATGAGGCCAATCTGTGTGTTCGCTTGGAGGCAACAGGAGATGTGGGAATGGAAAGTGAGGGCGGGATCAAAAGTAATGCCCAGGTATTTGCACGTAAGCACTTGTTCAAGGAGGTGCTGAGTGCTGGGGAGGATCTGGAGGGGTGTTACTGGCCTTGTTTTGGTGGTAGACAAATAGCAAGTTTTCGTTTTTTTTTAGGTTGATGACAACTTGTGGTCAAAGAACCATTTTCTGCCTGGGTGAAAAGAGTGCTGAAGAGTGACCTGTAGAGAGGCAGGGTCTTGGTGCAAGGCAAAAGGACAGCATCGTCTGCATAGAGAAGGATCCTACCAGTGCAGGAGTTGCAGCGATTCAGGTAGAGGCTGAAGATAAGAGGACCCAGTATGGAGCCTTATACTATTTTCTGTATTTAATGGACACTACGAGGCTTATTACTTATGTCCTTAGTGTCCCTCTAGTCCATAAATACTTTTTAAATTTGTGCTGCCCTGCATGGCAGTCTGGAGTGCTTCTATAGAAGATAGAGAATCCTGCTCAGATCATGCTTTCATTCCTGAGTCGCACTTGTGACTAGTGGAACAGGACTTTTAAAAGCAGCTGCATTCTGCAGCAGTGGATCCGGCTAAGCTGCATTTACAGCGAGACTATTCTGCACTTAGGGGCACCGAGAGAGAGAGAGCTTTGAGCATGCATGCTCCTATTTTACTTTAAGCACCAGCCTCTCTTTCAATGCGGCTCTTTCTTTTTGTTTTAGGAAGCGAGCAGCTGTCTTCACCTAATGACAGACTGCCGCCGCTTTCAGCACCAGAGCTCTGGGTGGGAATCCTTAATTGAAACAGGATTTGGTCCCCGCTCTGCAAGATGCCTGCCTGTCTGTCCCTATTTTCTTATTGCAACAAGCGGGTATCTAAGTGTCATGGAGCACACCCAGGCTGCAGAGCACAAACAGAGCCTCTCGTGCTCCTATCAATAATTAATTTATTTACTTTCTTCTATCTTGGCGACTCACCCAGTTCATCAGCATTCTGACAGCCACCTGCTCTGCCCAGCCGACAGAACAGCGAGAGAGAGAGATTTTAAGGAGCTTAACGTGATCCCATTTCAACACCATCTCTCTCCCTCATTCGGGCTTTTCTCTTTATTTTTAAAAGTGGGGCAGCAGAAATGTTTATACAACAAAGGGCATTTGTGTTTTAAACATCTAACGCTACCATGCTACAGATATTTATCCAGACATATCTTTTGGCTAACCTGTTACCATGACTTGGGGTCAGTATACATTGACCTCCATATACTGGACCTTTGTTGAAAAGAGAAAAATAAGAAAATTAGTGGGGTATTGAACAGAGGAGGGAGGGGGATTCGCCTGGAAGTGGTCAACCTTCCAGACTAGAGTGTAGGAGAAAGGACAGTACATAGCAAAGAAAGAACTGTTGCAACAGTAAGTTTTTTTTGTTTTTAGAGAAAGGTGTGGTCCATCTATCGTGACAGGGACTCCTTCACCTTTCTTAGCACATCCATTTTGTATATTCCACCAGGTACCTCCTAATGGACATTACTCCAGTGCCCAAGTGCTACTTCATTTCCCAGTGAGAAATTACAGCCAGCATATAAATCTGGCACGTTAGCCATATTGCAGATATTACAAGCACCTATGCTGTTTTTGTAATCATCTGACATTTGAGGCATACATCGCAGCCTTCAGTATACCTTTCTTAACCATGGAGTTGGGTTTAAATTGAGACAGGAGTCACTCTGTGACATACCTCCCTTACTCAAGAGGGCAACCATCCTATGGTTGTCCGATACCATTAGGGCTCACCCGGAAGGATATGATGGCGCCCGCCCACCTCACCGTAGAGCTCCACCCCTGGTCCCTTAATACTGTACTCTATTAGCATTGTTAACCATACAATAACTCTGTAATTAACCGTACATATACACTTTTACCCTGGGGGTCACAAATAAGTCATCTTGCAGTATGACGGTTACTACCTAATGCCTCATTCTCTACTAGCACTATGAGTTACATTTTCAGCTCACTACCCTGGACGCGAACACCCAGATTTTAGCTTCAGAACTATCAGGTACCTTTACATGAGTTTACCTACTGGTATGCCATTGGAGGTCAATTTCAGTAACTTCCCTATACCAGGACCAGAAGAAAAATTATAACAGTAAACAAACAAAAAAAAAACAAACAAAAATGGTTCATACTTTTGTGGCAGGAAGTATCCACCTTCTCTTGTCGGAAGGGATGGAGCTATGGCGCACCCTCTCCATAAGCTCCATCTCAGGGTCCCTTAACTCAACACATTTTATGGAGTTATTTTCGCAGATATATGTTTCTCATCACTGCTACTTAAACCCTGAGACACTTATACTGATAACCCAACACTTAGAAAGCTATCTACAGCAGCAGTGTGCAGACTTAACTCTTCCTTCACCTAGCTGGGTATTCCCATAGTCCCATGCTACAACTATTCCTTAAATGTAGAGGTGCATCCAGCATCCTTATACCATATCCATAGTATACACCCTAACACCTGAGGGACACTTTAGCTCCCCAAACCTTGTCCTCCCATCTCAGATGAGTCTCAGCAGAACTAACCTGTTCTTCCATCTACCACATCTCTGAGATTACATGAATACATCTTTTGTTATAATGTGTGACGAAAACTACCACCTGGTACCTTTAGACCTGTATGGGTGTCTCCCTTCTCCATGGGCTCATCTACTCAGGCCTCCCACCTTGGTTTCATCCCCATACGCCTGTCGGGTATCTCATGGCACATATCATTGTTTTAAATATGCAGCCACCTGTCAGTACATTTCTGGCCAAAAATAACAGGATGTTATCTTTCTGAAATTTCCCATGACTTAGGTGTCTAGAGTGGCCGTGCAAGCATTCTCCAATACTTCCTTCTACAAGCTAGGGGCACCACTACTCTTGCATCCACTTTTCCAGTACGGGATTTAGGCCTCATGTGGTAAAGAATGCCCTGCTTCCTTTCATACCACCATAGACTGCCTCCTATACCACCATTGACTGGTCTACCCTCCTTAACTCTTGATGTAGTCCTCAAACGGGCAACTTAAGGGTCACTTAATTGTAATGTTCCTCAATCAGGTTCAATAACATTCAGATTTTACAGTAGGGTTTCACAATAAACAAATGTCCTTCAACCTTATCGGCCTCTTCCAAATTGCTTGGCTTCTTCACCCAGGAGGCACAAGTCCAGAGACATTCTTACCTGGAGACTTTTCTCTTGTGTCTCGCTTCACCAAGTAACAGCCAGGAAGAATCGGCAACATCGGCAACAAAGATGCAATCAGGGGTCCTCCTCCCATAGGTCCCATGTTTCCTGGTCATCTGCAGCCTCCACCAATTCCTCCACTCAGGAACTCTCCAGCAGCACCTGGTACCAGTGCTCAGCCTCCTTCCGTGCTGGTCCACTTCTAGCCACTTCCGGCAGAGCCAGTTCACCAGTCACATCAGCTCGGCCACTTGATCTCTATACTCCTGCCTCGGTGCCTCACACAGGCCACCAACTCCCTCCATGGGCTTCATCTCTGGTGCCATGCGCTGCTCGGTCTCCCAAATAGTACCAGGCTGGTACCACCTGACTAGAATCTCCCAGATACTTAGACTTCTAGCCAGTATCCCACTTCTAAAACCATATGTCACAGGGTGTGGGATTTTCAAAGCATTTGACACAGGCAGACAATTTGCGCATAAAAATGCCAGAATGGCATTCATCATTTATTGTTCACATAAAAGATGAGAAATTAAATATTTACAAAAATGTGAAGGTTAGTTTTTTCAACCAATAAAAACAAAATCACTGCTGGAGCAGCAGGATCACCAGGTTTTGCTCAACCTGCTCAAAGTGGTAGTGTAAGCCCACTCTCAGCAGTTCTTACACCTCTCACAGTCGGTCTCCTACTGACTCCCTGTCTAAAACTTCTGTCCCTAGTGGAAGCTTTTATACCTTCGTCTATGGTATCAGATGTCATGTGACTGGACAATTAAGCCTTTAAATAATCACCTTCACTAAACATCCTGGATATCAGATAGCATTCACAGTACAGCAAGAATGATTGCCTTTTATATTCATAATATCATATTATACATATAAGTGGCTAAGCACCCTAAACATCTTTTTATCATGAGAGAGCTCATTAAAGGATGAGTCCCTCCTACTTTGCTGACCTCATCAGCCACCATTTTGAATAAAACATTCTGATTGTGGGCTGCCATCACTATAGTAGTCCCCTTCTGCAGCTCCACAGTAACAGGTATAACAATTTTATTCTGTATAGTTTTGTTCCTCAGGCATCTCTGAGTTGGCAAGGAAGGGTAGATTAAGGGTGCACTCTGTATCTCCCTTCTCCTGCCAGCTCATGAGACCTGTATCCCATTACTTTGTTATTTTCTTAAATTGCTTTCAAGAAACATCCAAAAGAGCTTTTAAATCTTTAGCCCTCCTTTAGCGGTACACTTTTTATGTGCGGGGCTCCTGCAGTATTTATTTGAGCCCTGCCAATCTCAGCAATGCTGGCAGCCTCCGCTGAAACTGTAACTGTCGGGTATATTTCATTTGGTCCCATTTCTGGCCCTTTATTTTTTAAGGCAGGCCCAGATTGCAACATCTCTGGGCTGCCAAATCACGTTTATACTATTTTCTGTATTTATGGAACACTCACGAGGCTTATTGCCTCATGCCTAGGCAATCAGTTTGCGCCATGCTTCTTGGCACTTGCCACCCCTCTCCCCTCCCCAACTCACAGTCCCATGAGTTTCCAAACAGTCACTACTAATGCTGGCTGCATGACCATGTCCCCTCACACCCCACCATTTTACTCTAGCATGTCCCTACCACTCAGCCTCCCTCACCCCACCATTTTCTCTATACCTTATCACCCCTCTTCCCCATCCTCTCACCTCCACTGCAGTACTTACCTCTCTCTCTCTTTCTCTCATACCTCCTTCTTCACCCTCTGACAACTATCCCCATCCTCTGAACTACTGACAAGGCACTTTGTGGTTGCTATCCCCCACCCTCATAAAGTGTTTTTCTTGTTATTTAACTTGTACCTATGTTTTGAGTTATTCTGTAAGTTCTGAATCCAAGCTGTATCATTCATTGTAATGTACCTTTGCTTTCTCCTACTGTACTTTGTTTTGCAATCTATGACGTGAACCTTTGTAAAAGAGCTTGTGCTCAAAGGTTTTTCTGAATCACTAAATAAATACAATTCCTTTAGTGTCCCTCTAGTCCATAGATACTTTTTTTTTGTGCTGCCCTGCACGGCAATCTGGAGAACTTATAGAAGCTGGAGCATCCTGCTCCGATCCTGCTTTTCATTCCTGAGTCGCACCTCTGCAACTAGGAACAGGACTTTAAAACGCAGCTGCATTCTGCAGCAATGGATCCAGCACTAAGCTGCATTTGCAGCGGACTATTCTGCACTGGGGAACAGAGAGAGAGAGAGAGCTAGGAGCATGCATGCTCCATTTTACCTTTAGCACCAGCCTCTCTCTCTCTCTCTTCTGTCTTCTAATGTGGCTCTTTTTCTTTTGTTTTAGAAGCAGGCAGCTGTCTTTACCTAATAACAGCCTGCCGCCGCTTAGCACCAGAGCTCTGGGTGGGAATCCTTAATTGAAACAGGATCTGTCCCCACTCCACAAGATGCCTGTCTGTCTCCCTTTTTCTTATTGCAAAAGGCGGTGTATGAGTATCACGAGCATACCCAGACTCCAAAGCACAAACAGAGCCTCTCCTGCTCCTATCAATAATTAATTTCTTTATTTACTTTCTTCTGTCTTGGCGACTCACCAGGTCATCAGCATCCTGACAGCCGCCTGCTCTGCCCAGCCATCAGAACAGCGAGAGAGATTTAAGGAGTGAACATGGTCCCATTTCAACACTACCTTTCTCTCTCCCTCATTGCGGGCTTTTTCTCTTTATTTTTAAAAGTGGGGCAGCAGAAAATGTTTTATACAACAAATGGGCATTTGTGTTTTAAACATCTAATGCTACCTGCGCTTACAGATATTTATTCAGACATATCTTTTTCGCTAACTGCTACATGACTCGGGTCAGTATACATTGACCTCCCTATACTGGACCTTTGTTGAAAAGAGAAAATAAGAAAATTAGTGGGGTATTGAACAGAGGAGGAGGGGGATTCGCCTGGAAGTGGTCAATCTTCCAGACTAGAGTGTAGGAGAAAGGACAGTACATAGTAAAGAAAAGAACTGTTGCAACAGTAAGGTTTTTTTTTTTTAGAGAAAGGTGTGGTCCATCTATCATGGCAGGGACGCCCTGCACTTTTCTTAGCACATCCATTTTGTATATTCCACCAGGCACCTCCCACGGACACATTACTCCAGTGCCCAAGTGCCACTTCTTTTCCTAGTAAGGAATTACAGCCAGCATATAAATCTGGCACGTTAGCCATATTACAGATATTACAAGCACCTATGCTCTTTTTGTAATCATCTGACATTCCTAGGCATACATCTCAGCTTTCAGTATACCTTTCTTAACCATGGAGTTGGGGTTTAAACAGGAGACAGGAGTCACTCTGTGACACACAAGTACCATTAAGTTACTTAAGGTTATTCAAAACTTGCGTCCCGAGACCCAGGTGGACATAGTGTTTTTGGTAGTAGGAGGCCTTTGCCTGCCTTATCTCCTGATGCATTGATTCCTCATAGACATGTACAACTGCCTGTCAGAGGGTTGACCAGAATCAAGAGCTTTATACAGAGGTTATCCTGGTGACAGATACTATCCAGAAGAGCCTTGTCAGTGTCAGTGGCTCAGTAGGTAGCACTCGCCTCTGAGGCCAGGAGATCAGAGGGCTGTGGGTTCAGTTCCCACATCTGGCACTTGGTTAATATCCCAGTACTGACACTGTAGTGCAGCATGAAAGGAGTGCTGCACTTCTGATGTGCCGCTCTTCGGATGAGATGTTAAACCGAGGTCCCATCTGCCTGGATTGGTGGTAGTTCAGGTGGATGTTAAAGATCCCATGCACTTATCAAAAGAGTAGGGAAGTTTTATTGAAAAGAAACACAACATCACATAAAAGAAAATGGCAATATCACAATAATATACAAGATTCACAAAATAAGCATGATAACAAAGGTCATAAGGAAATGAAATGTTGCCAAAAAGAATCCACTTTATCCATGGAAAACTTAACAATATCTCTAGTTTTGACAGATGATAAAACCATTCTCAATCTGTAAAAGATGGTACTGTATAATACTGTCTGTTGTTGTAATACAAATTGAGCTGCCATAAAAAATATTGAATAAAGGAAAAAAAACATTCAAAGTACTTTTGTGATATAATCTCCAGATCCCTGTATAATCCCCTAAACTATGGTTTGGTATGAAATATGAGATAAAAAGGGCAAATTCAATGTGTGCACCTGCCAAAAACTTTACTATAGGGACAAGTAACAAAAAATGAACCATAGTTTCTTCACAGTTTATACAGGTAGATCTTAAACAATACCTTTCTGCCACAGGCTTATATTTTAAATTTCCTCTAACTCCCAGTCTCCCTTGTATAGGAAGCCAAACAATATCCCAAATATGTGGGGAATCCTAAAATCTGTTAACTTCCTTAAAGAAAATAGCATTTTAGAGGGCACACATTCTGGAAATAGTAGAACACTTCTTTGAACATCAAATACAATAAAAGTATAAATGATTTCTTGTAAACGTGAGAAAGGTCGAAAGAGACTTTCCACTGTTGCATCTTTTAAGGTAGATATACCATATGATTTTAAAAGGTCTGTTAACAGAATCTTAGGGCGTAATAAGGACCATTTATCAAAATATCTAGACCAAAGAATTGTGTCCATAACTGCCAGGATAAGGTAGCAGGAGTCCATAAATAAGTAAAAGAACCAAAAAGAATAGGGAGTGCTAAAACAATAGGATTAACCATAGCCAAACCTCCTTTATTAATAGGTAAATAAGTGATGTCTCGACGGATGGGATTCAGTCTATTACCCCAGAGCATCTGAAAAAGACACTAAATAATCTAGTTTCCAAATGCAAAGGGGAGGAAAAATATAACATAAAATAAAAAACAGGAAGCAAGAACTGTTTAATAACCATAATTCTTTTCTTTTTCCCAAATTCCCATCCCTTCCAGCGCTGAATCTTAAATTCCTGATATATAACTGTTTCTCCCAATTATAAGTTGCCAAATCCTGGACTGAACCAAATACCTAAAATTTTATGGGAGAAGAAACAACGGATACTTGAAATATCTAAAGGAACTGGGAGAGTAGAATTTAGAGAAAAACCAAACTTTCTCTATGTTGTTGGCTCCAGATAAAGTCCCAAATGGGAGAAAATCTGTAATGCATTAGTTAAAGAGGAATATCCTGAACTAACAATGTGCCATCATCCGCATAAGCAGTAACTTTTCATGAGGTAATGAAGGAGGGGGGCCAAACCCAAAATGTTATTATCCCAAAGAATGTGTCTTATTACTGGGTCTAAAACAAAAGAGAAAGGAGAGGACCTAGGGACAACCTTGTCTTCACCCAGCTGTAAGAGGGTTTCCGCATCCAAAAGACCATTAACCATTGGTACAATAGTAGCTCCATCATATAGGGAAGAAATCCAAACACAAAAGGTTTCGGAAAACCATAGCTAAGAAGCAGAAATAGAAAGTCATGTCTAACTTTATCAAAGGCTTTGCCTGATCCAAGGCTACAACATATCCAGAAATCTTGTTTGTAATGGCTGACTTCAAATAGTTCTCGGAAGGTACAAGTTATGTTGAATACATCTGTTGGGAATGGCACAAGTCTGAGCCGGATGTATAAGAAAATCAACCACCAATAATAATCTATTGTTGAGAATTTTAGCCAAAATTTTATAATCGCTATTCAATAAACTTAATGGTCTCAATTAGTCAGCAAGGCTTTATCTCCTGATTTAAAAAAATAAAGTAAAGAGGTATTAAATCCAAAATATGAAGAAGAGGAAGTCAACATAAAGTTGAAAACCTTAGGTAAAAAATAAAGCATGTAAGGCAAAAAGTTTTGTAAAATCATTGGGGATGCCATCCTACCCAGGTGAAGTACCCTTACTTAATTGAGATATGGCAACCTCAACTTCCTCAGGGATATAGGTTGTAATAATAGGGTTACCATAGAGATGGGAACTCATGTAATGGGGCAGTAAATCCGAGAGATCAGGAGAAGACTGCTTTAACTTGGAGTGAAATGTATTGCAATAAATTGCTGTATTATTGCTAACATCTCCAAATCTGTTTCCACTACAGTACCTACAGGTGAAATAAGATGAGTCATGAGAGTATTATCTAACCTTTGTTTACAAGCATCAAATGGGTCCGAGGTTGGTGTTTTCCTGATACTAAATTTAAATTCCAGTTCCAAGGATTTAGCTCTGTCATATTGATAAGTCTTCATTTGTTTTTTAATTCCAAAATTTGAGAATTAAAGCTATACCGATCACAGGAGGAAAAGACATTAATTTATATAACTGATTCCATAAAAGGAGATATTTTAAATAGTTAGAATTAGCCTGATGTTTACCAAAGGAGAGTATAAGTTTCTTTAACTCCATTTTTGTATCCAGCCACCAATTCAATAAAGAGTCATAAGAACAGATAACTGAATCTCTGCTGGCAAAGAAAACTTCAATCTGAGAAAAAGGGAAGGGGAGTCAAAAAGAGACATATTAAGTCTCCATCGATTATGTAAAGAAAAACCTTAGGAGGGAGAGAGTATGTAAACTTAAAATACAAAAAGAATATTATGGTCCGAAAACTCAGAAGGCTGAGATATACAAAATAGGAAACAAATGTTTGGAAACAAAAACATGTCAATGCGCTGGGTATATATATATTCTATGATAGGTAGCTCCAGTACCTGTAGGGTGCAATTTATGGAAAGCATCCGTCATACTGGCCCCAGAGAGAATTTGTACCAAAGCATTGGAGTCACATATATTTTTCCGAAAACTTCTGTCAGGTAGTATCCAAAGTACAATTAAAATCACCGCCTAAATAATATGTTTTTGAAAACAAAAAGGCTTAATCTCCTCAAACAGCTCAGTTCTAGCTGATTTGATTTGAGGGGTATACATATTAATGATACGAGAAGAAAAATCCGCTAGAGAACCATCAAGAATTAAGGCCCTGCCAGGTCTAATATCAATGAGACGAAATATGAAAGTGAATGGATTTAAAGAGAATGCCTATTCGCCTGCAGCTTCTAAACCAAAAGACCAAAAGAAGGCCCCAATGTCAACATTGTTTAAATAGCTCTACCTCAGCAAGTGAGGATAGACGAGTTTCTTGAACAAAGATAATATCAACTTGAAGAGACTCAAAAGGAAAATAAAGAAATCTGTTTTTATAGGTTTTCAAACTGCAGACATTGAAAGACAAAAGCTTTAAAGTAGCCTATAAAAAGTTTTATCATGGCCCACTTTTCAAACTGCTACTGGCTTTCCTCTTTACCTTTTTTCCTTTTTGTCTTTAGAAAGCTCAGTGGATCTACTCTCTTCATCTTCGTGACCAACTCTGATCTATGAGAAGTGTCTGATTCTAAGTCAGAGTCCCAAAATCTTCCTGAAGGGAGAGAAATGTTTGTAGTAGGAATAGGACAGGGGTGGGAACTTTCAGAGAAGACCTAGTGAATCTCCGCCTTTAACAGTTTCCAAATATGGGGTGGGGTGGGGGCATAGCTGCCTGTTAGAGACCTTGTGCTCAACACTATCTGGAGTAGAGCACAACTAGAAGCAGGACCAGGGTCCTGGTCAGGGGTATTGTAGGCCTGACTTCAGCGGAAGAAGAAGCAGATTTGGTCGTGACTGGGGTGATGCAGAAGTAAAAGGTGTGGATCTGTGAAGAAAGACCCTGATGTTTTTCTTGGGCCTGGATCACTAACTCATCATGATCCCAACCTTCAGTCCTATTTCTTTAGCCCAGGAGCACTGATGAAAAGCATGGCCTTTATCATCACATAGGTTACACTAAAAGATATTTTCACATAAAACCATAGAATGACCATACCCCCACATAATGAACATTTTAAGATATCGCAAGAGCTGCTAATATGAGTTCGAGAACCACATTTGTAGCATGCTCTGGGTTGTCCACTATAGAAGCACACACCTCTATCCTTACCCAGAAAGAAACTGTTAGGTAAGTGAATAATATCTGAATTCGCCTGAAATAATTTTACTTTGAATTTCCAGCCACCCGTCCAGATACCTTTCTAGATCTAACAGGGCCTCAGGAGGGCCCAGTATGTCGCAGCGGTTCTGCAACCAGTGATATATATCACTAACATTCACCCTTCATTCCTGAACATAATAGTGACATACCGCATTTGAGGTTAGTAAGGGAATGGCTAAAAAGGCACCCATAAAGGTGAATTTTTCAGGATGGAATATTTGTCCAAAATTTCTCAAGGCTATGATTAAGTCTAAAACTTATGTCATATGAGTCTTCCCCAGAAACATGAATCAAAGTGCATAAATCAGAAGGGAAAAAGACATTGAACCCCTAAGTAAGGTATTAGCCACGTAGTATCTATCAGGTGAGAGGCAAGACCATCTGTATATCGCAATCGGACTGCATTCCTCCTGGGAGCTTGTTCCAATTTGTTTTTGAACAAATCTGCCATAGGAATACATTTAGAATGCTCCGTCATTATTCATATTTGCAGACCCTTGACCAGACTCAAAAGTACCCCTGCCCCCTCCCAGGAAGTACTGGGGCCTAAATGGCCTCAGGCTCCTCAAAAGGTGCCCATTAATATTCTTCTTTTGAGGATAAACCAGTCTCTGTACCTGAGCTCAGACAGTTGGCATGCTTAGAAGGGACTGCTCCATCGCCCACCCAGTCAGGATCGGAATCCAGGTTCCAGACGGGTTCGAAGCCAGCCTGCTCGAGAAAGAGAGTTTTCAGCTGACCAATCCCCAAATACATCCGAGGAGTGTTTTGTAAACCAAATTGTCGCCAACAACCACGCGAGGTAGAATCGCTCTTTTTCCAAAATGACTCCATTGCTTCCGCACGCCCATCGCAATACCCAGAAGTGCAGTCATGCAAAATGGGTCCGGAGGAACCTCCGTAGCTATCGGAGGAGAGGTTCCAAGTCATTAGGTAGACTAGTAGAGTCTGCAGAACAACTCGTACAGCAGAAAATTCATAGATCCTGCATCGGCGGCGCTCACCGCTTCCTCCATTGCGACATCAGATACTCCAGATACAGACGCTCTATCTCCGGAACAACGCCTGCTGCCTCCTGTATAGTTTGCATAGCTCCATTAACAGGAGCTTCCATGCTGACGACCATCTCCATTCCACTTAGCACTGCATCTGCCATTCAGCAGATCAGTACAGCCCTCCACTGGCCACAGAGCGCCAGCAGAGTAGGGAATTTCCCCGTGTCCTTGCCAAATTTCCTCATTCACTAAAAAATACCACCAACAGCTTAATCTGGTTCAAGGTCAGTTGGCATTCATCTGTATCCTCCTCGGTCGTGGCCTGAAAATAGGTAGGATTTGTCTAGTGCACTTACCCGTCAACAAAAGCTAAATAAAATATTCACAGTGAGTCCCGATTTGACAGTACTCTTTCTAAAGGGGACAAATAGCTCACAGACATAGTTGAAGGTACAAATAAAGTGGAGAGAGCCAAATCAGTGTTGGGTGCTGAGTCAAGTGGAGACCGTCACAATTGTACAGATAGTCTTTGAGTTTATCAAGGCCCCCAATTTGTAGACAGCATTGTTAGGTGACTGTTGGGGGTTTTTTGCCTTAGAGGACCAAAAGACAAAGTACTGGTTAGTGATCGCTAAGCACATCAGGAGAACTGAAACACTGGTTAGTCTGTTTGGTCAGTTTGTAAGAATCAGGTTAATTAGGGTGGACGTCCTGTTTTATGATCACATCTCATTGGGAGGTTACAAGATGAGAGAGATCAAGTGCCGCAACAGCATCCTTATAGGGAGCAGCAGAGGGGACAGCCAGTTAACGTTGAAGTCCCCCAGTGCAGTAATCTCCTGGTGATTAGGTAGAGAGATAGTAGTTTAGGACTGCATTGAAAGCTAGGGTTTTTTCCCAGGATGGAATGTAGACCGAGCAAACTAGAAGAGATTTAGAAGGGAAACCAAATGTAACTCTGACTGTAATGGCCTGCCCACCATGTTCAGAGGGAAAAGTGGACAATAGAGACCCCTGGAGGAAGTTCTTGATGTAGAGGCATAGCCCCTACCCTCATGCCAACTCTATCTACCCGAAGATAGAGTAACCACAAATGGTGACTGCAGAGTCAGGGATATTAGGAGAGCCAGATCTCGACGACTGCCAATATGTCAGGTTTGTGCAATGCAACCCAATCCTGAAGGATGTCAAGTTTTTAGTCAGGCTAGAAATATTGATAGAGGCAATCTTAGCCACTTACCATCCTGCTGGATAGCAAGGAGGAGGGAGCAGGACCCAGGTTGGGGTGAATATTACCTGATAAAAGCAGCAAGAGGAGGGCATAGCAGAGCAAGGCAGATTTAAGAAGCTTAGGACACAAGAAACACTGACAGGTATGGCAGTAGGGCTTAAGGAGTACAACAGCTTGCATAGCTCTGCTATGCAGCAGGAAAAAGGAAACCGCAGACAGTATTTCACCCAACACTTAATCTTTCCCAGCTGCAAGTATCACACAGTTCCCTCACAAAAGAAAATAATTAATTTACAGACTGCAGAGAGCTAACAATTTGTCTTTGCCCTTGTCACTTCCTTAGCAAAACGTTTACTGATGAATAGGCAATTCCTGTGACTTATTGTTGCTAAGCTGTTTTTTTTTTTTGCATTATCATATTTATCCGCCTCTGTCGTACTTGGTGACCCCCACTCCTTCTGGCGCCACAATTCCTCCAAGTCCCTCTGTCCTTACCCGAGCCTCTCTGATTCCTCACATTGCAGCTGGTCCCCTGTGATATCCTGGACATATCCCTTTGCTGAGCGGGCCCCTCCAAGGGAAGGCACTGGGAGAGGATAGCCCAGCGCACTCTGTTAGGGCCCAGGGATGCTGCTGAGGAGAGGAGGCTCGGAAGGCACTGGAGGTGTCAGGGACAGAGAGCTGTCTTCTGGCGGCCAGCGAGCGATATCACGCTTTTCTAGGTTCCCCATGCGTCGCTGTAGTGCCCTCAGTCTCCACTGGGGCCGCTGCCGAGGCTATCCCCAGACCCACCCCTGGGATAGGAGAGCAGTCCAGTGGATGCTTGATCCTATCCTCCCCTGCCGACCCCCAGCAACCCGAGTCCGCTCTTCAACCCAAGTCGCTGGCGCGGATCGAGGTAAGGCTCCAGCGCCAGCCTTCTACGCCACCAGGCCAACAAGCTGCTTTTTAATTTTGTTAATAAACTGCTACGTTGTGCTCCTCATGGGCACTGCTAGAACCTAGAAAAGTGGAAATACCGCTCGCTGGCCACCAGATGACGGCTCTCTGTCCCCGACACCTCCAGTGCCTTCCCAGGGCCTTCCTCTCCTCAGGTACACAAATAATGTGTATCATAAAAGCTTTATGTGGGTAAATTGGCACAAGGAAAATTAGACCACAGAAAATATATAATAAGATATCCTAGAACTGTGCTGTTATTTTATGAGCCTTTCTGAGTCATAGTATTTCCAGGGTCTGTAGCAATAAAGCACAGCCAACATGACATTTTGCATGTACTGTGCATTTGATTAAACTGATTTGAATTGCTTCTCTAGTGTTTTTGTTTTCTGGTAGTGTGGAAGATGTAAAACCAGTGGAGTAGCAAGAAATACAAACTTGTAGGGCCAAACCCTTCAGCGCCTCATTGCTGCCCCTTCCTCCATTGTGGACATGTGCATATCTGTTACCTAGACCCCTTGTACACTCCATATTGTACTTCAGGAAGTGCATAATATAATCAGAAAGTAAAGCAGTACTTAATGTTCTGCATTTAATGGTATATTTAATTTAAACAGAGCACAACATTCATATTAGAACACCAGTAATGGAGGACATCAGACAGTAGGAGTAGCCAGAAGCAATGGTCAGAGCCCAAAATGCCACCCCTCACCAATCAACTTGTAAACTGTAGCTTACTTGAGTATGCCTCCCTACACTCCTGTGTGAAACCAAAGTTGCTATAAATTGCAAAGAAAAATTGACTTTTCAGGGTGGAAATTCTGACACAAATAAGGTGTGGTAGGCATAATTCAAAACAACGAAATTTGGTAGTTCATCTTAGAGTGGTTTTCTGTCAGTTCAAGAAGTAGCAAACACAGTGTAGTACAAATGATCATATTGAAGCATCTCAGCATACCAGAGTAGTATTAAAGTGGAAAACCAGCAATATGAAAAGCTATTTATAGCCAGATTGAAGTTAAGAGACTATAACAGCATGTAGACTCTTCACAGTCATTGTAAGAGGCACATAAACCTTGATGTCAGTGGCACAATATTGAACACTCAAATTAAATTTACTGATTTAAGAGCCTGAAGGTCTATACTTAAAGTGCATATGACCCACCCAAAATGGAATGCTGGATAAGGCACAGTGCCCACCGGCTGTGCCGCAGAAATATAATTCCATACAGAGGTGATGCTAGGCAATAATGAACCAAGCAGGCGCTTGTGGTGCCTGCAAAGAAGGGTCCACGAAGGTAAAATGTACAGTACAAGCAGAGAATAGCCTGAAATGCAAAAAGTGTTAATATTTCAAAACCCAAAATTGTTGTCACCCTTGTAATCATGGATTTTTACCACGTTTTTAGAAGTGGAATGGGGCAGAAAGGGAGACGCAGGGACAGTAGGACTGGTGAAGAGGGCACCACAAGTGTTTTTCATGGGGCACCATTAGGTCTATAAAACTGGTCCTGCTTCTATACCAGCAAATAATGTTTGGCAAGATATAGTTGGTAGGCAAGGGTATACTAGTGCATGCTGCTGCCCTTTATATTTCAGTTTCAGCAAATGCTGAAGTAAAGAATTCTGGGAAAATCCCCAAATCAATGTCATTGATTCCCGGCTCTTCTATAACTGAAATAGCAGTGCTTGGGTATTATGGCAACAATTTTAATGACTTTAGTGGAAAGTTTTATGTTTAATCTAATATTTTCATTAGCATGGGTCTAAATGGTGCTGTAAGTATTATTGCAGTGTAATAACTGGTCTCCATTTTTTCATAGGAAAAGCTGTTTATAATTTGCCATTATAACCTGCGAATTATAATGGCGAACACACACCAGCTTTTCCTATGGGAGGCTCATGCTCACTACTCTGTGCACAATTCCACACAAAGCAAACCCAGCAGACCCCCTTGTGTACACGATCCCCTGCCAATTGCACAGCTGTGCACAACGGGTGGTCGGGAGCATGTTAGACATGACCACACTCTACACCATTCACTAAGGTGCAGAGTGCTGGGCATGGGGGTGCAGGATACGCAGCAGGGACCCTGCCATATCTTCAATGAGCCCCTTCCTTGACACCCGCCAGCTGTGGCAGGACAGGAATCCCCCATGTGCTGCCTCAGCCCACTGGGCTGACAGAGAGTGTTAGAGGCAGCCATTCAGGCACTTGTCCATACTTTAAAGAAGCGGCAGTCCTGCGCCTTCCCAGAATCTCCTGCTTGCATGGATCAGGATCCACTTTGAGACCCAGGACTGTATCTCTCAAACAGTCCACCTCCCACAGGTGTGCACTGGGGCCAGTGCCGTGGACATGCACCCTGAGGGTGTGTGCGGTTGTGCATACCATGCACTCTGCGCTTTCCCCAAGTTCATACTATGTGGGCCAGATACACGTGAATCACTCATACCCAGCTGCACCTTAGTGCATAGGCCCCAGTATGCATAACTCACATGTCTTGACAGTGAAATTAAGTGCCACACCTAGACCACTTCTCCAGCCTTTCTAGGTCCCTTTCAGGCCCCTTATTCCTCCTGTGTGCCTGCTCTCCAACAGATCTTATTGTCATCAGCAAAGAGTCATACATTGCTGTATATACCCTCTGCTGTATCCAGTATGATAGTATTGAATGTCACCAGCCCCAGGACCAATCCCTGTGGAACATCACTTGCACCCCGATCCTCGAGAACTTCCAGTTAACTGCCCCAACCAATTTTCTATCTATCAGGTGAGTTTGTTCCTTCCCCAGGTCCTCCAGTATTTTAACTACCCTTCAGTGTGGTATATAATCAAAGGCCTTGCTGTAGTCCAAGTGTAGCACATCAACTGCTTGCCCCATCCACTGCCTTTGTAAGCCAATCAGAAAGTCAGTCAGGTTAGTTTGGCATGGTCTGCCTGCAGTGAACCCATGTTGCTTCTTGTCATGTAGTCCAAACTCCACCAGGTACTCCTCTTTACTGGTTGCCAGCAACTTCCCTACTATCAAAGCAGAGCAAGGCAGTGTATTTGATAGGCACCATGCAAAGCTCTGGGTGCTGTACAGAACAAGCAGTTAACAGATTTCCAGATAAATTCAAGCAATAACAACTTAAACGCATTAATTAAGCAAGACAAAGGAAAATAAACTATTAAAAACTACATCAGTAGTTTGTAATTTTAAGCTACTTACTGGCCTGTAGTTTTCTGAGTCATCTCTGTTCCCATTCGTGTGAAGTGTCACTAAATTAGCTACCATCCAATCCACTGACACTACTCCTGTTTCCAGGTAATAGTTAAAGAGATCAGCCAGTGGTGCTGCCAGCGTCTGACTCACCTGTTTGTCTGAACACCCTAGGGTGCATGACGTCTGGTACAATGATATATTCGCTTACAGTGCCCTGAGTTCCTTGAAAACACTTTCTTCTGCTATCACTCCTACCCATGGTCCACTTCCTGCACTCCTTGAGAAATGATCACATAATCTCGGAGTAATCTGTCTTCTTCCACTGTAAATACTGAACAAAAATATTTTTCTGGATATCTGCCATTTTACTGACATCCTGCTCCCATCCAGTCCTGCTCTTCTGCATGACAATTCCCTCTTTCATTTTCCTACATAGTTTATTTATTTATTTCAAATGTTTTAACAGAAAAGTCATACTGAGCTTGTATCAGCTGCTTTCTAACTGGTCCCGAGGAGAGGAGGAAGAGAAGGAACAAATCCAAACTATAATATACAAAATAATACAATAATATGGAAATAAGTATAACAAAATATATAAATTACAGGAAAACACTTCAAGAATAAAACTACCATACAGTTAATTACCATACAGTAGAAACTTCAAAACAGACAAAAGAACACTTACACAGTGAACAACAAAACAATAATATGAGCAGCGTGGAGTAGTGGTTGATGAACTTAGTGAGAGGGCTAAACTAGTGTCAGTGTAAATGTGGAAGGATATAGGCAAATCCTCCCCAATAGCAGTAACATCTGTAGGCGTGAATAGAGAAGCCATGATGAGAAATTTCAGAGCAGGAAGGAAGGAGCACAGCAGATTTTATTTATTTATTTAAATTTTGGTGATCGGGTAAACCCACTGAGACCATGACAGTCCCTTTTCAGGGGTGACCCAGGATAAATCACAGTTGAAAACATTCCGTAAGTTACAGTACAAATACAGGTTGACATTACGTAAGTCTGCACAGTATTCAACAGACAGTAGTACAGTGAGCAGAAATCGGTGTGCCTCAAACACTGCAGTGCTTATCATACAAATTCAAATTAAAATTTAGGCAATTTCCAAAATTTAAACACTCACTTACAGCACTCAACATAGGTTGATAACTAGGTGACATTTGTGGTTACAGACAAAGCGGCAGTGGGGAATGACAGGTGGCAGGAGAGGATTCAGTTTTCAACGGTTGCAAGTGCATTGGTTAAGCTCTAGCAGATGAGCCTTAAGTCCCTTTTGACCCCCGAGGGAATGACATAGCTGTACATTTTCTGGAAGAGCATTCCAGAAGGGTGGGATGCTGACCGAGAATGACCTCTGTCCTGGGAAGACCTAACTTTAGGCACAGTGAGAAGCTAATGACTAGAGGATCTAAGGGCCTGCTGTTATGTTTAGCAGATAATGTTTTGCAAGGCTTGGTGGTGCATTTTCTGACCTTAGCTTGTAGGCTAAGCAGTATGGGTGCTCAAGATGCTTTTCATTGGTAGCCAGTACAGGGCTTGGAGCACCTGGCAGTGGTGATCCCTGGCTGAGCTCCCATGGTGAACTGGTACACCTAGAGATAAAGGGTAGTATGTTTTGCATTTCCCACCTTTATTGTGAGTACCACTGGTGACCCATGTAGTAGGGTGGGCAGTAGGGTACCAGTTGCAATCCTTGGCTAGGAGCCCTGAGTGAGGAAAGGGCTAAGGGCGGTATAGCCCCAGTTTCTGATTCAATATGTTGGTCAGTAGTCGATCATGCATCTTGTAAGTGCAGTTCTGGTCTCATGTAATGCCTAAGTACTTTGTGTCTGCTATCTCAATCCTTGTGCCATTTAAGAGACTTGGAGTTAGAATTGAGGCTCTGTCTTGCCCTAGGCTTGAAGGGCCGAATAGCATGGCCCTAGTTTTTTGCTGTTGGAAGGTGGGAGAGCCCATCATACCTCTGACACCTCAGCATTAAAGTTCATTGCACTAGCCTTCAAAATTCAGAGCAAATGGCCAGAATGTGTGCACTTTCTTATTTTAAAGAATAATATGTCCAAGAATAGAGGGCTCCATATGTTTGTTGTTGAGGTACACTTCTATCAAGTTAGCTCAATCTTTAACAGTTTGTTTGTTCAGAAATGGCTGTAACATTATGAGGAACATCAGTAAATCTTCACGGTGCAAGGGTAAATTTAAGGGTGAAAATCACAGTGCTATGCAAATGTAATAGCAGTTGAGACGAGATAGGAGCCTCTTATTTTAGGAAGCAGAGTGAGATGGCAGTTTATAAGCAGTGGATTTCTATGTGATTGTATGCTTTAAGATACATGTAAGCACAAACACACAGAAACTAAGAGGTGCTGTAATTTGCATTTGCTGTTCTCTGTACTCCAGTCATGCAGTTTCACTCATTCAGTGCCAAAGACCTCTTAACCTTAGGCAGCTGCTCAGGTGAGAGAGAGTGAGCAAGCAAGTGAAACATGACCATAGAGGTGAGGTTTTAATGCTGTCCGAGCAAGTGTTTGATATTCCACAGTGCAGGCTGTATCCTTGTACGCTCAGTTTAAATTGTGAAAGTGTTTACACTCTGCCATGGGTTAGCATGAGAATGAGAGTAAGGCAAACAAGTGTAACACCTGCTGAATGTGGGAGAGGTGAGCATTATGCAGTCTATTTGCTAAGTCCCAGAAATGCCGTTGAATTACTGAAAAACAGATTTGGAGTGAGGCAGTGTGGTCTAGCACGGCACAGACTTGGGTACCAAGAGACCTAGTTTCATACCCCTCGCAGCCACTTATCTGCTAGTGACTCTGAGCAAGTCACTTAACCCTCCTAGCTTCAGTTCTGTTGGCTGTGAAACTGACAGAAACAGGATCCCACTGAAAATGAAATGTTGCTTTAGGCAATTCTGGGTAAAAAATTGTAGAATGAAGACTACAGTTTTGACTGTAAACACATTCAGTATTTCTCAGCCTCTTCAGCTCCTAAGGGCTAGCAACATTCCCACTCACTGCAAGATTTCAAAGGTGGGGACCCCACTGTGTCAATGAATAGGTCAGTCAAGGTTAGAAGTGGTCAAGAAATGCCTGAGTTTGGTGTCTTCCAGAAGTGGATAATTTCACAAGCAAACATCCGAAAGGTTGAGGGCAGTCTGAACAAAAGCACTGAAACAGTTTATATTGCAAATTCACACAGTACACCACCTCAGTTTATTGTAACAACCTCCACAGTTCAAACAACAGACAGACTCACCAGCTCCTGCTCATGAAGACATCCACCACCCAGTGGTGTGCAAATTAATTTTTTAATACTTGTCCAATGGCAAGTGGTGGTCTAAAAATTGCTTGCTGCGCAATTTAATGTTACTTGTCCTACCCCGAAAGATAGACTGATTAAAACTTTGAAACAATCTAAATATCACTGTAATAAAAAAGTTCATTTTCCTACCTTGTGTGATGAATCTTAAGTGGAAAAAATTTAAAAAAGGATAAAAACGCTCATGTAACAGTAACACTCATCGATCCATAATAACCAGCACTGACTCTCACTCTCCAGGCATTATGCATGCTGCATTACCCAACCCAAAGTGACCATGATAAAGTGGACAGCAGTACATGTACCACTTAGAGAGACTACAACAACTGCAGTGCAACTCACACAGCAAACACATACACACACCCACACCGCACCAAAGACAGCAAATATCAGTATCAGCTCAAGCAGGCTGAAACCTGTAAACAGGCAGGCAGGCCTTGCTTGTTACCAAAGGCTAAGGCCACACATGGAGCTAGGACAACTCCATTTGTGATATGTGTGGTCAATATGGCTAGTACTAGCTTTCAAAATTTAACAGCAAACAAAGCCAAACCAAATTTGTAGTGGCCTTTAAAATCACTTCTTGCTTTGTACACATGAAAGGAATAACTAACAAATAACCCAGTTACAGAATAAACCCACCCACCACAAGTTACCCACACTGACTCAAAAAAATTATACAATTATAATACAACTAACAGCAGCAGATTCACTCCAACGACTCACTTCCACATTCAAAATACTACAGTGACAGAGAACGGAGTCTAGACAGGAAGGCCAAGACAGGGTGCAACATAAGGAAAGGAGTCCTCCAGCCACACCAGACAATGCCACTCCTCACTGCTGCCACATTCACTTGGGGCAGGGCAAAGCCAAGGGAAACCAAATGTCCAGTTAATAAAAGCAAGATTTGAGTCCAGACTCAGAGTCCAGGCTACACATAAAAACTGAAAAGTTTCTGCCCCTGCAGCCAATGAAGATATTAGTTGAAACACAGACAATTTAATTATGATGGGAGTACATTGATGGAGCCAGGCCCAGAACAGTAACTTGTATCATGCTCTTCACTACGTGGAGTAACTCCATCATAATTCAATACATCGTACAAGCACATAGCGCTAGGAAGCACGCATGGACCCCTGCCCAGTACAGTTTTGTTTCTAGGCGCCAGATCTGGCTATAAGTGTCACCCAGCTCTGCAGCCCAATTGCAATTTATTCTGAATGAATAAACCGAATGATGTACGTACATACCGCTGTCCAGGACTGTCTGCTGTCTGGAATGCATCTAGGCAAAGTAGTCGCAGTGCTCTTAAAAATGCCAACTGTTCCACATAAACCCCACAAGTCTCACTCTCGGTCTCTGCTGATTTCATACTATATTAGGGCAGCAGCCAGCAGTAACAAAACAAACCACAACGCTTTAACACCATTACCCGACCCACTCTCGAACCAAACAGGGGTTTGGGAGGAGAGTTCAGAAAGCCAAATTTCAGTTAGTGGAGGAGTCAGGTCAGAAATGTCTAATGGTTAGTAGTGCAGTGGGATTGAGAAGCCTGTTTGAGAGCAGCTAAAGGACAGCAGCAGCAGATGGTCCAACATGCTACAGTCAGTGCCTCACACTCAAAGCAAACAGCACACAGTGCAAAGCCAAAGGCAAAGCACACTAGGTAGTTTTGTACCAACCCGACTCTCCAGCTGTGGACCCTAATGACTCCATGCCCAGCAACCTCCAAAACTACCTATCAGTCACTAGTGTGATAATGAGGGATGGAGGGAACGTTAGGTAGGGCAGGGAGAAAGCAGGCGGTTGCATCCAGGGAACAGACACTAAATTATTACAGAGCAAGCATCCAATGATTCCATTCTATCCCATCCCATCCACTTGAATATCAGTGCCCTAACTTTTTACCAACCTCCGATCTGCTTCACACTTGCAGCCTTGCTTTCAGTGATCATCGGTGTCACGTTGACTGAGTAACTCTAATCTGACTGACTCCTGATGCCACGCAGCACTGCTTCTTTCCGCCATCATGACAAGGTTCTCCTCAAAGTGTTGATTCCTGTGGCCAATGAAAACAGACAACCAACATTTCTAACTGCTACAGACGAATCAGGCAGACGAGAATGGTGTACAGCATATGACCGGGGGGCAGACCAACAGGGAGTTGTGGGGTTGGGAATAAACTGTAAAAAAAAAAAAAAGATATGGGCCAATACCAAAAGTAATGCAGTCCAGGAAAAATAAACAAAAATCACTTGTCCTCGGCTGAAGTCAGCAGATCAAAGGATCTGCCAGACAGTGATTTTAGGTAAGCTCGGATATCGGGCAATGGAATTTGCACACCAATGCCACCACCACCCCAGCAGCTTCAAATCATGCTGGTTCTTCCTCAGGGGCCTTTCAATTAACCTTCAAAGTAGTCGTAGGGTGGGTGCTGAAGATCTTCCTGGACATAAAGTCTCCACCACTCATTCACACTGATGGGACTAGGCTGGAGGAACTAGGAGCAAACGAAAGCCAAAAATCTTCAAGAGGGCCGGCGGTGAGGTAGGGCCATGTAGAAGTGGTGCTGCGAGCCCAGCTCACGCTGTATAGGCTAGCAGGTGTTGACCTCCAACACGCCTCAGTTTTTTCCTGCCGTCGGAGTGCGCTTCAGTGATGGCGTCCACTGCGCCGCCAGAGTCAAATCTTCACGTCTATCGACAGCAGCTTTAGTCGTTCAGTATTTGATTTCATTTTAGTCTTCATTTATTTTCAGTTTAAAAAAGTTTTTCTTCATTCAGTCGAAAGAAAAAGTCTTCATCCTGCCTTAGACTGAGTCGACCATGAATGGAGCCGGAACAGTAAGGAGACTTCACATGAAAGCTTTATGGTCCACGCCTTTATGGAGGTGGGGTCTGACTATGGGCAGTCCGGTGCTCTGGGAAAGGGCAGTCCACCCGAAGAACAAAAAGAAGCAAGCCCATTTTTGATCTTTGTCAAGAACCCAACACCGCTAGGCTCTGGAGTTTGTCTTCGTCCCCACCAGTTGAAGAAGAAAGGTACCCTCAAGGTCACCTCTCGATGTCTGTTTGTAGATTGTCAGTAACGGGGACAGAAGGCTGACTCTGATGCTGTCAGGGTCACCTGCAGCCCCTGTTCCTAGCAGCCAACATCCTCGACTCCATAGTCCCTCCCCACCCCTGGGAGTGCTCCGTGAGCAGTTTCATCATTGGCGCCTTATGCAGCAGTGGGTTTGGTGCTTATCCCATCTGTCTGAGCCCACGGGTCAACCCTAGGGCCTTCAGGCCTAGGGGTTTCGAACCTGCGGCAGGGCAGTAGGTCTTCCTAGTTGCACGGCACCTTCTCTGGTGCAGTCAACGCTGTGCTCTTGTGCTTTCCTCACATGGCTGCAGCACAGGGCCAGCACAGGTACAATTTTCTCCTACTCATTTTTTCAGATCTTCTTCCTTAGGTGCTCTGAGAGTTGGATTAGGGTCTCCTAGCACTCACGTCACATTGGTTGCGGTGCCATCTTTGACTTCGGTCTTGGTGGTGCCACATCCAGTGCTGCTCCCTGGGGCAGTGCCGCCTTCTTCAGTACCGCCTCGGATGCCAGGATTCTTTACTCCAATTCGAGGAGCACCTCCTCCTGCTCTCTTCCTATATATACTGTCCTCCTGGGCTAGTAGGAGACGATACTGAGCGGATCCTGATCTGCATTAGAGACAACTTTGATGAAGATTCATCTCCAGAGGGAAATAAACCCTCTTCTTCAGTGGAGCCTCTGGTCGAGGACCTATCCTTTAAGTTTCTACTAAAAATATGAATTCACTCTCTCTCTCTCTCTCTCTCCAGATTTCGAAGGTTGATCTGGGAAAGTTATTGGCATTGCATCTGCATGTCCCAGAGATCCCTGTGGAATTGACTCCTCTGGTACAGCCCTCTTCGAGACTCTCTCACAAATGGTGTGGGACAATCTGGTGCCTGTTTCTTCCGTGCAAGCCCATAGGCAGGAAGTATGCTCCCCTCAAGGATCGACCAATCCTGACTTCTCAAGTTTTTGCTGACGCCATAGTGGTCTTGGTGGAAAATGACAAAGCCTTCCTTCCTCAGGAGTCTACAGCTCATCCAGTAAACAAAGAATCTCATAAGATTGACACCTTGGGGAAGTGAGTCTTCACCACCGCTATCATGGGTATGTGTATAGCAAGCTACCAGGGCTATTTCTCACAATATGAGTATACCCTCTGGCATTCACTTAAGTAACTTTGGAGACTCTTCCAGAGTCAGACGCTACCTCTGAACTTCTCCAAATTATCACTAGAGGTATTGAGTCCAATAATCAGCAACTTAAGGCTGCTATGGACACCTTGACACTGCTTCTAGAGCAGCAGCAGCTGATATGCACCCAACGCCACTCATGGTTACAATCCTCGGGTTCACTAATGATGCCCAGCAAAACTCATGAGTTTGCCATTTGATGGAGCTTATCTGTTTGGTCATCAGGTGGAGCAGGCATTCGAGGCCACACAGAAAACCAGGACAGCTGTCATAACAGCCAGACTGGCCCCTGCTGCCTCTCAATGGGATGAACCGCCATCAATTTCATAACCGTCAAGTCTTTTTCGTAGTTAAGGGCAGAGGGGCTTCAACAAGAATCAAGCCCCCAGTCGCAAAAGAAAATGCAGCAGAAGGCACAAGGCCCAAAGGCGCTTAGTGCCACCCCTCTGAGATTCCAGCAAAGTCCCACCTCAGCTGTCTGAGGGTGACTCTTTTCTGCAGTAGGGGCGTCTGACCCAGTTTTACAACCAGTGGAAGTCAGTCACTTCAGACAAATGGGTTCTCAGGATAATTTGCAAGGGTTACTCTTTACTTTTTGGAAACCCTTCTGGATCACCCACCCAAATGACAGGCTCGAATTCAGTGTTCCTATATCTGGACAATTGGCTCATAGCAAGCTTCTCCAGACAAGGGATGCAGGAAGTGGTGGCCATGGCTTCCAAATTCTTCACATTCATGGGCATTCTGTTGAATCTGGGAAAATTGCAGCTACAACCCTCCCAACAACTCCACTACAGAGGAGCCCTCCTGGATTCCTCCAGCACAAGGGCCTTCCTCCCGGAGGACAGAAGGAATGATCTCCTTCAGATGGCTTGCACCATCAAGGAGAACTACTCAGTCCAAGTGCTCGTGATGCAGCAGATGTTGGGTCTCATGGTGTCTTCAGTGTTTACAGTGCTCTTGGCTTGTCTTCACATGAGGACCACTCTGTGGATGCTCAGTACTCAGTGGTCTCCAACCACGCACCTCCAGTCCTTTCACATCAAGGTGACAGAACCTCTAAAGTGGTCACCCACCTAATGGATTCAGGAGGACAACCTGCTTCAAGGCTTTCCCTTGCTCTGCTGGAGACACAGATCACCATCACCACAGATGCATCTCTAATCGGCTGGGGAGCTCACTGTCAGGATCTCCACACTCAGGGTCTGTGGAATCAAGATGAGTCTCAACTGCACATAAATGTCCTGGAGATGAGAACTGTTCTGTATGCTATCCGAGCCCTGAAGGACTTCATCTGTCGGAAGTAATTCTCCTTCAGACGGACAACAAGGCAGTGATGTACTACATCAACAAGCAGGGCGGGCACACTCTTATCCGCTGTGCAGGGAAGCGATGAGAGTGTAGGAATGGTGCCTAGAGCACGAAGCTCTGATCAAAGCAGTTTACCTACCTGGAGCACAGAACGATCTAGCGGATTGTCTCAGCAGAACAGAAGTGGATCCTCACGAGTGGACTCTCAACACAACGTTGTGCAATCACTCTTTGAAGAGTGGGATACACGGCCTGGACCTTTTGCATCCACAGTCAATGCAAACTGCCTCTATTACTGCTCCAGAAATCCAGGCTTGGGGCTGGCCTGTTGGCACAGTGGGTGGATTTCCACTTGCGGCTGGCAACCCGGGTTCGAGGAATGGACCTGGGTCATTGGTGCAGGTCAGCTGGGGGAGATGGATTGAGTGTCCCACGGACTGCTCTCCTTCTCTGGGGGAGGTGGTGTGTCATCAGTGTACATGGGACCCTGGTGGAGTCAGGGTGCCACAGCCTATGGCGCCAGCAACTACCCAAAACAGGGACAAAGAAGCCTGCCCACTGCCTCCATGATGCCCGCCCGCTGCAATCGGCTCCCCTAGGCCAACGCCTGCCCTATCCCAGCATTCATGGCACTCAGGTGCCAGGACCCTGCCCCTGAGGTAATCCAGGGGTCCTGGGAGGGTGGCTAATGTTGGGTAGCCACAACCGAGGGAGTCTGTGACTGGGTGGATGTCCCGCAGTAAGACAGGCACAAAAAAGTATAAATAAAAAAATCCAGAACCTACCACTTTCTGTCACGATGCATTCAGACTGGGGTGGACAAGATGCTTTCTGTACACATTTCCTCATCTTCCCTTAGTTCAGAAGGTGCAGCTCAAGCTGGAGGCACAGTGGGGCAGAATGATCCTCATCACCCCAATCTGGCCCCTGCAGATTTGGTTTCCGCTGATCAACAGATTATCAGAAACTGCACCAAGACAACTACAACTTCAATCGGACCTTCTGATCCAGGGCCCAGTGGTCCATCCCAAACTGAGATTCCTTCATCTCACACATGGCTTGGAGGAGATAGAAGTGAGTAGGTTTAATGTCTCATGGTGAGTTTTTGGACATTGTCCTAGCAGCGCACCAGGCCAGCTACTAGGAAAACGTGACACGGCAAAGTGGAAGCATTTCCTCCATATGGTGCAAAGTCCTTCCTGGAGCCCTTTTCTTTGCCTACCTAACAAAGTCCTGGAGTATCTGCTAGACCTGTCAAATACAGGGCTACAATACTCAACCGTGAAGGTCCATCTTGCACAATTTCACCTTATCACGTGCCTACACACTCTATGTCTCTGGCTCAGTTACCCTTGATTAAGAGGTTCCTTAAGGGATTCTCCATATTAGGCCACCAGTCAGGAGACTGGTACCCACTAGGATATTAACCTTGTGCTAGACATGCTCACCCATAAACCTTTCAAGCCTCTAGCAACATGTGAGTGAAGTTCCTGACCTGGAACACCGCCTTTCTTGTAGCCATTTCCTCTGCTCGCAGAGTGTCTGAAATACATGCGTGATCCAGACCTCCCATATACAGTATTTCATAAGGACAAGGTGGTTCTCAGAACTCATCCTAAGTTTCTCCCCATAGTAGTCTTGGAATTCCATCTGAACCAGCCCTTGGTTCTTCCGACCTACTTCACTAAGTTCCAGAATGAGGCGAGCGTGTCTACATTCTCTGGATGTTAAGAGGGTTTTATGCTTCTACATAGACAGAACTAAGGAGATCCGCAAGTCTAATCAATTTCTTGTCCTGCTCACCATGGCCTGGCTGGGTCAGCCTGTTGCCATCAGGTGTATTTCAATGTGGCTCATGGCATGTCTTCACCAATGCTATTCCAATGCTATTCCATGGTGCAGGTTAAGTTGGAAGGCAGAGTATGTGCCCATTCTACCAGAGCAGTCATGGCATCTCTGGCAGAAAGTTGAATATGCCCATTGCAGACATCTGCAATGCAGCTACTTGAGCTCAGTATACCTTTGTGAAGCAATACGCTTTGATGTCGATGCCAGACAGCATCCATTTTTGGCAGGACAGTCCTTAATGGACTTCTGTCGTGAGGAACTCATCTCTCCGCTGCCCTTCTTGGGGATTATTTTAGCTTGGTACTCTCCCATCGGTGTGAATGAGTGGTGGAGACTTTATGTCCAGGAAAATATGTAAATTACATACCTACCGTAAACTTCTTGAACAAAGTCTCACCCTTATTCACATGCCCACCCTCCATCTCCCGAGCTCACTTATCTGTTTTGGTCTTCACCCTCGATGGCTGGGCTGTGAAGACTCTGTTATTGACCCTTTTATATGGATTCACTCGGACTATCTTATGTCTGGCGTAGGTTAGTTTCACTTCTAGGTTGTTTACGCTGAACCTCCCGGTAAAAAGGTACCGGTATGTTGAAAGGTCAGTGTCAAGGTAGCTATATGGTATGAGCCAGGCCCGTGGCACTGCTTCCACGCAGCCCTACCTCAATGCCAGCACTTGAAGATTTTGGCTCCTGCTCAGTCCTAGTGCCTCCAGTGTAGTCCCCCAGTTTGAATAAGTGGTGGAGACTTCATCCAAGAAGATCAAGAATTATGGTAGGCACGTAATTTACATTTTCCGCTGGAGCCTTTGGAAGGCTTGCTGATTTGTCAGCAGTTTTCTGGCCTGCCTACCCATCTTTGTGGAGATGTTGGCAATAAGAGGCTGTGCATGCAAGAGCATTACACTGCACAACTCTCCAGATATTGTCCTGCTCCCTGGTGAACAAGGGTGTGGGCATGGACCAAGGCACCATCCTAGATAAGTTAAATGTCCATTTTGCCACAGCAGGACTGGCCTTCCTTTCATCGCCAGTTTCTGGGCTGCTCGGCAACTCTCCCCTTAGATGTCCCCAGCCTCTGACCCCATGGGATTCCTTCCAGCTCTGCCTAGTAACATAAGAGTCGAGACCTCCTTCATAAATTGGACCCGAGGAAAGGCACTGGGGCAGACAGAATAGAAGCCACTTTCCTAAAATAGGAGCCACTACTAGTGGCACCCATTATGCATATTTTAATCTATCCATCTCTACTGCCACCATTTCCTCCTGCTGGAAATGGCACATATCCTCCCTCTATTCAAGTCCGGAGATCGGAGCGACCTAAACAACTTCAGGCCATTTTTTCATCTTGCCAGTCCTGTCCAAAATGCTAGAGAAACTAATAAACACCCAGCTGAAGGAGCACATGGAAAGCCATAACCTATTCAACCCCTGCAGTCTGGCTTCAGGTAGAAACACAGTACTGTTACTGCACTGGCCAAAGTGACAACACTAGTTCACTACTGTAGATGGCAAGAACACCACATGCGCTTGTGTTCCTGGACCTCGGTAAGGCATTCGACAAGGTGGACCACAGCCTCCTCCTTGTATGCCTCAGATCCCTGGGTATGAATGGCCCCTTCCATAAACTGGTTCTCCAGCTACTGTACAGGTCAGGTACAAAGAATTAAAGTTGATGTGGCGGTATCAGACCTGGTTCCAATCATGAGAGAGTTCCACAGGGTTCTATTCTTGGGCCACTGCTGTTTACTATTTACATCAATTCCATAGGTAAAAATATACACTAGTCCAAACTCCACTTCTTTGTGGATGACATGGTGCTGTACACCTCTAAACCCTCAGCACGTGAAGTGTGTATTGAGTTGCAAGAAGATTTTAACCAACTGCAGCTCAATCTTGCTCCTGCCAAACTATTAATTGCAAAGAAAACCAAGGTAATGTTTTTCATACCCACCCACCTGTCTGTAACCACAAGCACTCAACACACTCCGGTACCCATTACAACCATATTTAGGGGCACTCAAGAGGTCGTGGACCACTTCAAATACTTGGGAGTTTGGCTGGATGGCAAGCTGTCTTTCAGCGCATATATCGAATGCCTGGCTAAGAAACTGAAAGCAAGACTTGGGTTCCTCTATAGGAACAAATCCCTCTCCCATAGACATCAGATGCAGGCCAGTGAAGCCACCTTCCTCCCCTCCTCGACTACTGAGATTTTCTATACAGCTGTCAGCCTAGTGTCACACACGTACAAACTTGACACGCTCTTCCACTGAGCACTGCGCTTCATAAAAAAATGCTCATATTGGACTCATCATGTGACCTCTACCAGCTGGTAGGCTGGACATCTCTGCCACGAGGCAGATGCTACACACATCAGCGCATGGACATTGAAAATACTTTGGAATAAATTGCCTCGGTACATGTGCTCACTCATACATAGATCACATTGCAATTACTGTTGAGGATGTCTGAGCTCATCCTACTGGATGTACCTGAGTACGCACTCAGTCACGGCAAAGGTGCCATCAGCTTCTCAATCCCTTCTGTCTGATCTAAAATGCAATCCATTCTTAGGCTAACTGAGCTTGTCCCTGTGAACTGTTTTGAGAACTTGGCCAGTAAAGCATTTAATACTGTGTGTCAGTGCCCCAGGAGCTGATTACACTACTCCCTCTCCAACCTTACTCCTTTCCTTACCACCTCCTCCCCAAAGTTGCACATCTCCATTAACCCCTGCTACCAAGTCTGTTCACTACCTAACCCCTAACCTGTGCCTTGCACTACATCCCCACACTAGCACCCACAACTTACACTACAACTCCTGCACTAGCACTTAACTTTCAGCATTACCCCAGTGTGTCATACTATCCCCACATCCCTTGAATATGCCATCCCTTCATCTGCCATATGTCATACAGTAACAATGTACCACTGTCAAGTATCTGCTGTCTGCCTTGTCACTTGTTAATACTGCACTGTTGTATTTCTGCCAGTAGCCACCATTGTCAAACTATGTAAATTTGTATATCTTCTATCTTGTCTGCAACACTTGTATATCTCTTCTGTGTTCATTGCTTGCATGTATCAGGACCTCCTTGTGAATGAGCCTGCTCAATGGAGTTTTTTTCCTGCAATAAATTTGAAACTTGAACTTGAAACACACCTGAAATGTGTCCCTTCCTCTACTTAGGTGGTGAGTGTCCTCTGAGATCCTGCTGCATCAGCAACCTGCTGACCATCCCAGGTTCCCAATGCCAAGAATTGAGTCTGGGTTCCTGTATGTCAAGTGGGAGCTCTGCTGCATGCACATGCAAAGGCCTCATGCATTCAGGGATCCCTAATCTGTTTGCACCTGCTAACTCCTAGACTAGAAATTTGAATTGCAGCAGTGTTGCAGGGGCAGACTTTTCCTGCAACATGTGGCACCTCTTGTGTATGACACAGTTGTGGGTGGCAGTGGAACTGTACAGGTGAGGAGCCCCACTTCCAACTATATGAAGAATACCAATGCAGTCTGGTTTACTGGAATTATAAAATCATTATTGTTCCATACCGCTGCCAAGGTAAGCGAGCAGTTGTCAGTGCCAAATGTTCACTGCTTGCATTGCCGTTTGTACAGGGTCTTGTTGTACACATTTACCCACATTTTTTTATGTTTTACCCACATTTTCAACATAGCCATCTTATGACCCAACCTCATGAATAAGAGCGAGAAAATTTTCAAATCCTTTCAGAAAGATGATTTAGCACCACAAGTATGAAAACACATTTTGTCCAGGATTTGAAAATGACAGCTGTCACATTCACAAGATGGTGTGAAAATGGCTATATGGAAACTTTGTGGTCAAAATATTGAAACTCTCCAGTTATGGGTGTGCGTTGAAAATGTTCAATTTAACGCCATAACTTTGTTGTTTTATTATTATTTATTACCTCAAAGTTTCAACATAGCTTTCTTATGACCCCTACCTCATGAGCAAAGGTGGAGAGCATTTTCAAATCCTGCACAAAGGTGATTTCAGCAGCATTCCACAAAATCACCATTCGGTGGATTTGCATAATTTCACAACCCTTTTACTTGAAGTGGGGTCCCAAAAGGCCATGTTGAAAATTTGGGAAAAATATTAAACATGACTTTCACAGCCCTTTTTCATGAAGAGGGGTCCCTAAAAGGCCATGTTGAAAATTTGGGGAAAATGTTAAAAATGACTAAGTTATGAGGACACATTGAAATACACTGAACCAAGTTATGAGGACAAGTTCAAACGATTGAAATACATTGAACTGCATACCTGATTTCTTCAGTTCCTGGTCCAGTTTTGAAGAGTGAAGATGTGTCTCCAGTCCAGACAGGATTACAGTGTTGGACCCCAGTAGGAAAGTAAGGGGTGGGGGTGCTGAGTGGGAGGGTAACAGCAGCAGTGGTCTGACAGCAGCAACAGACATCGATGGACGGTTTACTTTTTACAGGGTGTTTCAAAAGACTATGAGGGACATGTTTTTTACTAGATATTGACACTGGGGATTGGGCACCCCAGTGTTGGTTTAACCTCTAGGGGCATGGAAAGTGATAGGGAGGTGGTGAGGGATACTTGTGCAGAGGGTGGGATTACAGGAAGTAAAAAATATATATATAAATAAAAACAAAATTTAAGGGCAGGTACCAGCACAGTGGATTGGGCACCCCAGTCTCAGTGTTGTGTATGGCAGCACCAGAGTTGTGCTTCCTGGTGTCACAGAGTGAAAATGGGTGGGGTGGGAGGGTACTGCTGGAACCGGGATTGGGCACTCCAGTGTCACAAAATTGAGAAAGCAGGAGGAAACAATGGAAGCTGGGAGGATACTTGGCAGAGGGTGGGAGCCATTGTTTTTGTTGGGGGCCACAGTAGGCTGATCATAACGCTTGCTGGGGTAGCGCTATACAGATCAAAGGAAAGAACTGCCGTATGATTCAAGTGGCTCTTTTCCTTAAACTACAAAGTTTCCACACAGCAAGACCAGAAGAGTGTTGTGATCAGCCTGGCTGATGATTGGTCTGACACTATCAGGCCTCTTGTAGACTCTCCTGCATTGGACCGACTATGACACACCTCTCAAAATCCATGTTTGCTTTTGCAAGCACTAGTGTGAACATAAAATGACCTGGTGATTCAAAGTACACTGCCTTTTCATTAGAACCCCCCCATTGATATTGCTGAGCATTTCTGTGTTGCCATATTTTCTTGGTTGCAGATTATTTTCTGTACCAAAAAAGACACCTTCACAAAATATTCTCCAGGAGGAACTTCATTCTGGAATGTAGGCAAGCAGCTGAGGAAACAGATTTTAGTCTTCCTTGTTCTGAATGAATACCTCTCAACCTTTCATTCCCTAAGATGTTGAACACTGTCCCTCAAAATGTGGAACAAAAGGCAAAAGGTGCAACACCTCATTAAATCCTTGAGACAGAAGCTCAGAACATTATGGAAATGTGTGGTTTCATGTTCACAATGTTTGCAGTTTATTGAGCAACATATTTCACACTTGTTGCTTGGATTTTCCTTTAAAATGTTAGTGTAGAACATGGGACTGCCGCTTCTTCAATGTGGGACAGAGGGCTTTGTGAGGTAAAATGATTAACTGTTCTGGCAAAGTGAGATAGTTTAGAGGTATTTCTGGATGAAATCTGTTTAGTAATAAGTGTGTTTGATCACTTTCCAGCAACTGCTAAATTCTGATTTTTTCCCTGTTGATCATTTAACAGAATTGTGAAAAGAAGCACAAACTGAGGGAGCTGAGAAAGACCCAGATATTCCAAACAACAGAAGATGACAGTCCAAAAACTAAGGCCAGCTAACCGAGCTGAGTTCCATCAACACAGACACAAAGCATTGCTTACAATGCCCAGTGGTTCTGTAGTTGAATTGCACTGTTGGTAGAAGGAACAGTATCAAAGTGTAAATCCAGATGTTGTGTGCTGAAATAGTACCACATGAAATTCCCAGCCGCAGATCCGATTATAGATGTCTGCCAGCCATAGCAGCAGAATTCAGCCTGTGTACAAAGCAGCCATTTGCCCAGCTAGTTCTGTTACTTATGTGATCCTTGTTGTTATCGTTGTTTGCCCAAGCACATTTAAAGGCCCAGACTCAGTTGCCAGTGTCAGTCTTATTCACAATGACAGAGTATCAAAGTGCAAGTAATAAATTCCAGTTAAAAGTGCATCCTAAAATAGTGATGGGGTGATAATTTTCAAATGGCAATATCATTTTCATAAAGCGAAATATTTGTCAATAGGTTGCTCTCTCTACACTGAAATATGATTGCATGGAAAAGATTATGGAAGCATCTCAGGCAGGCAGCACAGCAATGTGTACCAGTGCCACTGCAACCAGCATCAATTTTAAAAAATGCACAAAACAACACAACAAAATGCACGTAGTGAGTGCCTGGAAGCTGGTAACTGGTGAACAATGTAGGTTACTGGCATATGAAACAAAGTGCAGATAATAATCACAACAACATCTGGAGCCACGGACAGGACACGAAGCATTGGGGGCCCTCTTTATCCGCCAGTTTCAACTTCTTGACATTCACTATAGGCATTTATTTTGTTGTGCTGCCTGTATGCAGTTTTATGGCAAAATCATAAACAGTGAATATGAGAGAGAGGAGAATTAATTTGGGCCCCACTTTTCAGAAAGTATGTTTTGTGGGCTGTTTTTCTATAAATACTGTGCAGTGCTGTGGGAGCAGATGTGCTGTCTGTTTCAAAGCATCCTTTTCCTGGCACAAATATTTGCATTTTGCATCAGAATTCCATAATTGTGTTATTTTTATGCATACTGCATCAGCAAACCACAAAACATAAAGCTGTCCATGATGAAAGCCATGGGGTCTTACTTGTATAACCTTGATAGCAAGTCCAGAAATATCAGCATCTGTGTTTATGCATGTAATCCCTGTCCATACTAAAGACTGCATTCCCACATAATCTACTTGATAAAGAGAAAGGTTTGGACTAGTTAGAAGGATTTTCTTCATGTTGTGTGTGTCTATATATTGGGTTCTATTTTCAGAACCTGGCTGCATTTTTTTGATATAATTTAAAGTCTGCAAACTTGTAGTAATATAATAACATTTTTTTTATGTAACAAAAGTTGAAATTGTTTTGTATGTTTTTCTTCCTTGTTTCATTGTAATGTGAATTGTTGAGTTTATACTACCAAATCAGGGCATTAAACATTTTTTCTTGCCGGGATCAGGATGGTCTCACACCATTAAAATAAACATAAGGGCTGGATTTTCAAACCCTCAAGCCCCGATGCATGCATATGGCACAGCGGGGTTTACTGCATTCTCCGGCCCACAATGGAACTTTCCATTTCTTGCACCACTCCCGGCACCTTAGACCACATTTTGTGGTCATGCGTGCTCCTCCTGGGGCCCTATGTTCACGGAACTTGTACCCAGATATTTGGTGCAAGCTGCCGTAAATCAGAACTGTTGCGATTGTGCCGAGATTGGAAAATCGTGCGCAGTCGCGGCAGGGTTGGAGCACCACATAATTTAAGTCCTGCGGGTGCAGGGCTTGATCCAAGCTCTGCACCACCTTCTGAAAATCCATCCCAGTGTGCCCTTCTCTAATCAAAGCAGTGGTTACTGAGTGAGAGAAGAAAGGGTAAAGGAAAGTAACCTGGGGCTGGATTTTCAAGACTCGAAATTCCCCAGTAGCTGTGGGAAAAAACTGGTGCAAGTGGGTTTTACTTGCAGAGCCGTAGTTTTTCCAGCAGCCACGATATTCTGAAAGGTGGAGCCAATTTACAACCAGCTCCACAATTTATGGCAGATTGCAACCATTTTTTTGTGCAGCTGCGGAAAATAGTATGCCTGGGGGACCAGGTGTAACATCCTGCAGCTGCACTGGCTGAAAATACAACTTTTGCAGATGTGGAGATTTCATCCCACAGTGGTGGCTACAGCGTGACTTAGTCCCGACCTGTTTTGAAAATCTTGCCCATTTGTATGAATTCTGCATATTGAGTGGAAGCAATTAACACTAAAACAAAGGTCCGTATTCTTAAGATGCAGAATAATGGATTTAATTAATTGACTGATGTCCCAGCAGGTACCTTTATAGGAAAGTGACTATTTTGCTTGTGTGATTGTTAATCATGCATTGTAAACATATAAATGAAGGAGAAAGGGGGCGCAGTGTTTTCATATTTATTGTAAAATATGACGCATTAATGCTATGAAGCTAATATGAGTAGTGCTGCATAAAATTAAGATGGGGACCCATGTCTTGTTACAACAGCAGCATTAATGATGACAAATGGAAGCATGATTCCAAAATGGCACTTGTGGATCACACTGTAGAGGAGGACTGATTTTAATAATTCTTAACACCATGGGGATCAAAAGGGTCGAACAATGATGCAGATGCATGCTGCGCCTGCATCCAAACATCCCTGCTGCTATTTTCAAAGATGTATCCATTTAGCACAGAAAGTCACAATTTGCTGCAAAAATTGACCCAAATGCGATTTGTGTCGCTTGTTTTATGCCACATTTTTTTTACATGAAATCTTATGTACTGTAGTTAGACAATCTAATAGATGGTCAAACAGCTTGGAAGGATGTCCATTTTGAAAACAGTGGAGGGTAGATGCTTTTGACAACCCCCGTATCTGTGGAAATCCCACCACCCCAGTTTTGTTTTGTCACTTTTGCTAAACTTTGCATCAGTTTCCTATGGAAATGAACCCACCCAAATAATATCCTTACAAAGAACCTTAGTTCACTGACACAAGTATACAGAGATCATTTAACTCTTAGGCTGCCAGTATATTTAGAATATATTCAGGACTTCTATAGAAGTCTGTAACACAATAAGGGTTAAACTGCACTGCCAATTTAGATTTTAAAATGTATTTAGTACTTACAACAAGTGAGAGCTAAATCTTTCTTTCTAAATAATGAGGCTCTCAGGTTATCCATAAACCTTATAGGCAATGTAGAGATTTAGCCTGGGCATGGCCAAGGACACCATGTTAGGCAAAAGGGCATACAACAGCACATTTGTCATGCAAAGTGAATCATTCTTATTTGGGTTCTTTATACGAGTAAATATATTGTAAAATACTGAATATAATCTGAAGTGCAACAAAGTACTAAGCTTACATAAAACTAGTTGACTGTGACATGAGCCACAGCTATCACAAGTCTAGCACTGCCACTTTCAAGCTTAAAAGTCATATAACCAGCACACTTGGCTTAACTTTGATGAACTGAGGTTATTTCAGTCTTAGTATTTCTTTGAGCAAAGTTTGCCAGTTGTGCAAATATCATGAAGTAGTTTATTAACCTAGGCTAGGTTCTGTTTGGCATTGACTACAGTAAGACCACACAAGAGTTAGAAGAACATTACCGGAAATCAGCTGGATACACATCAAGGGTTCTTTTGTTCTTTTATAGTAAGATAATGATTTTTATTTTATTTATTAAAATAGTTCAACAGGAAACAGCATATTGAGAAAATAATTGTATTTGTGTATTTGTATTGTGTGTGCATAACTGGTCATTTGTGAAAACGGGCAGTCTGCTCATCTTGCTTACCAGTATAATCAATAAAAATAAAAATAAATATTTATTTCAAGTATATCCTGGACTAGAACAGAGGAGCAAAGTCGTGCCTGAAGAACAGATGTAACAAACTCTAATAAAATGCATTAAGTACATGATGGACAATCTTACTTACAATTCAAGTGGTCTGTCAACAACTTAAAAGTGATCAAAGCACCAGTATTAGTAACAAAATTGGGAAGATTGTTCCTGATTACAGGAAGAAAATGAGGCATGGCCCAAGACTTTAATAATATCTGTGTGGAAAACAGTGTCTATTGAAAGATCCTCATATTCAGTTGTCATGTACAGAGGATAACGAACAACTTGGATGTGGAGGCACTATATTCTAAAAGTCTTTAAAAGTGGCAGTATGTTAAGTACCTCAGTCAGAAAAAGAAGGCCAGTTTCATTGATTTAATTGATAAGTTGTATCATTTAGCCTAGTGAGGCGCCAATACACTGCAAACAGTTTGTCCAAAATTTTCATAATTTGACCAGATATTTAACGTTGTTTTTCTCATCCAGCAGTGAGCCAGACAGAACAAAGTAGACATGAATTACATTCCTGTCTGGACCTTTGCAAATTAATTTTAAACTTAAAAATGGCTGACTTCTGGGTAATAGCAGATAGCATAAGTATGGATAATCTATTTCCATAGATACCTAGATTCATACACTATGATGGCAGAAAAAGGCCTGTTGGCCTATCTAGTGGCCATGTCGCTTTCTTTCTGATCCCACCTTTTTAACTAAGCCCATATGCCTGCCCCATCCCTGCTTGAAGTTGTTTACTGATTTGGCCTATACCACTTCCCACGCAGTTTTGTTCCACTAGTCCACAACTCTTTTGTGAAAAAGTGCTTAATAGACATCATTTTGAATCTCCCCACAAGTTTAAGTAAATTCCTGTCATCTCTGTGTTTAAACTCAGGAGAGATGTTCCTTGGCAACTACCCTACTTATCTCATGCAGGTACTTGTATGCCTTGATCATGTCACCCCTCTCTTCTTTTCTCAAAGGTGTCATGTTCAAATCCTGTAGCCTTTCCTCATATATTTTGCTTCCTAGTCCATGGACCATGTTGGTTGCCCTGTGCTGTACTGCTTCCACCTTGTTGCTGTCTCTCTTCAGGTGTGGACTCCAGCACCATGCATAGTATTCCAGCGCAAGTGACTTATACAATGGGAGGATCACCTCCCAATTTTTACTGTTATCCCCTCCGTATGTAACCCTTTCCAGCTATCTCTACACCAAGATCATTTCAGTCGGGACCTAAGCTTAGTTCTATCTTTGTTTCCCAGTAATACATGCCCACTACAGCACCAAGTGATCTACACAGCTGGGTCTGGTTTGAGATTGTCCTTCTTTCTAAGCAGGTTTGTTAGAAAGCATCACCAATGCCACACATCATCAGCAAGAAGCATAGGTATTAGGCCTCCTATTTATTTGTGGAGATGTGCATATTCCATTTTGCTACCTATCATGGTCTATTATTGTGACGTAAAATAAAACACCTACCATACTGACATTCTTAAAGCAAAGTCAACAATTTCTTATACACATCTAATGTTTTACTATTCTGATCTCTTATAAACAGTTTAGAGGTAGAGAGAGAAACATCATGTTTTTGACCTAATTCTTGTACTGATATTGGGACAAAATAAAGGGCCATTAAGTCAGAAGAAGTATGTTCTTCAGACAGAACTCCTCTGTACAGCAGAGTCTTTGAACTTTGTCTGAATTTTCATCATGAAAAGTCCAATTATTAGCAGGTGTAGCAAAATGAAACTCTTTAAAGCCCCAGCTCCATTCTGAATGAAGGCTTTGTGGCACACCTCTAAAGTCCCTCCCCAATAATTACAGCTGAGAATATAACAATCATGGCATATAAAGTGAGCGGAAGTCAAAGAAACATCCATGGCTTCCTCATCTGTCAAGACAACATTGGGATGAGCAAATGGGTCAGTACCTGCACCTGCCTTTTAAAGAAATGGAAAACAAGTGACAGAACTAAGAGACAAAAAAAATCACATTTAAGAGATTTGCATTGCTGTTTCTGACAGTGGTACTGTTTTTTTTTCATGTTGGGAAAACTGAACTAGTGGATAGAGGTAATTCACTTTCTCAAGAGGCAGACAAAGACTTTGCTGTGTGTCCGTCTTTATGTATGATTAACATTTGGATACTTTTGTTTTAATGACTTGTGTGCACTATAAATATTTGTGACAGGTTTTTTCCATTTTCTTGGTGTTGATGTGTTAGTATTGTTGGTTTTAAATTGAAAAGCACAAACAATAACACAGAGTGAAGCATTGCTTATCTCGATGTTAAAATACTGCAGTTTGTTGTCCTTTTCTAAATTAAAAGAGTATATTTGTGTTTTGCTATTATTAAACAAAAATATTTATGGCTACTGTAAGAATATATTATTTGTAAATATGGCCAAAATAAATAAAAGAATTAAATAATAATGTCTTAAATGGTGGCATGATTAATTTGTATAAGGTAGTTATTAAAACAACCTATGAATGATTAAATGGATAAGAAACCATGGGGTGTGTGAACATGCAGAGAGATGTCACATGCCTTGGGTATATTGACACATGGCAAAGGCCAAGTGCTGCCAGCACCAAAGAATTGCACACCAGCAACGAGCTTCCTGGAATGTCTTCTCCCATTTAAAAATATATATTTTATAGTTACGAATAAATAAGGAAACAGCACATTAATAACTGTTTAAACATAGTTTGTACTGTTCTTTCAACTGTTTCAATTTGTTTTATTGTGAGTGCAGCAGACCTGGGTTGTGATATCATCAAGCATTGTTAAAGCTGCCTTACCATTGATTTGTGACCATACAGATATGCAAATAAGCAGTGTGTGCAGTCATTAAGGATTATAACATGCCTTCTGGAATCTCACTGCTCATCACATTGTTGGATATGAGGCTAGAACATTAGTTGTTTATTGTGAACAGTTAGGTCAGCCTCAAGCCTTAGCTTTATCGATCATGTAAAACAGTGGAAAAATTGGCTCAGGTTTTTCCTCCACAACCTCCTGCATGAAATGTTCTTATAATTTATAAATGAACGTGGCATGTGCCAACCTCAGAGTGATATAAAATAGATTTTATTATTCCTGTATAATATAAACTAATAAAGCTAATAGAAATATTGTATATATATATATATATATATATATTAAATAACTATTGCACAAAGCAAACCTAACACAAGGCAAATGTAGCAAAACTTTAAAAACAATTCAAACAAAAGTAATTAGGCACAATATGCAGTGTTAAACTTTTGAAACTAGTACATTATTTTTGCTGTAAAATGTTTATTTCTTTTGCATATAAAAGGTTTAAATATTTCTTTGCATACACCTACTTAATATGTCAGAACCTGTCAGTCCTCCTGACACCTGTTCCATTGGTCCGCCCTCTTGATCCTCCAGTAGTGGCCTCCTGACCATTTCCTAGAAGTGAGGCTGAAGTCAGCCGGTGACAGGCTTTAGCGTTGCAGCTCCCGCCTATGGAACCTATTACCAAGCTATGGCCAGAGAGGCCTCGACTGTAAATATCTTTAAGATCCGCCTGAAAACTTTTCTATTCTCTCAGGCATTTGATGCTTAGACTACATTAGACTATGATGTATTTATTATTTGTTATTTCATTTATTTTATGTATTATGCTCTTTTAAAATTTGTACGGCACCCAGAGCCTCCAGGATTGGCGCTTTTAAATAAATTTGACTTGACTTGACTTAATATACAGTACGTTAAATATTTCCCTTATGTAACCATCCCTTTTCCTAAGCTACAGTAAAATACATAAAATATTAAAGTTATACTCAGACTCTTGGAGTTGGTACAAAATGTGGCTCTGTCTTTGTGATGCAAGAAATAATAAGACTCTCCTCTACTGTTGATGCCACAGTAGTAC
The DNA here is from genome assembly GCA_016271365.2 of Neoceratodus forsteri. Classification (NCBI taxonomy): domain Eukaryota; kingdom Metazoa; phylum Chordata; order Ceratodontiformes; family Ceratodontidae; genus Neoceratodus; species Neoceratodus forsteri. The sequence goes on from CM057452.1 coordinate 142,654,352, forward strand.
TGTTGGCTCTTGCTTCACTTCACACACTCTGGCATGGATCCAGTTCTGACACACAGGAGGAACAGTTTGGCTCTTGGTGAATAGGAGCAGGCTTGGCTCTTGGGAAGTTTATCAGCTGCTAGACAACAGTTTCAGATGAAATGACCTTGTAGTTGCTCTCTTGAAGAAGTTCTGTCAGATTTTTGAATGTCTTATTTTTACAGTCAGTGACACTATGACATCATATATGCTAATTCACCAATGCTGACTGCATCTTGCAAATGAGAAGGAAGAATACATTTCTTTCCTTAGGTACACTGCTCTTTGGTACAGTGCTAACTTTTAAAGCAAAATTAAAGTTATTTTCAGTGTAATATCTGAAGGCAACCAGATATATATATCACACACAAGTCTTTGAATGCGCCATGTCATTCTGCTCATTTTGATAGAAATCTTTATCTCTAGAGTCTATAGTTCACAAGATAGTCCATATACACTGTTTCTTGCAAATATCTTTATAAAATTGTACCTGTTTGCTTCTCACCTCTTGTGCTTTGAAATTATGTATTTTCTGTTTCAAGTAAACCTTTAAAAGTTGGTTAAAAGGCACACAATGTCTTCTGAGGAGCACTGTCTTGAGTCTTTGATGCACAGTATTCATAAATATTTAACTTGTCAGAAGACTTTTCAAACAGCTGTAGCAAAACTTCAAACTAACATAACTTGTCTCTGCCACCACCAGACACATAAAAGTCAAATTTTTAATGTCTCATGACGTGGGTACTTAAGAGTCCTAAACAAACAAATTGGAGCAACTGCTCTGGTGAACACTATACCTTAAGTCCTCATATATTATTTTATGATTTCTTTATTCATATCCTTAAGTAATTGTGCCCCAGTGTTTTGCCAATGTATGGCTTCTTCTGGGGGACTGTAAAATGAATGTATATATATATATTTACCTTTTTACTAATAATTTCAATATACAGTACAATTCTTAAATACAGTTAATTACTTTTTGTAAAGTTTTTCAAATTATTCACATTCATTCCAGTGTTTATGAGACAAACTCCTGAACAATATTTAGCTCAAACTAGTAATAACTTTTCTGTACATATCAACGCCATCTTGAAAAAACTGTGCTCAAGCTTGGCCTTTACAAGAACCATAGTTCTTTACCACTACAGTTGGGCGTGATCTTGTTCAGAAAATGATGCTCCCTATTTTTGACTATTGAGGCACTTAGTTTGCAGTGCTGCTCCTAAGTCTTCCCTTAACAGGTGGATACTCTCTTTGATGCCTTCTGTCACTTTGCTCTTGATTCCCCCTCTTGCATCACTGTACCTTGTATCATTATCTAGCTTTCCCTCCCTTGAGTGCAGGCCTCTCTCTCTCTCTCTCTCTCTCTCTCACCAGTTCACTTCTGAATTCTGGTTTGGGACTCTCCCTCTTACCTCTCCTCTTTACTTTCTGCTACACCTCCCTCTCCCTCTCTGTTAGATCCATTGACGCATGCACTCTAGCTATAACTCGTCAATCTACTCCATAGGCCAGGAAGCATTCTCCACCATTTCCCAAAGCTTTGGAACTCACTGCCACCTCCTATCAGACTTTCCTCATCCCAATTTTCAATCTCTTAGCCCTTCATAATTTCTATTTCCTAGCTGCACTTGTTCTTAGCCCCCTTCAACCCTCCAACCTTGGTGCATTATACTTTAACTCTACTTTGCTTCTATTCTCTAACTGTACTTGTTACTAGCCCCATTTGCAACCCTCCCACCATTGCGCACTATCCCGTACTCTCTATCCTGACTTACCTCCTGTCTTCTAACTGAACCCATCCTCCGATTACTTCCTTACATGCTACCACCTATTATACCCCTACCACAACCTACTGTGCTATTTTGACTCTACTACCATCCACAACCTACTGCTCTACTGGCACTCCTGCTGTACTCCCCACTAACCCTCTCTGCCCCCCACTGATGCTCTCCTTTTCCATTCCTAGTTTACCCTATTTTCTTCAGCCTCCTATTCCTTATCTCTCCCACCCCTTCTGTCACCAGCCACATTCCACTCTTCCTGCCCCTTTCTCTCCCCTCCTTTCCTGCCCGATCCTGTCCCCTTGCAGGGTTCTCTGTTATCCTGAAGGGTATAGATCTTAGCTCCCTCTCTTCTATCCTCTCCTTTCCCACTTTCTAATCCTGACCCCTGGCAGGTGTTCTCTGCATCCTGAAGGGGTATAATTTAGCTATTTTTCCCTCTCCTTTCCCTCCACTTTCAAATCCTCACCGCCCACCTCCTACTTCGCTATCCTTCTCCCTCCCCCTCTTCTCTACTTCCCCTCCCTTTCTCTCACCTCCCTTTCTCCTGGTCCTGTCCCCTTGCAGGATTCTCAGCATCCTGAAGGGGTTAGATCTTAGGCTATCCTTTGTCTCCCTCTTCCATCCCCACCTTCTACCAGTCATCTGTCCACTTCCCATTTGTCTTATAACTGCTCTCCCATGGGTATACAGTAGCACTTGAATCGTGTGCTCAGCCTATTACTTCTAGCACTTCAAATGTGTTATCCATCCTCTAACCTTTACCCTACTGGGTCACCTGTTCTTGAGCTGTTGCAGTGCGTTATATCCGAACGTGCTTTTGTTTATCCTGGCCATGGTCTGGTTATTTCTGCTATGTAATTGTACTACACTGTTTTGTTTTAGTAATTGTACTTGTATTGCTCTATCATTGCTATATGTTTGCCTGTGCTACCATTTCTTGTACCCCACCCCCACCCCCAGGACATTTCTGGAAACGAGCTTGTTTACAGCTCATGTTGTCTTTCCTGGTGAAACATTAGCCAATTAATTAGTAAACATTTGAATAATTATTCTCCCACAGATAAAACACATACTATCAAACAATGTCATTTCCATATCAGTAGTATCTTTAGTTTCATGGGAGTAAACAAAAATACATGTTCAAGAAAGCATTAGTCCTCTTTCTCCTCAAGCATTAGGTGCCCCATGCTGTAACAGGACCTTATCAGGTTTTCAGGAAGTTGAAATGCAGGTTGTCATAGAAACCTCTGCACTTTTCTGGCCTTTTATCAGTCTGTAGAAACTCTTGGGGCCCGCTCCTCTTATTAGAGGAGTGTGTATTAAAACTCAGCTTGTTTTTTTTTTCTTTGATGTTGTGAGTCCACTTAGGTACACAAAGCCATTTGAAGGTTTATAGCAAGTTACAAATTGTCTTAGTATCACATGACATTCAAATAACCATATCCATAACCAAAATATAAATAAAAATACTTTTATAACTAGCGCTTTGCTATGAGACACCATCACTTGGAACCTGTTTATAAGTAAGTGATAACACATGACAGGGTACGCACTCTGCTATAAAAATGCACGATCTGGTCTGGCTGTGAGGGGGCAATGAGGCACAGCATAACCAGATATCCAGTAGTGTGTTATCACACTTCTAAAATTATTACAAAGCCCCAAGTGATGAAAAAAAGGACATTCCAAGTATACTATAACTCCTCAGTCAAGTGACTAGATTCCACAACTTGCATGCAGAATTTCTCTTACAAATTAATAAACAATATTTCACAAATTATCACCAGTAGGTACTTTGGATTGTCCAGCCAAATGAACACATTCTAATAAAACCATTTAAATAAATGAAGTATTCCAAACTTTCTAAATAAGGACATATATCATTTAGGAATACTGAGAGGTGTTCAGGAATATGATGATGCTACTGAAGTAGAAATATCCATTCTGAACTCCTAGAGTAAAATAAAATTATTTTTACTCCAAGAGCATTAGCAATGAAAATAATAAATTTATTTAGCAATTTTATTCAAACAGTTATTACGGTGGTTCAGTAGCACCACTGTAGTTAGGGTTGAGTAGGCTGTTTAATCTTAACCACCTAACTTTACTTTTAATAAGTTTTTCCCATTCAACAGATTTGCACAAAAGTTTGCATGCATCATCTGGAGGGCAAGGTCTCTGGATGTGCTAAGTTTCTTCCGGTTGAGTATACAGATTCTGACATCCAGATAGTGGAAAAAGTTAAAATGTATGGGGTTGGTTGTTTTCATCATTGCCTAGCACCCAGATAGTTTGGAATTTTGTTCTGAAACTTTCAGAATGGAAAGAGCTTGCCCCAGAATGATGCCTTTCATTGGTTTGTTAAAAATATTAATCCATTCCAGAGTTACCGTATAAGGATTTGAAATTGTGGTTCTGAGCATTCTCGGTATGATCATTTGGATAGTTGTTTCATACTAAAGAGGATTCTCTTCATGAGGAGTAATCCCTTTCATAAAAAAAAGCTTTTGTATGGCAGCCATCTTGTTTCCATTTTTATCAATTTATTTTTCAAAACCCATAAAAGTCATATCCTGCAGAGATACCAACACATATATCTTGCTAAATGAGATCCCATTAGCTGGATTGTGCAGTTTTCAAAATCGGATTCAGAAAAATGTTTTTAAAACATTTTAAAATCTTCTTTCATGAGACGATTTTCTTCTTTTGTATGACCTTATGAAAGAGTAATAGGTCTATACAAAGAAGATTAAGTTCATGCAAAATAAACATTTGGAGTTAGTTTTTTCATATTCTTCTTTCATATAAACCAATCCTCTTAAGTGAGAATGACAAAATCTCATGAAAGAGAATAGGTCATTCAAAGAAAATTTGACTTTGTGTTTTTTTTTGCACATTTGAATCTTAAGCCATAACTCTATCAGTATTTGAAGTTAAGGGCAATCTCTATATCAAAAGAAAAGTCTCAATGAGTAGTATAACACTTATACATAATACCCCAGAAGTTCAGGGATAATATACAAACATACAAATTTAAAATGAAAATTGACATAGAATAACATTGCAACTTTAAGAAGCTTTAGAAAACAGACAAGCAATTCCTAGCATTCTGATTGTTTAGGACACCTGCTCAGCAGGAGGTATTTTTCAATAGAGCTGTAAAAAAGTGCCAATTTGAGTTGCCTCATCACTAAGGATATACTTGGGCACCCCGAATTTTCACTCTTGCCAACCACCATTTTTTCCCACTCACTAGCCCCCCAGCACTTTACAAAATTTCAGATAGTAACACTGCCTCAAGGGCTGCCTGTCTTCCTGGTTGCACAAAACAAAAACATTTTTATGTTTGTTTTTCCAAGTCTTACTTTTGTATTCTCTGCCTGTGGCTCCCTCATCCTCAACTGCACCTGCTAACTTTCTCCTCCATTTTGCTTCTCAGTAGGACTCTCTGCCCGCTACCACCACCCCATGCCGATTCCTGATATCCTTAACTTTTCTGTACTGTAGTCCCTCTAGGTACCACACATACACACAGAGCACAAATGATAGCACGAGCAGCATGGTTCTTATAAGAACATCATGCCTTATGAAGGAATGAGAAGTCTCCCACCGAACAGTGAACGCGATGACCGTAACTTCCCAAAATGACACAAGCAGATAAAAAGTAAGAGAGAAACAAAAGCGTGACAGCCATCTATTTTTTTCCTTCTTCAAACCACTAGAGCATGACTGCCGTTCCTTTCCTGCATTTGCTTACTGTCGCTTTTTGCTCTCCATTTCTGACAAACAGCCAGAAATGCTTTAAAAAAAGGCAGCTTCAGTGTTTTAAAAAGATACCTCTTCTGCTGCTGCCCTTCTCCACTCTGGTGTTATCCTTCTGACATGCCACCCACAGTACCTTCTCAAGAAAACCAACTGTAAAGGGGGCAGAACGCCTCACCACAAAACCAACTATAAATGACTGCAGTGCACTCTACTAACATACCAGTGGAGGGACTATTTTAGGGGAAAAAACACTTTACAATCATTTCTACAATTTATTTTTATTTCCTTGACTCTTTTCATTTCTTACATAAAAATGTCATGTGTGCCCATTTTTCTAAGTGCAATAATACCTGACAGGTGGGTGGTACTGGGAAATACTGGACCTTCCAGGGCTATAATGCCCCACGCCCTGGTCAGTCCAGTATTTCCCAATACCACCCACCCTGTTGGTACTATTGGCTTATATTCCATCAATCCCTGCAGTTATGGGACAATCTATATTTCAAAAGAAAGGACTCAAGGAGTAGTACAGCATTAACACATAGCCCCCAAATTCATTAAAATTAAAAAATGAAAATTTCATAGGATAACATTGCTTTTAACAAGCAATAACTAATGTATATTTCAAAAGAAAGTACTCAATGAGTAGGAAACACAATTGCATACACCCCAGTAATGCAAAGCAACATGGGAAACCTATGCAACTCCCCATGAGAGAATTTGGACTGGTTTCACTTTTATGCAGAATTGCATGGTGCCAGAAGGCATCACACTGCAATCAGCAAAGGCTAAGAACAGCAGACACATACACGTGTTTTGTCCTCATTGCTTTTAGCAAGCCATAACTCCCGTCAATATGTGGTGTTTAAGGGAAAAATATACATTAATTTTCAAACGACCCATGCACAAGGTAAACGTGGTGCTTTCAGCTAAAATTAATGTTCAAACAAAATGCTGAAGCACACACCACATCCCAAAAATAAAATTAAACAGAGCTACTAAAACAATATATTTATTTCACCAAACAGGCCACCTAACACGTTTTGGATATACAGGTCCTTTATCAAATGCGTTAGGTGGCCTGGTTGGTGAAATAAATGTATTATAGTATATGGTTAGGGTTTATTGTGGATGGAAATGATGGTTTTGAAATCCTGTTGTAGGACTGGTTCAAAGGTCAAAAAGTTGTTGTACTATCGTTCTGACGTCACGACGACAGTACAACTTCTTAACCTTCAACTGTTTCCCATTGGCTGAAACATTGGCTTTTCAAAATACTATACAGCATGGCTGTGCTGGTAGCTTTGCAGTTGAGCACGAGCTTTTCAGATAGTTTGGACATGGACTGCCATAGTCGGCACCCTGTCTCCAAATTATCAGTTTGTCAGCAGTTTTTTTTTAAATCAGTGGTCCCTCCATACAAAGCTAAACCGACGACAGTGAGCAATGGTACCTTCGGGGTTGGCAGCAGAGCGGAACTGCAGTGAGGACTGAGAAAACGCCAGTATCTGGACAAGGTACAGAAACTAACAAATCCTTGTGAAATTAATGTGGCACAGTTTGTGGGGAACCATATACTATACAAAATAACAGATAGGAACTGTGCCGTCAAGGCCATGTTTCCATCTCGGGTGTTTGATGACATCAAAGGGACCTCGAAACTACTCTCGGGGTCTGCGATGTCATCAAAACCTGATAGAACACAACCTTGTACCTGATTCACTATCCATTATTCTATATATTTTATCCCGAACTAGACCACCTAACACGCTTCAGACATGTACAGGTCTCCCTTTGTCAAAATGTGTTAGGTGGCCTGGTTGGTGAAATAAATATATTATTTTAGTAGTCCGTGTTCAGTGTTATTTTATGATGTGGTGTGTGCTTCAGCATTTTGTTTGAACAAAATATATATATATTTACAGATGGATAGATAGATAGACAGACAGATAAAAAACAGTCTTGATGACTAGCACAAGGCTAATACATAACAACCCTCAGGAAATTTAGAGGTCATATAAAGCATAACGAAAATTGCCATAGGATGATATTGTAAATTTAAGAAGCTGTAACTCCATAAGTCTTTGAGTTAAGATACAATCTAGATATCAAAGAAGGGTCTCACACCAGCTTCACCATGATGCCAAATCCACAGTGAAACTCCAATCATCATCAAAAATGCAGCAAGGGTGTATCACCTCTTGGACCAGTGCAGCAGCTTGACACCAAAGCAACAAAAATGTTATGAGTTATGGCTAAAAAAATCCAAAACACATTTTTGACCATATACAATCAATCAATCACAAGGAGTTAAGAGTCACAGTTAATATATTTTTTCTTTGAAACAGTCCTCTAAAAAAATACAGTGAAGCTGATAAATTGCTGTTCTGGAGGAATGGAACTCCATAATCACATGGATGTCTTCACATAGGTCCAGCATGAATGAGGATACAATTCTACTGTCTCAAAAAGTAAGAAATTATTTGCAAAATGTGCTAATACACCTGTTAGGGTTCTGATAAAAGCAACTAGGGCCTGCAGGTTGTTGGCAGCATGTGGAGAGACACAGTTCTGTATGTTTGAAGACTATATCACAGTGGGATGAGTGTTAGGATTGGGAACCATAAGTAAGACCCTACCCTAATTCACCAAGACTCAAGCCAGTGAAAACCGCGAGTTTTTTTCTTTTGCTGCTGAGGATGGGGTGGAGTTGTTTGCTGCTGGGGATGGGGTGGGGATTTAGGTTGGAAACCCTAACACCACATTTCCTTACTTTTCTTGCTTTACTCTGAGCCCTAACTGGTGCATTAATGCAGCTTTTATTTCAAAGAACTATATGTGTGTGTGTGTGTAGATATATACAGTATATGTGTATATATATATATATATATATATATATATATATATATATATATATATATATAATATATATATATAGATATATATATATATATATATATATATATATATATATCACACACACACACACACGATATATTATAGTTGATATAACCTCCATAATATTATTTTGTAATATTACATCAATGGCCTTAACATCATCTCTTTATATTTTTTAGATAGTATTGCTTTTTTCTGTCTTATCTTTTTTCTGTTGTTTCATTTTATTTCTCTATTTTTCCTAGAGTGCCTTTTCCTATACTGTAGCACTTTTGTTGGTGGGGAAAAGGGTACTGAGGCTTTTAGCTTTACATCGCCTGATATGGTGCTGGCATGCACTTAATGTAATACTTTGGCACCATACATCGGCACCATGAGCCTCATAAGTTTGATTCATGGGGTCCTTTCACCCTGGCTCTAAGACCAGAGAGTGTGGCTCTACATGCAAACACAGACATAGAAACGTAGACTTTGACAGCAGATAAGAATTGCTTGGCGCACAGTCTGCCCATTTCTCTACGATTGGATAAGCTGCAGATTCTAGTTAACCAACAGCCTACTTCCTCCTACCCCACTATAATTGCCTTAGGGCTGTCCCATGCATTCATGAATTCCCCACTGTTTTTGACCCCACAACCGCCTCAAGAAGGCAGTTCCATGTGTCCACCACTTCTCCATGAAATAATATTCTCCTCCGTTGCTCTGAGCCGTCCCCCTCTATCTTCAAATTGTGTCGCTTGTCCTTGCACATCTCTTTTTGGAAAATGCTCCCTATTAGACTTTGTTGATTCCCTTGAGGTACTTGAAAGTTTCTATCATGTCCCCTTTCCTCCTTCTTTCCTCAAGGATATAGTGACAAGCTCTTTAGTCTCTCTTTGTATGACTTCTGTTACAGAGCCTGCACCATTTTAGTTGCCCTCCCTGGACTGCCTCCATCCTATGTCATTGCGGAGATGGGGTCTCCAGAACTGCACACAGTACTCCAGATGGGATCTCATCAACTGTCTGTACAGAGGATAACAACTTCCTGTTTTCTACTGGTGATGCTTCTCCCTATGCATCCCAGTATCCCCCAGCCCTCCTTACTGCCCTCTCTCATTGCTTGCCCACCTCTAAGTCATCTGATATGACTACCTCCAGGTCCCTTTCCATTTTGTTGTTCTTAGTACCCCCATTGTGTACTCTTCACCTGGGGTTTTGTTTCCAGGTGCATTACTTTGCACTTCTTTGCATTGAATCTAAACTGCCATACTTTTGACCATTACTCCAACCTTGCCAAGTCCCTCTCATCCTTTCCACCACCTGGGTATCAACCCTATTGCAGATCTTTGTGCAACTGCAAAGAGGCATACTTTTCCTTTCAACCCCACTGCAATGTCTCTTACAAAGGCATTAAAGAGGACCGTCCCTGTACTGAACCTTGCGGTACCACACTAGTAACCACTCTTTCTTCAGAGTGTACTCCATTTAGTATTACCTCTGTGTCCTGTTGTGCAGCCAGTTTGTTATCAGGTTACCACCCTAGGACCCACTCCAAGGCTGGTTAACTTGTTTATTAATCTTTGTGTGGGACTCTTTGCAGTTGATCTTATGAGCACTGTACTGTACGTGTGTATGCTCTAGTCCCTCACACAACTACTACCTACCACAATAGTGCTTCCTTACCCTAGTAATTACAGCATTGCTCTTTTATAACATGGGTTTTGTACATGCTCTAGATCACCTGTAACCTTTCTAGTAAACTTTGCCATATTATGTACTATCTATAACTATGTACTTCTCCTATTGCCCCTGTCCCTAGGACATATCTGGAATCGAGCAGTACTCTGCTCAGTATTACATCCTGGTAAAACTTTTAAATAAACTGTGTCAGATGCCTTGCAAAAGCTTAGGTAGGCCATATTCACATCCCTCCTGGTCTACTTCTTTGGTCACCCAGTCAAAGAAATCAATTAGATTCATCTGACATGACCTTTCCACTATTAATCCATGCTGCCTTGGGTCCTTTGTCCCGCTGGCCTCTAGGTACTCAACAATTCTGTCTTTCGAAGTGATTCCATCATTTTCCCTACCACTGAGGTCAAACTAACAGGCCTGTAGTTTCCTGCCTCTGCCTTGCTGCCACTTTTGTGAAGGAAATCACATCTGCCCTCCTCCAGTCCTCGGGTACCACCCCATCCTCCCATGATGTGTCAAAAGGGTAGTCAGTGGTGTACTAGTTCTCTCCTTAGTTCTTTTAGAATTCTGGGTGAATCCCATCAGATCGATGCTTTGTCCACCTTGAGTTTTGGAGTTCTTTCAGGACCCTTTCTTCTGTGAATGGACTGGTGTCGACACCCCTGCCCAGAGTGCTTCTATTGTTTGGTTTAGGTACCTCCCCTTTCTTCTTTTGTGAATACTGAGCAAAAGCATTTGTTCAGTATCTGAGCCTTTTCACTGTCACCCTCTGCCTGCCTCCTCTCCCTTTATTAAGCCTCATTATCCCTCCATTGGTCTTTCTTCTCTCCCTGATGTACCTATAAAGATTTTATTCCCTTCTTAACTGAGTTGGCTGTCTTTTCTTTGGTTTGGGCCTTCGCTATTCTGTCTTCCCACTTCCTTCTGCTTTAACTGATGTAGTTCTCTGCCCTTCTCAGTCTGTGATTCCTTGTACTTCCTGAATGCTATCTTTTCTCCCCAACCTTCCCCACCACCTCCTTTGAGAACTATGTGGTTTTTACTTCATTTTGTTTTATTTGCTTCACACAAAGGCAGTTTTGATTTTCCCCATTGTTCTTCGCTCCTTCTTCCTGCCCATGTGTTAGTATATCTAGGGTACTCACCCATTTTGCCAAAGCTATCCCTCTAAAGTCCAGTACCCTGGTTTTTGTATGGCTTGACTCCATGGTTGTGTTTATCTTGAACCACACTGTGTGGTGGTTGCTTGTTCCCAGGTGGATACCCACTTCTAAATCTGTGGTCCTCTCTCCATTTGAGAGTACCAGGTCCAAGATTGTTCCCTCCTGAGTGGGTTACAGCACTAGCTGTCTGAGCCATGCCTCCTGTAGGGCATCAAGAATGACCCTGTTCTTGGATGTGACTGCAGTAATGTGTTCCAGTTAACATCTGGCATATTCGGGTCCCACATCAACAATATCTCCCTTTTCCTGCCATTCTGTGGATGCCTTCTATCCTTTCCTTGTCCATTTCCTCCTCCTGAGATGGTGGTCTGTATACAACCCCTGTGCAGATTGTGTTGCCACTCCCTGTCTCCGAGGTGACCCACAGTGCCTCCTCCCTTCCTTCCTGTTTACTTTTTAGTTCCATTGCTTTGATCCCTTCCCTTATGTAGAAGGCACCTAGCTTTACCTGAGCTCTTTTCTTCTAGGTTGCTTGAAAGGACAGAGCAAATAACCTTACCAGAGCAACAATAAGGATTAAGGCTTCTTTTGGCTAGGCAGGTTTACTGTGTGTTTTATTTTTTATTTTGTACTCACATGGATTGTTACTGTTTGTTGCTAACATTTTATTGCTTTATTTTCTTTGATTCAAATTGTTGTTGCTGGGTATACATTCTGCTGCATTATTACAGGGTGTGCCTACTAGTGTATGCTTACAGATTACTGCTGTAATCTTCTGATTCAAATCATCTTTTGCAAGGTATATCTTCTGTTACTGCTTTATTTTTCACTATAGCAAAGTGTTTCTTACAGGGTATATCTTCTGTGAAATTATTACAGGTAGTGCTTTACAGGTTTCACAGTTTTATCTGTCATTAGGATAAGCTTTCAGGGCTACTGCATTTGTTGCTGGCTGATTGTTTCTGCTTGACGCCTTGGTTCTTTCATCTGTGGTTCTTCTTTTCAGGGAAGGACCCATCACCCACCATCCCCAACCACCCCTACACTCCTTTTATAGGGTAGCACAGTCATGACATTCCTGTAGCAAAGCAGGAAGGGGCGGATCAGAGGGGTATCCACACAGTGACCTCATTTACAGGGCACTAGTAATTTAACTTATTATAACAAGTTATACAAAAATTAACAAACAAAACACAAAATCAAACGTTTGCTTTCATTTTCTTCCTTCTCATTACTCTGACCAGGTTATAAATCCAGCAACTTACCTGGAATGGATATCATTAACTGCAGGTTCTGTGGAACACTTTTCAGAAGGGCAGTTTTATGGGATTTAGGACTCCTGTCCTGCATGCTGGGCCATTGGAGATCTAAGGCTCAGCTCCAGGCAGCATGGGCAGGTTGCGTGCACTCAAATTGCATATTCAAGAGGAAATATATTATAAAACCACCCGCCATTTCCCCAACATCCAACAGAAGCACCTTGACCAAAGAGGGTAGTTGGTCTGGGAGGTTGGCAGGTGGTTAGGAGGGCAAATCGGTGCTCCATCACTCAGTGCTCTCCAACATATCACTCCACAAACCATATAAAAACTACAAACAGGTATCTGCCTCTATCTCTGAAATCAAACAAAGGGCAGAGGACACTGCAGAGCAGGACACTGCAGCACAAGAGCTAGCACAACAAAACGCACCCAAAACAGGAACCAAACAAAAAATCAAAAGGAAATCAAAAAACTTCTGATCATAGGAGACTCCATGATTCGAGGAGTTGATACGTATGTCCAGCCAGGGGTAATGGTCAGATGTCTCCCATGTACATCAGCATGTAGAGACACTAACCGCATTGCTAAGATTGTTCAGGAAGCAGGAGAAAACATTGATGTCCTGGTACACATAGGGACAAATATCTCACCAGCTGGTCAGATGTGGATACTAAGGAACACCTAACCAGGCTGGGTGACAAACTATCATTCATTTAGTTCGGCATCTCCTTCTCTGAGTTCCTGCCAGTCTGGGAAAGGGGGACAGATGGACAGAAGGTCAGAGAACGAGAGATAGAGCTAAACATGTGGCTCAAGAGCTGGTGCCAGGAAAAAGGACACAAATTTGTAGGTAACTGGCAACAGTCTTGTGAGCGAAAGTTCTTTAAATTTGATGGACTGCATCTGACTAAGGAGGAGTCAGTGCATTGGGGCAGAAGTTTGATGTCTTTGCAGAATATTTAAAGTAGCAAATGGGAGAAGGGGTGCAGCACCGAATGTTAAATGGGAAGAACACCCTCCCCTCAGATAGTGGTCAAACAGGAGTTCAGCATGTTTGTAGCTCATTTGCATCACCAGGTAAAGAAAAGGTCTGGCTTCCCATACGATGCACAGCAGAAATGCCAGACCTTGCCCAACAACTAACACACGAAATCTGACCAATGGAAAATCATGTACAAAATGCTCGCAGTCTGGGAAACAAGATCCAGACCTGCAGGCATAATGACAAAGGCTAAATTGGACATAGTACTCATTAGCGAGACATGGTTTACCAGTAACCACACTTGGGAGACTTCAGTACCTGGCTATGTACTGTTCAGAAGAGACTAAGGTGCAAAAAGGGTGGTGGAGTGGCCCTATGTGTCAATGAAAATATCAAAGCTACAGAAATTCAGAATACACATAAGGAGCCAGAAGAACTGAGGGTCACCTGGAAACAGGAAATGGGACAGCCATACAACTGGGGTTGTGTACAGGCCTCTAGACCAGGGAGGACACAGACACATTACTGTTAGAAGATATACAAAATTTGACAGCTAAAGCGGAGGTTTTGATAATGGGAGACTTCAACATGCCAGATACAGATTGGGCAATACCAGCAGGGACATCTGCCAGAACTAGACACATGGTGGATTCCCTGCAGGAGGGCCTCAAACAACTGGTACAACAACCCACAAGAGACAGGGCTATCCTAGATCTAGTACTGACTAATAGGGAAAGGATCACAGCTGTCCAGGTAGAAGGTCACCTGGGGCCAGTGACCATCACACGTATGGTTCAGTTTGGCCACTAGAACAAAATCATCCCATTCAAGGCAAAGATATGGGACTTCAGAGGAGCTGACTTTGATATGAGTGGCCAACAGACTTAAGCTAGCCCTGGCAAAAAGAAATACAGGTGAGGGGTACAGGCAAAGTGGGCAAGCATTAAAGATGCAGTACTTGAAGCAACATCCCATTGTGTTAGTGAGAGAAAGGAAGTGCAAAGAAGAAGAAACCACTTTGGTTCTCAAACACAGTAGCAGAAAAGGTCAGAGCCAAAAGGCTGGCCTTCAGGAAATATAAGAGAACGCAGCAGGATGAAGATAGGAGGCATACCAAACTTCCCTAAGGGAAGCAGGGAAGGCAGTAAGGCAGGCAAAGGCCCAAACTGAGGAAACACTAGCATGGACAGTAAAGAAGGTGACAATACTTTCTATAGTTACATTAGTGAAAGGAGAAAGTCCAGAGAGGTATTGCTAAGCTCAAGGGATAGGGGCGTGTGAAGAGGAGGACCATGTAAAGCATCTGTCCTAAATAGATACTTCTGCTCAGTATTTACTGAAGAGAAGGTAGGGCAGGGCCCACAGCTCTGCACCATGGACAGGGGGAGGAGATGTGCACTAGTCCTTCACAAAATAAAGGGTCCTACAAGAGCTCGATAAGCTCAGGGTGGACAAGGCAATGGGACCTGATGGCATACATCCCAGGGTACTAAAGGAGCTAAGGGTGGAACTAGCAGAGCCATTATCAGAACTGTTTAATGAGTCTCTGAGCACAGGAGAGGTCCCAGAAGACTGGAGAAGGGCTCATGTGATCCCACCACAAGAGTGGTAGCAGGGAGGAGGCAGGAAACTACAGACCAGTCAGTCTTACCTCAGTAGTGGGCAAGATTATGGAGACACTCCTTAAGGAAAGGATAGTGCCACACCTGGAATTCATAGGGTCACAGGATCCAAGACAGCATGGGTTTACAAAAGGAAGGTCCTGTCAAACTAATCTCATAGATTTCTTTGACTGGGTAACCAGAGTAGTGGACCAAGGGAGCAGTTGATGTTGCCTACCTTGACTTCAGCAAAGCTTTCGATGCTTTTCACATAGAAGATTGATTAATAAGTTGGGCCTATCAGGGTGGGTCAGACATTGGTCAACTGGGTGGAAAACTGGTTGATGGGCAGAAAACAGAGAGTGGTGGTAAACAGTATACAGTCAGAAGAGATGCAAGTCACAAGTGGGATACCTCAGGGATCAGTTCAGGGCCAGTCCTCTTCAATATCTTCATCAGTGACATTGTAGAGGACTGGAGGGTAAGGTTTGTCTGTTTGCAGATGACACCAAGATCTGCAACAGAGTAGATGATCCAGATGGTGTGGGAAGAATGAGAAGAGATCTAGATAAACTAGTAAAATGGTTGGAAGAGTGGCAACTGGGGTTTAATGCAAGAAGTGCAAGATCATGCACATGGGGAAGAAACCCTGAAACCACCTATAGGCTGGGAGAAACATAGAAACATAGACTTTGACGAATAAGGACTACTTGGCCCACCCAGTCTGCCCATTTCCCTACATACTGGATAAGCTGCAGATTCTAGTTAACCAACAACCTATTTCCTGCAACCCCACTATAATTGCCTTATGTCTGTCCATGCATGTTTGAATTCCTCCACTGTTTTAGACCCCACAACCTCTCCAGGAAGGCGGTTCCATGTGTCCACCACTGTCTCTGTGAAAGATTTCCTCACATTACCCTGAGCTGTCCCCCTCTAACTTTAAATTGTGCCCCCTTGTTCTTATACATCTCTTTTCTGAAAGATGCTACTCTCCTGGACTTTGTTGATTCCTTGAGGTACTTAAAAGTTTCGATCATGTCCCCCTGCCCATCCTTTCATCAAGGGTATACATATTAAGCTCTCTTAGTCTCTCTTCATATGGTTTCTGATGTAGACCCTGACCATTTTGTTGCCCTCCTCTGGACTGCTTCCATCCTGTCTATGTCCTTGCGTAGATGAGGTCTCCAAACTGCACGCAGTACTCCAGATGGGGTCTCACCAACTGTCTGTATAGAGGGATAACCACTTCCCTTTTCTACTTGTGATGCCCCTCCTATGCATCCCAGTGTCTCCCTGGCTTTCCCTACTGACTTCTCACATTGCATACCCACCTTTAGGTCATCTGATATGACTACACCCTGATCCCTTTCCATTATTGTTGTTGTTAGTACCTCCCTGCTATTGTGTACTCTTCTCCTGGATTTTTATTTCCCAGGTGCATTACTCTGCACTTCTTTGCATTGAATCTAAGTTGCCATATGTCTGACCATCCTCCAACCTTGCCAAATCCCATCTCATCCTTTCTACCCCCCTTGTGTATCAACTCTGTTACAGATCTTTGTGTCATCCAGAAGAGTCATACCTTTCCTTCAGACCCTCTGCAATGTCACCTATAAAGGCGTTAAAGAGGACTGGACCCAGTACTGAGCCCTGAGGGTACTCCACTAGTAACCCCCTTTCTTCAGAATGTGTTCCATTCACTATTACCTTCTGTGTCCTGTTGTGCAGCCAGTTTTCTACCAGGCTATCACCCTGGGACCCACTCCCAGGCTGGCTAACTTGATTATTAATCTTTTGTGAGACTGTGTCAAATGCCTTGCTAAAGTCTAGGTAGGCCATATCCACAGCCCCTCCCTGGTCTATTACTTTGGTCACCCAGTCAAAGAAATCGATTAGATGTGTCTGACATGACCTTCCTGCTGTGAATCCATGCTGCTTTGGGTCCAGTGCCCGCTGCCTCTAGGTACTCAACAATTGTTTCTTTCAGAGTGATTCCATCATTTTCCCACCACTGAGGTCAAACTAACAGGTCTGTAGTTTCCTGCTTCTGCCTTGCTCCCACTTTTGTGAAGGAGAATCACATCTGCCCTCCTCCAGTCCTCAGGTACCACCCCATCTTCCCATGATTTGTTAAAAGTGTGGTTAGTGGTGTCACTAGTCCTCCCTTAGCTCTTTTAGGATTCTAGGGTGAATCCGGCCCCATTGCTTTGTCCACCTGAGTTTTAGAAGTTCTTTCAGTACTCTTTCTTCTTTAAATGGACTGGTATCAACCCCACTATCCAGAGTGCTTCTACTGTTTGGTTTAGGTAACTCCTCCTCTTCTTCTTTTGTGAGTACTGAGCAAAAGTATTCATTCATTATCTCTGCCTTTTCACTGTCTCCCTCTGCCCACCTCCCTCTCCTTTATTAATCTTCCTATCCTCCCTTAACCTTTCTATGTTCCTAATGTACGTATAAAAGGTTTTATCCTCCTTCTTAACTGAGTTGGCTATTCTTTCCTTGGTTTGGGCCTTTGCTTTTCTGACTGCCTTCCCACTTCTTTCTGCTTTAATTGATACAGTTCCCTGTCGTGCTCTGTCTGTGATTCCTTATACTTTTTGAATGCAGCCTTTTCTCCTTAACCTTCCCTGACACTTCTTTTGAGAGCCATAGTGTTTTTTATTCCGCTTTGTTTTCTTTATTTGTTTCACACAAGGCTTGTTGCCTCCATGATGGCAGTTTTGATTTTCTCCATTGTTCTTCCACCCTCCTTTCTGGCCACTTGCTAATGCATTCCTCAGGTATTCACCCATTTTGCCAAAGTCAGCCCTTCTAAAGTCCAGTATCCTTGTATTTGTATGGCTTGTCTCTATGGTTGTGTTTATTGTGAAGCACACTGTGCAGTGGTCGCTTGTTCCCAGGTGTCTACTGACTTCTAAGTTTGTGATCCTCTCTCCATTTGAGAGTACCAGGTCTAATACTGTCAGTCACAAGGAAGAAAGAGACTCGTCATCATCATCACCAATTACCTGAAATCATCCAAGCAGACCGCTAAAGCAGTGGGTAAGGCTAGAGGGATGTCAGGGTGTATTAGTAGGGGTATCACAAGTCGGAAGAGGAGGTAATAATGCCTCTTTCCAAAGACACTGGTTAGGCTCATCTGGAGTACTGCATGCAGTACTGGAGGCCACACCTTCACAAGGACATTAACCAAATTGAGGCAGTCCAGAGAAGGGCAACCAAAATGGTGCAGGGACTGCATCAGAAAACATATGAGGACAGATTAACTGAACTCAATATGTATACCCTATAGCAAAGGAGGAGAGAGGTGATATGATTGGAACATTCAAACACCTTAAGGGCATTAACAAGGAGAAAGAGTCTAACATGTTTCAATATAAGAAAATAGCAGGACAAGAGGACACAACATGAGATTAGAGGAGGCCGATTAAGGGGTAATGTGAGGAAGTTCTTTTTCACAGAAAGGATGGTGGATGCATGGAACGGCCTACCTCAGGAAGTGGTGGATATGAATATAGTGCAGGGCTTCAAACAGGCATGGGATAGGCATAAGGGAGCAATACAGATGAGTATGAATAGATAGGCCATCAACAGAGTGTGGCCTGTGGCACATTCATAAGGTAGAAAAGAAATGGGCAGACTGGATTGGCCTTGAGGTCCTTATCTGCCGTCAACTTCTATGTTTCTATGTAGAGGGCTACTCCTCCTTCTTGTCTACCTCCCTTTCCCTCCTGTAGATTGTGTACCCTGCTTCCGTTGGTGCAGCGGTTGTATTTCTGCTTGCGATGATGGCGACACGAGTTCGGAATGGACCTGGGGCCTTGGAGGGCTGGCCGAGGGGAGAAGGATCGAGCATCCCATGGACTGCTCTTCTTCTCCGTGGAGGGTGCAGTGTGTGACCGGTGCTTGAGGAACCCTGAGGAGGCTGGAGGAGGCACCACAGCGACTGGCACCAACAAGAATCTGAGGGTGGGATGGACGCAGGTGTCATTGCACATTCCTGCCCCTGCTTACAGGGGAGAAAACCTGCCACCCTCCACCTTGATGATGCCCCGACTGCACTTGACTCACAAGCTAATTCCCACCCTATCCCATTGATCATGGCACCCTTCAGAGGGGTTTGGATGTTGTGACCCCACCCTGGCGGGTAAGCTAGGGGGGTATTGGGAGGGTGGCAATATGGGAAGTCACAGCCGAGGGTCCGTGACTGGGCAGATGGTGCCAGTGGTGGAGGCACCAAAAGTAATAAATAAAAAAAAGATTATGTACCTTGGTATGTTGACATCCCAGTCATGGTTCTCTGTGTACCATGTTTCTGTGACTGCCACAATATCCAGATGTACCTCTTCCATCAGTGCCACTAGCTCAGAAAGCCTGTTACCCAGACTACAGGCACTGGTACTCATTGCCCTCCATTTTATGATGACTTACCCTTTTTGCCCCATCCCTGTTCTTACTGCCTTTGTCTTTTTTTCCCCATTTATCCTTGTCCTGCCCCTGTTGACCTCTGCACCTTGCTGTTTACCTTGCTAACTACCTTGTTTTGTTGGGGAGGCTTGGAATTTCCTGCTTCCTATCAATGACTCCCACCTTGGCTAGGTAAAAGCTTGCCAATGAAGCATTAAATCTATCACCTAGTAGCTTGGTTCTCTTCCTGGACAGATGCAGACCATCACACCAGTATAGCCCGCATCCTCCAGGTGGACCCCAGTCCCCAATGAAGCCAAAACCCTGTGCTCTGCACCAGTCTTTCAACCATTCATTAAACAGCGTAGTGCGGAGTACCCTAGCCTCACCCATGCCACAGACAGCACCTCTGAGAAGGTTACCATGCGTGCTACATGTCTAAGGCCCCTCCTCAACTTCACAAACTCCTCCTGCACTGTACCAATCCCATGCCCAGCTAGGTCATTTGTCCCAAGGTGGACAATGATGTCTCACTCCCTCTTCTGTGCCACTGCTCCTTCAATCCTGAGGATAGCCTTCCTGTCCCTCCAAACCAATGGCACCAGGCAGGCACCTTACCTCTCTTTTCCTCCTTCCCCAGTTCTACCCCCAACAACTAAGTATGCCCACTAGGAGTTGTTTCCTTCCCCATGGTGTCTCTTGCCACCCTTATGTGGGTCTCCATTGTGGAGGTTCCCAGCATCCTCCCTGGTCTCCACTGCAGGTGCCTCCATAGAGGAACCATGCTCTGCCAGAATGGCATATGAGTTGTGGAGAAGTACAACTGGAGGGATGCGCTCTGTTCCACCACCCTCACCCTCTCTGAGCCCACCGTGGTCCAACTGCTCCTCTTCTTGGCAACCTCTGAGACAGTGTTGGCAGCACTGGTGTTCCTTGGGTGGAGGAGGCTTCCTCTCCTTTCCATTTCAGCCTGAAGATGGACAACCTCCTCCCCCAGAGCTGACAGTTGCCTGCAAATAGGGCAGCAACACTGCCTTCAGAATGTCTCATGGAAAATTGCCGCCCCACAGCCAGTGCATTGCACCACTCCCACATGTCCCTCTCCCTTCCTGCTTATATATATACACAATTTTCTTTTGCTAGTATGTGCTTACCCTCTATGCACTGTGCTGGGTTGTGAAGGATATGACAGATATATGCCCTTGCTCTCCTGAGGAAGTGATGTCAGAACCTCGGGTGTAAAAGAAATGGCATACCTGGGGTGGGTGGCTCCAGCCAGTGACCTTCAGAAAATAATCAACTACACCTCTGACCCACCACCCGGTGAGTGCTGCCCTTCCTTTCAGTAATACAACTAGCATAACAATTTAGCAGACCACTCCACTATACATACCACTCCACTGAACCCAGGAATTAAAATTAAATCAATCCTCAGCCAGCAGTGCAATCCTAAATGCTGAAAAATATCCTTAAAATAATAGGTCACTACACCACCAGCAGTTCACAGAAAAAATGCAAATTCAGTAGTATTTCGCTCCATCGGGATATAAAATTAACAATCTTAAAATAGAATCCTATAAGCCTCTTCTTAATTCAAACAAGCAAAATGAAATTAACAATAGAAAAGTGTGGCAAACCATCCTCACAGGTCCCAAGCAATATTTTGTCTTTTTCTATGGAGTACAAACTCAAAAAATCAAATGTTATTGGTAAATAATTTTCCTGTGTCTTTTAAATTTGAAAGGATCCCTTTCTGACATTCTGTTCTCACCTGCTTCACTGCCCACTGTTAAAACTGGCAAGGCAGTGACATCATCACAAAACCCTTCCTGTCCACAAAATGGTTACCTATGTGTCTTTATATAAAATTTATTTTTAGTGTTTTACTTACCGAATGCATTTGTTAAATCTAACATAACAGTCCAGTCTCTGGGTCACAACAGTAGCTTTTGAAATAATCATATAGGAAAGCATACACATTCCCTTTAAATATAAACGCGGTTAATCTACTTGCAGTGGGGTTGCCCTGGAATATGGAAAATTCTGAACTGTATAGTGTTTTTATCTGATTCATTCATAAAGGACATTTTTAATAAATGAAAGAAACTAAAAAATAGGCAAAACATATTAAAATGGAAATCTAATATTTTTCAGATGACACTAATTGCCGATTGAAATCACTTGTCTTTAATTTCAGTTACTTTGTTAACAGAATTATGTTATTTCAAAGATAAGGTTTCCACTACTTTTCACCCAAGTCCTTTTTGTTGTATACAATAGTCATAGTTTCCATCCATTGAGAAAATTATAAATATACTACATGTAAGCGATAAAGCATGACAGGAGGGCATCAGTGAGCGTGAGATAAATGAAAATTACATCCTCACTGTATTTACTGATCCTCTAGAATAACTTCACCATTGATTCTCACTAATGTATCTGAGCTGGAGGCACTAGGACCCAGTGGGAGCCAGAACTTTACAGGAGGGCTGGCACCAAAGTAGCTAGAGAGAACATGTGGTGACATAAGATCGGCTTGCGCTGTATGGCTTACCTCTGTACCAGGTCTCAACCTCCTCAGTGCCTTTTTACCAAGTAGGTGCAGCATAACCTAACTAGCACTTATGCACTAAACCCAAGGGCATAAGATAGCCCTGATGTTTTACGAAAGTAGGGTCAATAAACCAGTGACACAAGTGTCTTCACAGTCCAAACCAAGGACAAGGGCTGAAGACCAGTAAACAAACTGGATTGAGCCTGGGATGGCATGTGAGTATTAATCCATGGTGAAGATATTCCTAGAAGATCAAGAAATAATTTTCATACCTTCCAGGAATCAATATTCTCACTAATGGATCAGAGTACCAAGCTCAGACAAAATCCCCAGACTAGAGCGGTAAGAACTGAAGGCTCACTCAGAATAGTCCTACCAAAGGTGGTATGCTGCCTGTCATGCACATCCAAGGCATAGTGCTTAACATAAGGGTGCACTATGCTTAGTTGAAGCTCTGCAGAGATCACCTATAGGCACAGAGCAAATCTCTGCCAGGGATGTGGCAAGTGCTCTAGTGGAGTAGACATGTACCTGACCTTCCAGCTTGACCTGCGCCATGGCATAGCAGTGGTGTAGACAGCTCAAAATCCAGGCAGATATACACTTGATCATAACAGGCTGTCCCTTCCAATAGGATTGAAGGAGACAAAGAGCTGTTTGAATTGCCTGAAGTGGTTAGTCCTGTCCAGGTGAAAACATGAGGACCCTTTTAGCATCCAGAGAATGGAGAGTGCATTCTCCTTATTTCTGGAAGTTAGCAAAGTAGATAGGCAGCACAAGTGGCTGATTCAGATGGAACTCCAACATCACTTTGGGAAGGAATTTAGGCTGTGTGTAGAGAACTACCTTGTCATTGTGGAAAACAGTATACAAGAGATCTTTTACCAAAGCATGGATGTTGGACACTCTGTGAGCAGAAGTGATGGCCACTAGAAATGCTGCTTTTCAAGTTAGAATGTTTATCTCACATGTCACAAGGAGCTCAAAGGGTTTGTGAATGAGCATATTCAGCACAAGGTTGATGTCTCAGGCAGCCACCATCTTCCTGATGGGAGGCCCTTGTGTAAAATGCCCTTAACATTCTTCTTGAAGAGTGCAGCTGCCAGGTAGAGGGTCATACCTCTCAACCTCCTGCCTCATAAATCAGGGACAAGGCTTAAAAAAATAAGGGACAAAGGACTAAAATCAGGGGCACATCTCAAAATTAGAGATATCCAGCCAGAAAGCTGGTAGAATATGGGGCTTAGTGCACAATGCATTTTCTAAAGAATAACAAGTCTGTAACTTTAATGCTTGACATTGTTTTGTGCTTACAGTCCCCACTGTTTAGCCACAAAACACAAATTTTAGGAGGGACAGAGTAAAATTTTGAGGCAAAATCAGGGACATCCCTGAAAATCAGGGACACTTGAGAGGTATGTAGAGGGTACCGACAGGCTTGTGGTGTGCAGAAATAGCACACAAGTGGACCTTGGCTGCGGGATACTGCAAGCCAGCATCAGAAAGGTCCAGCAAGGACTCCAGAATCTTATCATGTGGCACCAAAGGGGTCCATGAGGGTTTTGAGTAACAGATGGAAAATCATCTCCATCTGGCTATGTAAGTTTTCCTAGTGGGAGGTTTATGGGCAGCCAAAAGTATTTCAGAGACTCTCTAAGACACCATGTACCTGTTCAGTTCTAGCTCTTCAGGAGCCAGACCGGAAGGTGAAAGCTACACAGGTTAGGATGGACCAGGTGGCAAGTCAGTAAGTCAGTCCTAAGTGGAAGGATCCTTGATTTGCTGACTGAAAGTATGTTCAACAGAGGAAAACATATTTGTTGAGGCCAGCACCCTGCCACCAGTATCATCTTTCCGGTGCACCTCTAGTTTGAGCAGTACCTTCTGCATTAAAGGGATTGGAGGAATTCATACAGAAATAAATTTACTATTGTAGTCTGAATGCATTCTGACAGAAAATGCCACATCCTGGATTTCTGGAGTAGAATCAAAGCAGTTTGGTTGAGTGGGGACACAAAACGTTCACATCTTAGGTGCTCCAGTCATCAAATAGCAATCTCATGACAGGAGGGAGCAGCATCATGGAGAGAGGGAGCTAGACATCATTGTCCACCTTGGGACAAATGACCCAGCTGGGCTTGGGATCAGGGCAGTGCAGGAGGAGTTTATGGAGATGGGGGGGGCCGAGACAGGTAGCACACAGTAACCTTCTTGGAGGTGCTGCCTGTCTGTGGTATGGTGAGGCTAGGTTTTCTGCACCATGTAGTTCAATGAATGGTTGAAAGACTAGTACAAAGCACAGGGTTTTGTCTTCACTGGAGACTGGGGTCCACCTGGAGGGATGCAGGCCTATACTGGTGCGATGTTCTGCATCTGTCCAGGAGGGAACCAAGCTTCTAGGTGATAGGTTTAAATGCTTCATTGGCAAGCTTTTAAACTAGCCAAGGGGAAGGTGCTGATAAGAAGCAGGAAATTCCAAGCCTCCCACAAAACAAGGTAGTAGTTAGCAAGTAAACACCAAGGTACAGATTTCGACAGGAGCAGGGTAGGGTAAAGAAGAAAAGACAAAGGCAGTAAAGGCAGGGATGGGGCAAGAAAGGGTAAGGCCATCATAAAATGGAGGGCAATGAGTACCAATGCTCATATTCTAGGTAACAAGCTTCCTGAGCTAGTGACCCTGATGGAAGTGGACACCTGATATTGTGGCAGTCACAGAAACATAGTACACAAAGAACCATGATGGGGAGGTCAACATACCAGGGTACACAATCTACAGGAGGGGCAGGGAGAGTAAAAGATGAGGAGGAGTAGCTCTCATGCAAGGGAAGGGATCAAAGCAATGGAACTAAAGGATAAACAGGGAGAGGAGAGGAGAGGAGAGGAGAGGAGAGGAGAGGAGGAGAGGAGAGGAGGCACTGTGGGTCACCTTGGACAGGTAGTGGCACCACAATCTGCACGGGTTGTATATAGACCCCATCTTGGGAGGAAATGGACAAGGAATGATAGAAGGCATCCTCAGAATGTCAGAAAAAGGAGAGATATTGTTGATGGGGGACTGGAATATGCCAAATCTTAACTGGAGCACATTTACTACAGCCACATCCAAGAGTAGGGTCATTCTCAATGGCCTACAGGGGGCATGCCTTAGACAGCTAGTGTTGGAACCCACTCGGGAGGCAGCAACCTTGGACCTGGTACTCTCAAATGGGGCTAGAGAGAGGATCACAGATTTAGAAGTGGGTAGCCATCTGGGAACATGCACGACCACACGGTGTGGTTCACAATAAACACAACCGTGGAGTCAAGCCATAACAAAGCGAGGGTACTGGACTTTAGAAGGGCTGGACTTTGGCAAATGAGGGAATGCCTAAGGAATGCACCAGCAAATGGGCAGGAAGTAGGGGTGGAAGAACAATAGGGAAAAATCAAAACTGCCATCATAGAGGCAACAAGCCTTTGTGTGAAGTTTAATAAAGAAAACAAAACAAAGTAAAAAAACACTACAGTTCCCAAAAGAGGCGATGGGAAGGTTATGAAGAAAAATATAGCATTCAGGAAGTATATGAATCGCAGAAGGAGCAGGACAGAGAACTATATCAGTTAAAGCAGAAGAAAGCAGGGAAGGCAGTCAGAATAGTGAAGGCCCAAACCAAGGAAAAGATAGCCAACTCAGTTAAGAAGGTGGATAAAACCTTTATAGGTATGCCAGGGAGTGAAGGAAGACCATGGGAGGGATAGTGAGACTTAATAAAGGGAGGGAAGGTGGGCAGAGGGTGACAGTGAAAGGCAGAGATATTGAACAAATGCTTTGCTCGGTATTCACAAAAGAAGAAGAGGGGAGGTACCTAAATCAAACAATAGAAGCACTCTGGGCAGGGGAGTCAACACCAGTCCATTCACAGAAGAAAGGGTCCTGAAAGAACTCCTAAAACTCAAGGTGGACAAAGCAATGGGACCTGACGGGATTCACCCCAGAATTCTAAAAGAACTAAGGGGAGACCTAGTGACACCACAGACTACCCTTTTAATAAATCATGGGAGGATGGTGTGGTACTTGAGGACTGGGGAGGGCGGATGTGATTCTCCTTCACAAAAGTGGGAGCAAGGCAGAAGCAAGGAAGGCAAGGAAACTACAGACCTCTTAGTTTGACCTCAGTGGTAGGGACACTGATGGAATCACTCTGAAATAAATAATCATTGAGTTCCTAGAGGCCAGCAGGGCACAGGACCCAAGGCAGCTTGGATTCACAGTGGGCAGGTCATGTCAGATGAATTTATTAGAATTTTGACTGGGTGACCAAAGTAGTAGACTAAGGAGGAGCTGTGGATATGGCCTACCTAAACTTTAGCAAGGCATTTGACACAATCCCACACAAAAGATTAACAAACAAGTTAGCCAGCCTGGGAGTGGGTCCCAGGGTGTAGCCTTGGGTAACAACTTAGCTGGACAACAGGACACAGACAGTAATGGTAAACAGAGTACACTCTGAAGAAAGGTGGTTACTAGTGGGGTACCACAGGGTTCAGCAGTGGGACTGGTCCTCTTTAATGTCTTTATAGGAGACATTGTGGAGGGCTGGAAGGAAAAGTATGCTTCTTTGCAGATGACACAAAGATCTACAATGGGGTCGATACACAAGGGGGGTGGAAAAGATAAGAAGGGACTTGCAAGATTGGAGTAATGGTCAAAAGTATGGCAGCTTAGATTCAGTGCAAAGAAGTGCACCTGGGAAACAAAAACCCAGATGAAGAGTACACAATGGGGGAGGTGAGGTACTAACAATAACCAAAATGGAAAGGACCCTGGAGGTAGTCATATCAGATGACCTTAAGGTAGGCAAGCAATGTGAGAAGTCAGTAAGGAATGCTTGGGGGATACCGGATGCATAGGGAGGGGTATCACCAGTAGAAAACAAGTAGTTGTTATCCCTCTGTAAAGACAGTTGATGAGACCCCATCTGGAGTACTGCATGCAGTTCTGGAGACCCCATTTCTGCAAGGACACGGACAGGATGGAGGTGGTCCAGCGGAAGGCAACTAAAATGGTGCAGGGTCTGCAACAGAAGCCATACAAAGAGAGACTAAAAGAGCTTAATATGTATACCCTTGAGGAAAGGAGGGAGAGGGGGACATGATAGAAACTTTCAAGTACCTCAAGGGAATCAACAAAGTCCAAGAGGGAACATCTTTCAGAAAAAGAGATGTGCAAGAACAAGGGTGCACAATTTGAAGATAGAGGGGGATGGCTCAGGGGCCACTTGAAGAAATATGTTTTCATAGAGAGTGGTGGACGCATGGGAACCGCCTTTCCTGAGGAGGTTGTGGGGTCAAAAACAGTGGGGAATTCAAGAATGCATGGGACAGACATAAGGCAATTATAGTGGGGGGTAGGAGGAAGCAGGCTGTTAGTTAACTAGTATCTGCAGCTTATCCAATTGGTAAGGAAATGGGCAGACTAGGTGGGTCAAGGAGTCCTTATCTGCCGTCACAGTCTATGTTTCTATGTTTCTATCTGGAGCTAGTGACCACCGTGAGAATCAGCCTGCGTTGACTGAGCTAGTCTGCCAGAGTGTTCAGAACTCCTTTCAAGTAAATGACTTGGGCAGTATCCTTGATCCAGACACCATTCCCACCCTCTCATCACTTCCCTGCAAAGAGGGTAAGAGCCGCCCTTCCTTGCTTGTTGATGTAATACATCACAGACTTGTCTGTTTTGGGGAGGACTGTTCTGTGACTGATGGTCCACTAGGGCTCAGAGGCCATACAACACAGCTCGCATCCCCAACACACTGATGTGAGGATGAGTCTCTGATGTATCCCAGACACCTTGTGTTTGGAGGCCCTGGCAGTGGGTATCCCACCCAGAAAGGAGGCTTCCATGGTGAGAGTCACCTGAGGCTCTGGTTGGGGAAAAGGAGAGCCCTGCAGGAGACTGTCCTTCACCAACTACCATGTGAGTGCAAAACCACTGGCTTGGTCATGTGTATGGGGTATGTGAGGATGTGATGCTTATGATCATTGTGCACTGAGCATCCATTGAGTCATTCTCTTGTGTAGTCATGTCAGGTAACTGTTTTACACTGAGGAACACTCAGGAAGCAGTATCACACAGTGGTTTAAGGCTCTGAGTTGCAAATCTGAGACCTGGGTTTGGAATCCATAGCCCCCACTTTGTATATTGTGTGACCCTGAGCAAGTCACTTAACTTCCCAGGTCACACCTGTAAACAAGCTTTCAGCTTAGCGTGTCTCTCCTGGTTAAACAATTGAAAAAAACTGAGGAGGCTATCAGACCCAGCACGTTGCATGGAGTGGGCTTGCATAGATTTTTGCTCCATTACGTAGCTTGCCATCTGTAGGATTGCCTGCATTCTGCTCTCTGGAAGGAAGCACTGGGCTTGGTTGTATCCTTAAGAGCTCCTATGAACAGTAGCAGCTGTTCTAGATTCAGCAGAAACTTGTGGCAGTAAGGAACTGAGAGGCCACTGTCACTGCCTGATCTTCGGTATATCTCTGTCATCTTGTCACTCCTATGGAATTTAGCTGTCAGGCACTAGAATTCCATGGAAGCTTTTCTGCAGCAGTCTACTAAGAGCCATCAATGCCAATGTGAGGCTCCGATGTCACTCACCCTATAAAAGTGCGGGTGGTCCCACTTCCTCCTCAGTTCTTTCCGCCATCGACCATTTGTACACAAACTCTGTGGAAGCTTCCTACTTGGACCACCAAATTTACTTTGCCTTTTATTTTGTTGTCGAATCACTTTTATTTAAAAAGTTAAATATTTTCTCCTTGTATGTCAAGAACTACTCTTTCATCGGCTCTTTCTGTTGCTGCCACTGCGTAAATAGGATTTCCTCCACCGATGAACACCAATATGTGTCTGCTGTCTTGGGCCTAGCCATGTTATCCTAGCCTTGTGAATCCTGCCAGAAATTCAGCCTTACCACCCGCACTGATGAAAGAAAGCCCTGCAACAACTGGTTAGACTTAAACAGATGGGGAGATCTCTCTTCCTTATGGCCTGGGGAAGAATAAATATTGTAAAGATGAATATCCTGCCCAGTATTATACCCTGGGAATGTTGGGTCTGTTTATCCCTAAAAATGGTTTGGTAAACTAAATCAAATGTTAACTACCTTCCTTTGGAAGGGTAAGAGTGTTAGGCGCTCCTACTTGAAGCTCTCTGCACCTAAGGAGCAGGGTGGCTTAGCAGCTCCCTCCTTTTTCTCATACTATTGTGCCCATCATCTAGCAGGATGTCATACTGGTCACGGAAGATATCAAGGGAGGAGCGATAAACATATGTGCTTGTGGTTAGATATTGAACAATTTTAGCTGCTCAATATTGTTGTCTGCCTGCCCTGCTATATGCTAGTGTAACCCCTAGATGGCGCTATCCCAGGGGCTACTACCCCTGCCTGATTTGCCACTAACAGGTTGAGGGCCTGGATCCAATGGCGGGTGCCTCCACCTAGAGGTCAGAGTTTGCAATAGTTAAACTAACTTGGTCACAGCCCTCTGGGACACTGCAACCCCCTTTCTTCCCACTAGTGGCCCACACAATATATCAGAATTACCTTCACAGTATACACTTACCCCCAGGACTGGTTCCGCACTGGGACCTCCTGTGAAATAAGATACAATGCAACAATCACAGTACAGTACTTTAACATAGACAAATACCTCAGGCAGTATAACTTTGCTGAAACAAGCAGCTCTGATTTATTTAGGGGATAAACAAGGACAGGGGAAATCAGGTTAATTAGCTTATCACTTACTCATCTCATTTATGGCTCTGTGCACAGGCCTATCCCTATCAGTTACTGTCCCATGGTACCCAAGCCCTAGTGGCTAGTCCAAACTGTGGCAGCTGGTAGGGGCCCTTTCACACAGAGAAAAGGAAAATTAAACAGTCAGCAGTACAGTAATTCCATTTGGATTTAATGTGGCTAATTCAACAGGAGCGACCCTGAATTAGTACTCACGACCTCCAAACAAGATAGGGTCCTTCAATGTCAGCAGGGCTACTCTTGAGCTCAAGAGACTCCCACACATTTATATGGTAAACAGGCACAGGCAAAAGTCACTTAATGGCAGCAGGATTCACTTGAGGTACACAAACCTCTTCACACATTTATATGGTAAAAAGAAAGCACTATACCAGGCAGGCTGCATCTGTATCCCATCGCAATTACTGCACAATACCGGGAGAACACACAGCAGATTCAGTTCCTGACAGACCGAGTGCAATTCCGCAATACCTCAGTCTTCTACAGGGTGAGCCTGGTTTCTACTTTCAGATATCCTTTGATTCTCTTCACAGGACGGATTCAGTCCTAACAAGCAGTTACACAAGCTGCAGACCGGAACTCTGGACCTTACACATGTTTTTGACTAAAACTGTGCACTGAAGGAGCACAGGGTTCCTTTCCCCTTCACTGCCAGAGCTAAATTGAAACTCCAACAGACAAAACCGGGCACTTCTTTGAGTTCCTCCCAGTTCTTGACTGGATTGGCTGTCACTCACAATAGACTGCTACTGTTGGTCCAAAAAGGCGCAAGTCTAAACTACATCTCCCAGAGTCACTGCCCATACAATCCTCTTGTGGCTGGCTCAGATTATGAATCCAAATTCTGATTCGTCAAAACACCATTTTAGAGCTAGCTTACCCCACACTGATTGGTCAGTTCAGCAGCTCAAAACCAGAATTGGGAACTAGGCAGACACAGTTCTGACAGCAAAGAAAGCAGGTTAGACAAACTGTAATTTCATTATTACTCTAAATGATTTCTGGCAAACAGTTACATCTTTCAGATAGGTTCCCTTGCACTCTAGTGACTGCAAAATGGAGTGAATTGGCAGCAGTTCGAGTGGTACTCAAACAGAGAAACACACAGTCCCCCATATAAACTAATTATGTCTGCAAGCAGACAGCTCTTAAAGAGACAGTACCAGAGGCTCTAAAACACTCACTGATAAATGGCTTAAACGCCAAACACCATTCAGGCTTGGAGCATTCAAGCAAGCTCCTGAAGTCTTTTGGGAACCCCATTTGCAGGGGTTACACTAGTCCCAAGGCACATTCCTAAACCTCTTCAGAATATCCCATTGGGTTGGTCCATCAAGGCTTTACACCAGTTGCAAAACCCACCTTATCCCATAAACGGCATGCTTTGCTGGAGCAGCCTGTTGTAGGGAATCCCCATTTCCAGATTGGGCGAAGCTCATCTCCTTGGCTTTTGGCCTTCCCTAGCAATATAAGACTTAGGGATATATGAGGAGGTAAAATAATTCCTTTTTGCTCTTTTAGATATAGGTTTAAGGTGCTGTGACAGCCTTTTTAAGTATGAACAACTTAAGAGGGCCATCCTTGCCCATCTGGGTGGAGGAGAGATAAATCAGTGGTCTGCTGATGTTTTTAATAATTTTCTAAGCAGCTGAAGAACCCCATGCTGTGTCTGCAGTGTATATAAAGCAATCCAATCAGTTGACCTGGGTTACTACAGGAGTATGTTATTATTGGCTGCAGGTGTTCTCCTTAACGCTGAGCCAAATTTCTGGATTACAGTTTGGCAGACCCTGTATAGATTTGTTAAGAGATAGACTGCGTTGATGCATTTTAATATTATGCATAATTTATATTTCCAACACTCAAATTATGCAGATTGGGAAGCAGACCCTCTCCTGATTGTCCTAGGTGCGTAAACCACATTGGGACTCTATACCATATGTTGTGGACCTGTTCTTCAGTCCAGAAATTTTGGCGAACCATTAGGAAGACACTTGACCATCTGTTGGGCCTGAATTCTATATTACCTAGAGATTTGTTTGCTATATTTATTTTCAGAGGATATTCCCAATGTTAGAAAAGCACATTTGGCTTTGATCTCGGCAATAGCCAAGTTAATTTTTCTGAGACACTGGACGGATGACTCAGCCCCTTCAATCATAGAATGGCACAAAGAAATGTTGTTTGCCCTTCGACTAGAAGCACATTTTAACCATGAACAACCGACCACAGGTTTACCAGATTAGGTGGGGGCCTGTTAGGTGCCTTACCACTGTATGGAAACTGTGATAGCTTTAATATGGAGAATTTTCTAGTTTTTTTTTTAACATAATTTGATGACTGAGCATGTGTAGGCTTGATGGGGGTGTGGGTTAGGGAGGAGGGTGGGTGTTGGTAAAGACATTAATTTACGTTTTTTTGTGTGTGCTTTGTTGGACGGGCAGTTATCTCTGTTTACCTATTTGTTACCCATGTTTGTATTGATGTTTATCAAGTGTTAATAAAGTATATTGAATTACAAAAAAAAAGAAAGCCCTACGGAAGATCCTCAAGGAGCAACTGGTAGCAGAGAGCAAGGATCTTCTGCAGCCCCTCTGCCCACTCTCTAGCATCTTCCATGGGCTTACAGGCTGCCAGGCCTGGGACAAATCCTTGGTGAAGTACTCTTGACGGGACAAGGAACAGCCCAAGGACTACACCCCATCAGCGATCCCCTGTCCCTGCTGGATTCTTCTCCTGGGATTGCCCCATCAACGGCTTCAGAGCTAGTGCTCTGCCCCATGCAGGCCTCTGTTTCTTCCAGGCCCCATGATGGATTCTTTCTCCCACCTGTCATAGAGCTTTGAAGGCCAGTCACCTCTGACCCACCATCGAGATCTCTTGAGCCACGAGGTCCATCAGCAATGGGCGTACTCACTACCTTTTCAGTTAGCGGCTCCGTCATTGGACCAGGCCTCGCACCCCCACCATTGATGCCAGTGTCGATGGCGGTTCCTTCCCTGCTGTCGACCTTAATACCATTCTAACCTCCATTACTACTTTTATCCAACAGCTAGTTACACAGCAAGGGCCGTCATCACCCATGCCATTGTTGGCTGTTTGGTGGTATTGCCTGCTGGGCCAGCATGACCCATGCCCCTATGGAGTCATCAGTGCGGTGTTCATTGGTCCCTGCTACAGAGCAGTCGAATGACAAAGAGGAGTACCATCCTGTTCTTCTCCTCCGAGAAAGAGGAAGATGAGGAAATCGATGTGAAAACCTCTGACAGGTCCACTATCTCCTCTGTGAGTGAGGAATCTGTTAGATACACTCCCAGGTCCCCTCGAGGACCCCTCCTGTTTCAGTGTCATAAAACAGTTCTCTCTCCACTATGGGGTTCCAACCTGAGGAGGATGATGAAATCAGAGAACTATGGTGGATTTCTTGGAGATCCCTGAGTCTCCACCTAAGATTGTTCCTCTCTGCTGCCAGACTTAAATAATGCAGACACAGCAGCCTGGCACAGACCCAATATGGTGCCAGCTATGCCTAGGAAGGCTGATAAACTTTATCAGGCCCTTCAAGGGTTATTCTTCTATGTGGCCCAGCCTGAGACCGTCTCTGTGGTAATTAAAGCTGCTCACAACAGGACTAAGGCCTTAGGCACCTTAGCTCCTTGACCTCCTGACCAAGAGTCCAGAATGTTGGATCTGTGGGGCAAAAGGACTTTCACTCATCTGCCCTTAGCCTCAGATTGCCAATTATTTGGCCCACCTTATTAAGTAAGAAAATGTTCTTTGAAGGAACGGCAAAGTGACTGCCCAGACCCTTCCTGAGATTTCTCACAAGCAGGAGCTTCTCAAGGCACTTCAGGTCTCCGAGGATGTTAGCAAGCACATCCTTTGAGCCACCTCTGACATGGTTGACACTATAGCCAGGGCAACTGCCTCTGTCATTTGCCTTAGATGACACTCCTGGCTGCAGGTCTCTGGTTTTGCCAATGATGTCCAACCAAAGGTGTTAAATACCCTTTTGTGGGTCACAAACCTTTGATCCAGATGTGCAGAACATTATTAACGAGCTGCAGGCTTCTGAGAGGGCCATTTTGTCTGTTCACTCATTATATCATACCCAGCTCAGGAGTAGGCCATGGTCTTCCTTTCAGAAGCCTCCTCCCACAAGTCAGGTCCCAGAGACAAACCTCCAGGGTAAACACAGAGCTAGCTCAGCCTTAGCTGCTCCTCTTCCTCTGTGAGCCCTTGTCCAGGCAACCCAAAGGAGGCAGTGCAGCCCTGCCACTGGTTCAGCCTCTGTCTGACTCTTTACAAGAGCCCCTCCTCCTCCTCCCTTGAGTCAGGTGTGGTGGTCAGATGCAGGTTCTCCTCCATTTGCCCCAGTGGAGAGCCATCACAACAGATGCTTGGATCCTGCAGATAATCAAACAGGGTCATGCTCTCGAGCTTCTAGAGCAGCCTCAGATGTTCCTCCAATCTCCCTGTTCTACATTCCAGACCATACAGGGGTACTCAGGAAGAGGTCCTCACCTTGCTGCACAAACAGGCCATAGAACCAGTGCCCAGGTGCAAAGGAACAAGGGATTCTATTCCTGGTTCTTCCTGGTTCCCAAGAGAACAGGGACTTGAGGCCCATTCTAGATCTCAAGGAGCTGAATCTTTTATTCAGTACAAAAGTTCCAGATGGTCACTTTGCACATTCTTCTCCCACTGCTCACGTAGGGTGACTGGCTATGCTTCCTTGATATGCAGGATGCCTATCTGCATATCATGGTTTGCCCCTCACAGGTGTTACCTGCTGTTCCTGTTCCAGGGAAGCATTTCCATGTAGAGTATTGCCCTTTGGCTTATCCTGTGTGCCAGGTCTTTACTAAGTGCTTAGCAGCTGTGGCAGTGGCCCTGTGACATGAGGGCCTCTGTGCTCCCATACTTTGGTGACAGGTTGCTGAAAGCCCAGTCCAGAGAGCTCTTGTTGTTCACTTTGGAATGCACCCTGCAGTTGTTCCATTCCTTGGGTATCATGGTCAATCGACTCAAGTCTGTACTGACCTCTTTGCAGAGATTACATATGTAAGGCAGTCCTGGACTGTACTTAAGGCAAGGCCTTCCTTCCTCAAGACAGGTGGGTGGACTCACCTTATTGCCCTCACCTAGTAGGTGACTCAAGAGTTGGCATGTTCCAGCCAGAACTTTCTTCCGGCTTTTAGGCCTCATGTCAGTGGCCATTGTAACAGTCTCTCTGGCCAGCTTGCACATGAGGATGCCTCAGTGGACCCTCAGAGTTCAATGGGACCAGCGTTTAGGTGATCTCGACCAGCTGGTCCTTGTCTCCTTGCCAGTCCTCACAGTTCTTCACTGGTGGATGAACCGTCAATCTCTATAGGAGTTCCTTTGATCCCCACCCTCAACAGATCCTCACCACAAATGCTTCAGCTCAGGATTGGGAGCCCATCTAGGCCCCTTAAGACCCAGGGCCTCTGGTCACGAGGGAGATTTACCTCCACATAAATGTTCTGAAATGAGGGCAGTTCTGTATGCCTTTCAGGCCTTCCAGAACCATCTATCCCCGGGTCCTCTGTTGGTGCAGTCAGACAATCTCAGTGTAGTCTATTACATCAACAAGCAAGGGAGGACCCATTCCTATCCCCTGTGCCAGGAAGCAATGAGGGTCTGGTACTGGGCTCTAGATCACAGTCTAGAACCGTTATCCGTCTCTATGCCAAGGCACCCAAAATGCCTTGGCAGACAGTCTCACCCAGTCACAGTCCAAAGTGCACGAGTGGGAACTGCTGACCTTGGTCCTGGATGACCCTTTCAACAGGTGGGGTCATCCCAGTTGAACCTTTATGCCCCCACTCAACACAAACTGCTGTGCTTCTGCTCTAAGAATTTCAGACCTACAGGCTCATGTATAAGCAGCATTATTTGATTTTCCACAAAGACAGGGTCTGTTTGTGTACTAATCCTAAGTTTCTTCCCAAGATGGTGTCTGAGTTTGCCTCAACCAGTCCATCCACCTGCCTGTTTACTATCCAGAGCATGCTAATCCAGGGAAGCATTGCTCCTACTTTGGATGTGCATAGAATTTTGCATTACTATACATGATTGCCAAGGACTGCAGGAAGTCCAAACAGTTATTTGTTTTTTTTTTGCCCTGATGAGAGGGCACTCCAGTTTCAAAACAGTGTTTGTCCAAATTGTTGGCCAACTGTATTATTTTTGTTATGGAAGGTGGGGTAAGGAACTTCTGGGGAGTTGTTAAGGGCCATTCCACCAGGGGCATGTGGCCACTTCAGCTGCTTGTTTCAGAGGTGTGTCTGCAGCTGAGATTTGCACTACTGCCACTTGGACTACTGTCTACACTTTCACCAAGCACTACAGTCTGGACATTGCATCCCGAAGAAGGGCAGGCTTTGGCCTTGCTGTGCTTCAGGGCCTTCTTTCTTAGGCCTCTGGCCTTCTGCCACCCAGACTGTCCTTGCTCACAGCACTGCTTGGGACTCTTTCAATAGGTGTGACCTGATGACAGAGATATCCCCAGACAAGACAGAATAGTTACATAAGAACTTACCTGTAACAGTAGATATTCAAGGAAAGCTGTCATCAGGTCATGCCATCCCTCCCTCCATTCCCCTTTCTCTCTTTCTCTCTCTCAGCTCGGCTGTCTTGTTGCTCCAGCCTTTCTGCTTGCTGGGAAGCTTTTCTCTCTCCTCAATTCTCTAGTGGGACTCCTTTCTCTCATGGCTTCTAGCTAGGGGAAAGAACTGAGGGAGGAGGCGAGCCACCACGTTTATAAGGTGAGTGATGTCAGAGCCTGACATCGGCCCCTAGTAGACTGCTGCAGAAAAGATTCCATGGGATCCTAGTGCCTGACGGCTAAGTTCCATAGGTGTGACCTGATGACAGAGATTCCCTCGATACTGTTACAGTAAGTTCATACATAACTGTTCTTTCTTCATCTAATAATCCAGGTAAAGAAAACCTGAGTCCTAGTTTTCTGAGGTGCACTGCAAGTACTGAAAAGTGCTTTGTAAAGACATCAGGTGCTGAGGAGATCCCAAAGACAGGACTCTGAACTGGTAATGCTTCCCGCACAACAAATCAGAGACATCTGTGGTGGCTGAGGTGTATCAGTATGTGCTGGTATGCATCCTTCATATCGGTATGCATCCTGCATATCCAGGGAAGCTAACCAGTCCTGAGGTTTCAGGAAGGGAAGCAGAGACCCCGAGAAATCATCTTGAATTTTCTCAATCCAAGAACTTGCTTAGGTTTCTGAGGTCAAGAATGGGGCACATGCCCCTGATTTCTTTTGACTTCTACTAGGAAGTAGAGGAGTAGAAGCCTGTGTTTCATTCTAATTCTGGCACTACCTCCTCTGCCCTGTTGCTCAGAAGACATGCAATCTTCAGTGCAAGAGGCTCTGATATACTGGCTGATAAGAGGGTTGGCTTCTGGGTGGACAGTCCGGAAAGATTTCTGTACAATCTATGGAGTCGCTCTTGGATGATCCTGAAGACCCGCATGTCCGCCTATGGTGGACTCCCATGGACTTTAAGACTGGGTCAGATGCCTCCTACTGGGGAGAGAGGTCTACCTCAGGCAGCTGAAGCAGGACTGGGACCAGAGCTTCAGAGATTGGCACTGGCTGCTTTTGGCGTCTGTGCCTATGGCTGTGCCTTCTTTTGAGGCTGGGGAGGTTGAGATTTGTTTTGGGCTCCCCTGCCTCTCCAACAAAAGGAATGTCGGTTTTGAAAAAACGACATCCTCCCCTTCCCAAGGGTTACCAGGAGCTGGCCTGGAAGTCTTAATGGTCATTCTAGTTTTCTGAGAACCCTCAAGAGACTTCTTTACCTGCTGTACAAGCAGATAAATACTATCAAAGGGATTTTCATTACCTGTTGATGGAAATCTTGAGGAAAAAGCAGTAGTATGTAACCAGGGGTGCCTTCTAACAGAAGGCCTGTCGCAGCAGATTGGCAGGCAGTATGAAAGGCATCTATGGCCTCTTTGAGCTGATGACTGATAGAGTCAATACCATGAGTAATAGTCTCCAGAATCTTCTGTTTAGTTTCAGAGTCTGGCAGAGACTCTGCCAGAGATTTTAGCAAACTCAAGGGTATACTCAGAAAAATGCCCTTCTAAGCTAGCAATCCACATGTCAGGAGTATCTGCTGTGAAAGCCCACTTGCCCATAGTGTGACTCCTTGTTAATAAGGTGTGCAGTAACCTTCTGGGGATGAATGGATTTGTCATTCTCAGTAAGAATAACAGTGGCATCAGCTGTCTGTTGAAAACTGTATTACTAAATTACACATTAAAGTGCAAAGTTAGGTGGTTAATATTAAACAGCCTGCTCAACCCTAACTATAGTGGTGCTACTGAATCACTATAATAACTGTGTGAATAAAATTGCTTTCTGCACCTCAATGCTCACACAAATGTCTACACCCGCCTCCACACCTGGCGCTCATTCACTTTCAGATGCCTCCATCTGTTAGCACACCACCTATCCCTTGCCCTCCTACTCCTCGGAGCAGGGACATACACCCAAACCCTGGACCCCCAACCACCCCATCCCCATCTACCTCTGCTGGCCTCCTCCTTGTTACCCATATCCACCCAACCACTAGGAGGTCCCTCCCAAAGGCCTCTGCCTCCTTTACTTAAACATACACAGCCTAGCCCTCAAAATCAACCAGCTCCAAGTACTTGCAGCCCACCACGCCACTGATGTTCTCATCCTCTCTGAAATGTGGTTGAACAAAAACATCCCTGACTCCTCAGTGCAATCCCTGGATACACTATGGCCCACCAGGACAGGGCCACCAGAGGGTGGTGGCGTGGCCATTTAAGTAAGCTCAGCCCCTCAGCTACTCAGTCATCTTAGCTAAAACCAAACATAAAGCTTATGAACTCTTGCTGCTTGCAGCTCACCCTCTCTTTTAAGCTGCCAGAATACGTTGCCAGAATTTACTGCCCAGGCCTAGCAGCCCAGCCACAACTGTCACCAACCTCCTTACACTAATCGGTTCACTAATCCCCACGGGATCTATACACAATGGGTGATTTTCACCACAGTTGGCTAACACCAGCCCTGAACAAAACCCAGATAGAAATTTCTGCCCTTAATCTAACCCAAATCATCACTGAGCCCACCCGCTTGAACCTCAAATCGTCAAACACTCTTATAGACTGGGCTCTGACCACCCATCCTCACAGAGTCATCCAAGTAGGTCTACTCCCTGACTCCATTAGTGACCACCATATCATTTACCTTGTTCGCAAAATTCACCACCCTAAATCACCCCAAAGTTCTTAGTCCAACAGTCCTTCAAATCCCTCAATCTGCACCCTACTCAATGACCTTGTCCTAGCAAACTGGCTCCCTCCCCAGCCCCGTAGATGGCACCCTCCTGCACTTCAAAACATGTTCCTTAATTTATGGGACACACACACCCCACTCACGCCATACTAGGTACACGGCAACCATCTGCCTTGGATCACCCAAGAACTCCTAGCTTGTATGAAGGCCTGAGATATAGCGTGCGAGCTTACAAATCCTCAGTCCTACTTTGAGACCTCTCCCTACCGTATCTGTGGAACAAGTGCACCAGAGCAACCTCGCTAGCTAAAGCAGAGTATTTTAGATCCTCACTCCAATCTAACCTAAATAGCCCCTCCAAGTTCTGGAAGGTCATCCACTCCTCTTTGATCCCTGCTGCTAAGCCCTCACCTCTCCTTAACGTAAACAACTCCATTCTCTGGGATCCAAGCGCAGTGCTGCTGAGTTCAACTTATATTTCTCCTCTTGTGCCTCTTCCTCCTTTCTTCCCTGCCCTCCCCATCACCTCCCTCACTGCATTCAGGGCCTAAGCAACCTCATGGGTATCTTCTCCTTCAAGGAAATCTCACGGTGAAGCTCTAGAGGCCCTGCTAACTTTAACCCCTCTAAAGGGAATTCCCTGATGACGGGACCCCAGACTTTTGTTCCTCTCGGCCTCAGCCATAGCTACTCCAATTGCCTACCTCTTAAATCAATCTTTCGCCACTGCATCTGTCCTGCCATCCTGGAAGCACACCATTACACCCATCCCCAGAGGAGGAGCCACCACCTGCATCTCAAATTACCGAGAAATTCCCTCCTCTCTGCTCTTGCAAAACTGCAAGAACACCTCATGCTTGCCCAGAACCTCCTATCTTTCTGACTCAAATTTCCTCACACCCTTCCAGTCCGGCTTCAGGAAGGATCACTCCACTGCCTCCTCCTTACTAAGGCTCACTGACACCATCCAATCTGGAATGGATAGTGGTCTTATCACCTCTGCCATCTTCATCGATCTGGCTAAAGCCTTGATACGGTCTCCCAACCTCTGCTACTATCATGCCTCTCAGACTCTGGCCTCTCACATCAGCTACAAATTGGTTCAATGCCTATCTTACAGACCAAACTCAGTCTGTAAGGATTGCAGAAACCACATCCCCATCCCGTCCATGACCACTGGCGTCCCCCAAGGTTCAGTGCTTGGACCCATCCTATTCTCCATTTTCCTAAACAACGTGCCTTAAACATGTTCACCCCTCGATCCACATGTACAGATGATACTGTCCTATTTTCCTCCAGCTCCTCTCTGGACTCGGTTTGCCTCTACTCTCCAGGCTGGCTTCAGCAAAGTCCAGCACTGGTTCACCTCTCACCAGCTCTCTCTAAACATGAAAAAACAGTCACTATACTTTTGGCACAACTCAGCAACTAGCCAGGCTCCCTCCTCCCACTTTTCCACACCCTTGATGGGACAGTGCTTGAGGATGTCACCTCCTTCTGGTATCTTGGAGTTTGGCTGACCACCACCTCACCTTCTCCATCCACACTGACTCCATATTGAAAAACCTTCTCCCCAAGCCGGGGCTCTATATCAGAACGAAATAGTCCCCCTTTCCTGTTCATGCGTGACCTCATACAGAAGATGATACTTCCCTCTTTCGATTATTGTGATATTGTCTACAGTGCTGCCCACAAGACTGTCTTATCCAAGTTGGATACCCTTTTAATGCTTTCTGCTGGTTCACTCTCAAAGCTCCTCCTGTCACCCATCATCATAGCTCTAACGCTCTCTTGCATTCCCTCCCTCAAAAACTGCCACTTAATACATTGTGCCAAGTTTACCTCAAAGTGCTGGCTTGGTGCTCTCCCAGCTTACCTGGCCTCTACACTATCGCCCTCCCCCTGGCAACCACCCATGCCCTGAGGGTCCCTATACTCCCATCTCCCTTTAATCCCTAGACGGAGAATCTCTACCGTCATGCTCCTTTCTTACACAGCTTCCTCAACTCTGGAACACTCTTCCCACACAAATTCACTACTCCTCCTCTGTCCAATCACTATCCGCTGCCCTTGCCAACTTCTACTTGGTAAACTGCTCCTACCCTAACACTTCTCTGTTCATCCATACATCCCCCTGTCTAAATTTACAGTAGCTCAAGGGTGTTCTCGCTAGCTGACTCAGCGTCTAACTACTGCACTTGTTCCCAACTTTGAGCTAGCCAGCTCTGCATTTATTCAGTCTATAAGCATATAACAGCAGCTAGCATGATCTGTTTATCCTCATTGTTACCGTTACCATGTCTGTTAGGAACTAATGTTATCCATGCTCAGTATTTCTGTCAAATGTATGTAAAATGTTACTCCATGCATCTGTATTATGTCAATTGTATGTAAATATGTAAGAAGTTTGATAACCTTCATGTTATCCTCCCCTCTGTACCCCTCCCCAGGTCACACCGGAGACCAGCAGTTGTTGCTCAGTGTGCTTTTCCTGGTGAAACAATTTCAATAAATAAATTATTCAGTCAGGGCTCATTTCCATGTTATGGATGGAAGTTATAGAGTTGGGGAAGAAGAGTCATATGTCAGATCTTCCAAGAATTAATCTTCACCATTGATTCCCACTAGTAGGTCTTAGCCAGAGGCACCAAAAGCAAGCAGGAGCCAGAACTTTTCAGACAGCTGGTGACACAGTAGGTGCTGCCTGCGTGATGTTGCACAATGATACATGTACCTGCTGGTATACAGCAGCACCAGCCCCAACTGCCTCAGTTCCTTTTCCTGCTGTAAAGTGCACATCACTGATGGCGTTGCCCACCCAGCAGGAATCAGACCTTCAGCGTCTATGTGATGACAGCATTCAGTTCCTCAGTTTTAGTGATTGAAGTTTATTATTTTTGTGTCAGTTTAAAATAATTTTACTCTAAATTCTAGTTTCTCTCTCATCTCTACTGTGTCGAACAGTCAGCTGCCAGGGACAGTAGGAAGGCTAGGAAGCCAGCTGTTCGAGCAGCGGGGTGGTGTCAGTCCTCCCTCTCCTCTGGAGAGGGGTTCAAATAACCAGTACTCAAGAGGAAAGACAGTCTTCCACATCTACAAAAAAACATTACCAATCAGTACACAATCGACATCGGGTCCGAGCAACGCCGACCTTGACTTCTTCCTGTTCCCATAAAAGGGAAAGAAACACCACTGGTTGAGGTCACCTTCCGTGAGGTCTGTCATGAGGCATTCAACTTCTGTGGGTCAGAGGTCCACACCGTCGTCGCCCATGACACCTGGGACTTCTAGGCCTGCAAGGATGGTGTCTCAGGCCGAGCCTCCTC
The DNA here is from genome assembly GCA_016271365.2 of Neoceratodus forsteri. Classification (NCBI taxonomy): domain Eukaryota; kingdom Metazoa; phylum Chordata; order Ceratodontiformes; family Ceratodontidae; genus Neoceratodus; species Neoceratodus forsteri. Next base: position 142,696,906 of record CM057452.1, read on the forward strand.
TACCCCTGTAGTAATGAGTCTTCCAGTGGGTGGTTTCATCAATGGTAGCTCTTACGGAGTAGTGTGTGCAGCAACTGGTCCATGTGGCACCACTGATGGTGCAGGTGCCTTGCCCCTCAGAGTCAGTTGGGCTGGCGCTGATGGCGGTGCCACTGGGCTCGGTAGTTTGTTTGTCTGAGGCAACAGTTTAAGGGTCCTTGCTGTAAATGGCATTGCTGACATCTGTACTGCTTGTGGTGTCACCTCTGTTGTGGCATGGGATGAAGACAGCCATGGTACCACCACCAATCACTCTGGTGCCAGTTGGGTCATCAACACTGGGTCCTATGTTATGTCTGGTGCTGGGTTCAGTCCTCTGGGACCTGACCTGGTGATGGGCGCAGTGTCGGGGTATGGCGTTGAATGGGCTTGTGGTGCCAGGTACCTTTCTGGTGCTGCTTGCATTGTTGGTTCCATCACTACTCCTGGCAGCAGTCCTTCAGCCTCTGAGGCTGGAACCAGTGTAAATGGTCTTCCCACAGCTGTGCACCACACTTTCAGCTCAGAGACCCCACCCTTTCTTCTATCCTCCTTGAGAGGAGGTGTAGAAGGGGATGAGTCAGATTCTGACCTTATTATTTCCGATGGTGATGATGATGATGACTCTTCTTGTAGTCTGTAGGTTCCACACCCAGTTTTTGTTCCTCAAGAAGACCTATCTTTCCAGGCAGTGGTTACAAATATGCACTCAGCATTGAATTTCGAGCCAGCAGCTATTGATCAAGTTAGGTGCCTCAGCTAAGAGCATCTTAGCATGCCTAATATTACAGTCAGTTTAGCTCCTGCTATTCAACCCACTCTGGAGATCTTGTCTGATGCTGTTTGGTATACACTTGCTACTGTGGCAGCTGTCCCCAAAGAGGCAGACAAGAAATACACATTGCTACTAAAATAAACCAGTGCATTTCACTCATTCCATAACTGATGCTATTGTTATTCTCACTGAGAATAACTAGTCCATTGTGCCCAAGGAGGTCACTACAGACATGAATCTAAGTGATAACCATGCAGATGGAATAGCATGGCACAAAAGCACATGTATACAACAGCGCTGACAACATGTCTTGCAAAAGTAATTTTTTCTATCCTCCTTGCACCCCCACCCCAGTCCCTCCTATAATAAAATCACCTTCACTGGGGACACATGTGGGGGAATAGGCGTAATCTGGGTGAGTGGGCAGAGTAACTGGAGGAACTCTGCAGTGCCTCCACTTCGAGTGGGGGAAGAGGAAAGGGGTAAGTTGGGGGGCAGAAAAGCTTGAGAAATGGGAGATATAGTATAGCATGTGCATGAGGGAAGGCAAGGAGGTGGCTGCACAGCAACTGAGGAAAAACAAAAGAAGTGCAGAGAGGTGAGACCCAAACCCGAGACAGCTGTAGTCACCTCCACCATCCACAGCCTGTTGCTGTATCTGCAGACCACAGTGACAGCATGCTTCCAAGCATACATGTGGAAGGTGAAAACAACCACTGGGATAGCACTGTTATGCTCACACCATACGCTCCTTGTCACTGTTTTCACAGGCGATATTTCCACTGTGCATTTTGTACCCTGCAATTAAATCTGCACTATCTTCACTGTATACCCTACACCCTACTAATAAAGAGTCACACAAGTGTGACACAATGGGGAAATAGGTTATGCTTGACTACCCGGCATGAGGATAGCTTTGTTACCAGTGCATTTTTTCAATTATGAACACACCCTCTGGGCAAGCTAAAGTCTCTGGAAGAGACTGTGCCAGATTAGAGGCTAAACAAGATGTATTGCTTACTGTTAAGTAAGGTATTGAATCAACAGTCACCAGCTCAAAGCCTCTATGGATACCTTTGATGCAGCATCTCACTTTGCGGATGCAAGCATCTGCATTACATGCAAACATACAAATCTGCCTGCAGAAACTGGCCAAGTGGTCTGTCAAGTCTGCTCAACTGTGCAGCTAGCACCTCTAAACTGCAGCTGCTGCATTAGGTGGCATTAGTGATTCTGCGGACTGCTGGTTTCACCCAAGATGTCCAGCAACAAGTAATGAATGTCCTTTGATGGCACCTACCTGTTTGGACAGCAGGTGGAGCAGTCTCCTAAGGCATCTAATTTTTTTTTATTTTTATTTATTTATTGGGATATTCAGAAAGACCTTTGAGTCAAAGACTCATTTACAAAGGTTCCACGTCATACATAGAAGAGAAAGGGACAATATTTTTACAGGTTGCTGTATATTACATTATATTACAATTATTTAAAATGGTTACACATTTGTTCAGTGAGTGACTACCCTTCTAGGATAACATGATTTACAGTGATACACACAGCCATAAGGTAGCAGCGAGGCTCTGAAGGAGGCTGTTTGTCAAAAATAAGTTAGCTCATAGAAACCATTGGCAAAGGAGGATTCAAGAAGTTCTGGGTCATTGGGGGGGGCAGTTGCAGTCACGTTGGTTATAGGCCTGAGGTGATTCCTTAGTCTGGCTTTGAAAGGACCAAGCCTAGTTTCATCAGTTATTAGGCTAGGGAGCGCTTAGTCCAGGAAGGGCTTTGTAACTAATGAAACTAGAATGAGTCTTAAGACTTCCAGACCACTTCCTTCAACTCCCATAGAGGCAAGGGGTGTGGGTCTTTTCACAACAATCAGTCCTTTCGTGGCAGAGGCAGAGAAACCAAAATGACAAAAACAGTCTCCCCAACCTCAAAAGGAAGTGTAGCTGAAGGCACAGGTGAAAAAGCACTTAGTGCCACTATCTGACGTCTGGTCCTGGTCCTGCCTCAGCTGCCAGAGGCAATCCTCTCCTCCTCAGTGGGTGGGGCACCAAACCCAGTTTACAGCCAATGAGAATCCACCATGATGAACAGGTGGGTCTTCAGAATTATTCACGAGAGGTACTCCTGAATTTCATAGACTCCCCCTGCCCCTGGATTTTCTGCCCAAAGTCAACACTCCTTATCAGCTCACAAGTCAAAGCTTCTGGAGTAGGAGACTATGGGGCCTTCTGAGCAACAAAGCAGTGGAAATAGTGTCAGAGTCAGAACTGAATACAGGGTTCTACTCTCACTACAGCCCAGGTTCCAGTTGCCTTGAGGACGCAGCGAGTTAGCACAACCGGAATGGTATTCCGAGCGGCCTGGGTTCAAGTCCAAGCTGAGGCACATCCTTCTTTCTCCCTCTGTTTGTATGAGTTTCATAAATATGCACAACCGCAGCCATGTGATTGAAAAATGAAGTAATTATTTGTGCAGCACTAGGTTGTGCATTGGAAAGAGTATGTGTGTTTGGGGACAACACAGGTTTGAGTTGCCTTGGTGGCGCAGCTGGTTAGTGCGACCAGAACGCTATTCAGGCATCCTGGGTTCAGGTTCCTCTGAGGCATCGTACTCTTTCTCCCCTTTGTTTGTATGTGTTCCTTAAAGTTTTTAGCTTGTATGTTTTGGATTGTAGGCCCTGCAGACTGCACTGAATACCTGCGCCATGACACAGCATGCTTTTACTTCCTGATTCTCTTTCAATAAGGTAACTTGAAAGACAATTGTCTAAAATGGTGTAGGACAACATGGAACCTCTAAAAGCTGATTAATTGATCTGCATACAGTCAGTCACGGCAGTACCAGCATTATCGAACTAATTACTTTGAAAATTAGTTAGATAAACCCTGGTCTCGGACGATCGAGAGCACCTTTACCTGGCTGAGTATTACGCAACAGAGACCAGTAATAACTAGTCCCTGTGCCTGCCACTGTGCTTGAAAAATCAGTGAGCAGAATAGAATGCTCAATTTGCAAGCGAGCAACCTATGCCCCACCCCCTCCTTTGAAATTCTTGATCTCTTCCAGACTTCCAAATATTGCATTATTTAAAAAATAAAACCATAATTCAGCTACATGAGTGCCATTGTTTCATTCCTAATTCTCACCTAACGGCTCAGCCATCAAGTCCAAATACTCTGTAACTCCTGTGGTCATGCATCCATGCTCACCACAGCCTAAAGTCAGCAGCGCTTAGTTACAACTGGGCTCACTACCAACTAAAATGAAAGTGATATAAGTTTCAAATTAAATTCTTTTTACTGATCGGTTGTGTTGTAGAAGAGGGTGTTGAAGGCACCATACAAAACACCACCAACAAAAACTGTCACTTTAGAAAAGTCTCTCAAAACAGTAGTGCCCTCTACTGGAAAGTATACCAGTACAGGGACTATTTTATAAGAAAAGTGACTTCAATAGATGTTTGCTAATTTTTTTTTATTATTTTTAGATGTTATATGGTTCAAAATGTTACTGATAATCTACTTTCTAAGCACAACAATACCATCCAGGGTTGATAGTATGGGCTATACCAGACCTCCCAGCTGTTATAAGACCCTCTGCCTGTGGTGTTGGGCCACATTATGCTTCTGGGTGGTCCATTATTGCCCACCCTATTGGTTATTATTGCTTGCTTTGACAAAGTCCAGTTCTATTGTGTACTTTGCTAACTAATGAAAACCAGACCCAGTAATTATTGTGCCTGCAGGACTTTATGTCTAATGGCAAATATCAGAAAGAATTTTGAACAAAGCACAAATTGCACTTGTGGGTGTGTTTATTTTTTAAAAAGGATATGCAAGGTAAATACATTTTAGTTTGGAAAAAATGTTAATTAAATCTTCAGAGCTTCAGTTTCATTTGAGTGTTGCTTGCTTCAGGGTCATGAAAGCGAGATTGACAGCTTCCATTTTTCAGGAGGTTAATTACTGGCCATAATCTAGAAATAAAAGCACGAAAACACATGAGGAAAGCAGCTACGCAGTAGTACAAAATGCATACTTTATATACACAGTGGTAAAGCCTGTTAATTAATGTTGATGTGACTGTTCCAGTGTTTCAACTAGATGACAAGCCTGGTATCCTACACAGAGTTTTGGATTTCTTTAAACTTTGTAGGATGACAAGCTGATAAGTTGACTCTGACTGCATGTCAGTGAGAAAAAAAAGATTCACTATTACTATATTACACAACTGCAATGAGAAAACTCATTAGGTTACCACAAATCTTTCACAAAAATGTAATCACAGCTGTTTTGATAAAATAATTTCATTTCTCTTAATGCAAAACTGAGACTGTACTGATACAAATTAGCTACATCCCTCTACCACAATGTCTGAAAATGTCATCTTTTTATAGTTAGCAGAAAATATTTTCCAAAATTTAAAACTGTTTTTGTGTACTGTACTGAAGAAATAACTTCTCAGAAAGGTGATTTACGCTTATAGGGAAGAACAAATGCACTCAGTGACGTTATTGTTACTTACATCATTGATCCAGGAGATGAAAGCAGAAGCCCGGTGAAGACAGTAGGTTTCTTAATGGTGTTGCACCCTGGGAGGACACAAAGCTTGCTATACCATGGACGTACCATTTCCCATCAGAGCCCTTGCAATTCAAGGGCCACGAGTCACCCTAGAAATTCCAGTTAAAACAACAATTACCTAATGCAAATCTATCTTTTCGCCTTATTGAAATGATGCTTTCATGACAGTCTGTTAGCACAACTGTAGAGCTGTGGCTGTCGACACTGGCAACCTGGGTTTGAGAATGAGCGGAGTCATCAGAGGCTGGCTAGGAAGGAGAACTGATCATCCCACAAGACACTATCCTTTAGGGAGGGAGGGTTGCCTCCACTGTGACACTGCCACCTTGGTGACCACTGGTGGCTGTAGCAGAGACACTGCAAAGGAAGGGGACAACAGCCAGGTTCCACACAACTACACGTTGCATGTGCACACTTTGAACTCTGTGCATGTCAGGTATCCCAAGGAGGATGGGGTGGTAGAAGCCAGAAATCAGAAAGGCCCTGTGCACAGAATGACCTGTAGGCATGCTCACCATCCTGGATTCTCCTGCCCCTGAACTAATGAGGAGGAAGGCAGCACTGCCTGTTCATGGCCAAGCTCTGCCTTGAGTGTACACCAGGGAGCATTGAAGGATGGTGAGTGCTGGGGATGTGGGAGATAGGCCTGTGCCTGGGGATGATGACACCACCAGAGAGAAGGGTGTGAAGAATAAATTTAAGGAAAAAATGATGTTTGCACTTTTATAGGTGACAGATGCACATTATTACCCAAGCAATTACTAGTCATACAACTTGTACTGGGTTGGGAAGTAATTTGTTTTGTCTATTAATTCTATGATGTGGTTCAAGTGAAAATATAAACTATCATTCTTCTTGTTCAGTGACTTGGTGACCACTTAGCCAAATGTTTTAGTGACCAAAACTACTGAGGCCATATAATACGTCATCTGTGTCAGACAGGCATACCAACCTTAACAGTAATTTGGCCATTTCAGCATATTCATAGTGTCCACTGCCTGGCAATTAATAAGTTCCACTACTGTATCTCACTGTAGCCTCACATACCCTTTAGATCCACTAGGGTCATGTTGAAACAAGCATTTGTCAGTGTTGAATGTTTCCTTGCATGGTGTATGTGGCAGGGGTGTATTGTGTTAGTAGAAGTAAAGGAGAGAAGGAGTGACAATATTGGTAAACATCAGGATTTACTTAAAGTGTAGTCCCATATGTGGTGAACAGTGAAACCCCTTCTCCCTATGCACACCCCCCACTGCCTGTACTAATCAAGTTCCATGCGAATCTATGTCCTGTGCTTGATTCTTTGACCCTATAGCAGAGTAGCAACACCCCCACAGCCTGCTTGTAGTTCTTACAGGTGGAGGGGGTGTTGCTGAATCCGCCACAAACAACAGGGTCACCATGCTTGTCCATGGCTCTGTAGCTTTAATGGTCCCACCCTTTTCCCTATACATTATCTCCACTGAGCTAGCAACTGCTCATGGTAAAGGTTTATGACATCCAAAAGAAAGGACTAGGCTAACTGGTCTTAACCTCCTTGTGCATGTGCTCCCTGATTTTTATGGCTGCAGTGGGTGGAGCCTGCAGACATTTGATGGTACAAAAGGGCTGATGTCAAATTTTCTGTCTGTGGAACTGATTGAAGGTGTAAATAGTCTCCTCTGCCTTACCTTCATCCAAGAAATGTTTTCCACCCTCAAATAAATACGCTTTCATGTTTGTCAATGGTTGCAGGGCACGATTTTATTTCTTAAATGAATGGTAGAACTGGAACCTGAGTAGTGGGAAGCATCATTTGTTCGAAGTGAAACCACCCACCTTCACCTGAGAAGCGCCTAAAGATCCACCCCACCTTTTTTTTTGGTTCATGTTGGAGGGGCATGAGGTGGATCTAGCATGTTGGAACAACTGACCATCAGAGCTGCCTGGGGAAGTAATTAAGGAGTGCCTGAAACTGCATCTAGGCATACCCCCCCACCACGCACACATAGATATCATGATTTGTTTTAACTCTAAGCATGTCAATATTTGGCTCTAACAGTATGGGCAAGTTGGGCATAAAAATAAAATAGAAAAACAAGGATCAAGCAGGTGCATTTTCCTTTGTCAGATACATGTAGACAGAAGGTCACAAATCCTGTATGACAAGTTCATTATATTGATGTTTCCATGTAAAAAGAAATGTTATTATTGTCATGTCTGTAGCATCGTTGTAGACAGTAAACTATTATTTACATAGGTACTGTAAATGACAGGTTTTAATTCAGAAATCCAGTCTTGATAAATTTTGTTTTTATCAGTTCTGTAAGATTTATGTCTCTCAATTGTAAGAGTGCATAGTACAGAAACTAAAGGGTTTGCCTAATTGATTATTGTTTGCATGAGAAGTAGGCATGATAGTGGCATGCAAGAGTAAAGTCTCACAATTGCTTCTTGGCCATTCTGGGACCTGAAGTTTCACAGTAATGTGTGAAGAGAATAATGTCTTGTGTTTTGTGCATTTGAATAGGTTTAGTGCTTTGAAGTTAAAATATATAAATGTATATGCATACTGTCATGGGCACCTTAAAAGGAAGGAGTTACTACTGAAATAAATGCTATTCTGATAATTTATTTATTTATGTGTAGGATTTTAAGTGTAGTTCTGCCTATCGACAGACACATAAGCTATAAAAATACATTTAAGGATGGATGCATTAGTCAAAGCTTGTAGTAGCAAAATAAAGCAAGAACAATAATATATTGTGTTTTTTTTTTTTTCAATTGTTTAAACAGGAGTGGCACACTAAGATGAAAGCTTGTTTACAGGGGCAACCTGTGAGCACATGGAAGTTAAGTGACTTGCTCTAGGTCACCCAGTATGCAAGTGGGGCTGTGGATTTAAACCCATATCTCCAGATTTGCAGCTCAGAGTTTAAACCACTGTCCTATACTACTTCCTAGTTATGACAGTCATCTGTTTTATGGTTCATGATGTTGGTGTAGTAAGCAGCAGTACATTGCATAGCAGGTGTGAAATGTCAATAAGTAGGTCATGCAATAGAAATGCTGAGCAGTTACTGAAGCAAGAAATGTATTTAGGATAGTAAAATATTCCTGTTAGAAAACTGATAAATGTGTGACATTCACTTCTCAATTTCAAGGAGGTCCTTATGGGGTGACAATGTACAATATAAAGTAGTTATAGTTTCAAGTTGTCTGAGTAATTTCTTTGTACTACCACAGTTTATAAATTTAAATTATTCTATGAAGGAAATTAAGTTTGTGTAACTGTCTGTAAATGTATTATAAACATTTACTTGTCCTTATAATGAAGTACTGCCACCTTCTGTACCATCATGGGGATTTGCTATGTTTCCCATGATGATTTGCATTATGGGGTATGTAATTGTGTTTTCTTTTAAAATGTGGCTGTCCGCCAGTATCATCCGGATAACACATACCTCAGTGGCATTTGCACTGGGGTTCTTTTGTAAATCTATATTGCTTTCTTTTCTTCCATTAAAATGTATATCTCCATATATTTTCCTAATAATGTGTATGCCTTCCTTAGAACAGAAACTAAAACAAATCTTACTACTTACAAATCATTGTGTTTGTTCTCCATAGCTGCTTAACAATTCCACATAACTTCACTAACTTCATTATGCAGCGTGGTGGATCTGACCAAAATTTGTTTTTTAAAGCAGCAGTTCCTTTAACTGGGAAAATATCTCACAATACCATTTAGGCAGCTATGTGTTTCTAACATTCTTCTGTTCTGTACTGCAATGTTCCAGTCAATTTTTAAATGTGCACTTCCATGAGGTCTTTCAGAAACGTCTTACACAAGTATCTTGTCTTGGAAATGAAAGAATATGCTGGGATAAACTGTTGCATGTTTTAACTGCTGAATACTGTGGGGATATTTTTCTTATCTTGAATTATGCTTTAATCATTATTTTTAACATCATCTAAGAAGTGTAAAGTTTACTTTGTCAGGTAAAATCACAAGTGAGCTCTGTATACTGTGCACATTGCGTCCCTAATAGCTGAAGGGCATATTAGGTTGGGCTCACCAAGCTGCAGTGCACTATGGTTCCATTTAGTCAAAACAACAATAAAATGATGTGCCCATTCAAAAAATATAGATTGGTGTAGCAGCACCTGCCACTGTTATTTGTATTACCCTAAAATCAAAAGGAGCTAAAGTTCCACCAGACAGTATCTGATAACACTTCATTAGTTTTCGTTGGCCTTGAAAATGGAGTATGAATTCCATTTTAGACCCACGTTGCACCTGAACACTTTTAGTTGTTATTCCTGTTAGGAAACAATATTAGACCAGTTCCTACCTGTTTTGAGTGCTATATGTTTTATTTACTGACTTTACATTCCAGTAACTTGTTGTACTGACTCAAAATGCAGAAAAGCATGCTCTGGCATTGCCCCAAATCACAGCATTAGAAAGGAGGACTTACTATTCTATTTTGCCCCCACTAAATAACTTCCTTTGGGCCGCACATTTCCCAGGTGACACAAACACAGCGGTCATCGCCCAGCAACCAGGAGTGATTGTATCTTTTTGTCGAATAGGGATCATTAGAGGAAGAACACATTAGCAGCTGGCTGTGGGAAAAGTTGCTCAGAGTGACTGGGAAAGGTTACAGTGGGATGTAGAAATGGACAGAGTAGCTTGAGACAACTGGTGACATCACAAACCTGGAAGAAGAAGGAGAGGCTTCTGGAAAGGGGAAATGCTGAAGGACAAGAAGATGCATAGGAAAACCCAAAAAAGAAGAGAGAAGGAGGCATGAAGTACAGGGGATGAAACAAGGATGGAAATACTGTGAAGCAGCAAGGGAGGGTGAACAGCCACATCAGAGGAGCAAAGATGCCAGCTGGGCAGCCAGAAGAAGGAGTGGAGAATGACCATGAACTGCAGGGAAGCAGCTAACACACAGATGAGAGAAGAGGAACAGCAGCAGGAAGGAGAGGGACAGACAATCTGGGAACGGCTATAGCAATTCAGGAACTGGGGAAAATGGGAAAAGCAAGTCAGGACAGGAAGAAAGGAAACAGGAATGCAGACAGGAGAAACAACACATGAGGAGGAGAGAGTAACAAATTGGACACTACGCACAAAGTTATAATGCCGTTCAGCTGCTTGCTGGCGAAGTTTTATGCAAATGAAAGTACTGCAGCGCTCTTCATTGGAGTGCTCAGTCCTTTCAAGTACACAAAGTTTCCGCCCATGAAACAGTGACCACTGTCATACTGAGCTTGGTGGTCATTGGTCTGTCAGGGATGAGCCCAATGTATCTTGCCGTGCATTGGGCTAGTCACTGACACACCTCTGAAATGCCTTCTTTGTAACAAAATGTTTCTTGCACAACCACAAGGAAACATAAAAGCCCTGGAAAGCTGTAAACAAAATCAGTTAACTTAAACTCCTGTGCTCTCAATAGGCTGTTTTCCCAATGGTTGCAGCACCAGCCTACAATAAAGGAATGCCCACAACTACTTTGGTTCCTTTTATGGGAAACTTCTCAATGTCGAACATGGCATTGCATGGACATGCACGTGCACTCATGATAACAAAACACACACATACACACACAAACACACACGAGCATGCACACATAACGCACATAAAATACATTACTACAGCAAAATGCCCCCCAGCATGAGAACGAAAGAATAACAAAGGACATGCTTGCCAGCCAGATTAGCTTTGCTATAGGAAAAAAAAAGAAAAGAAAGAAAGAAAGAAAGAAAGAAAGAAGAAAGAAAGAAAGAAAGAAAGAAAGAAAGAAAGAAAGAAAGAAAGAAAGAAAAAGAAAACAGGACCAGCATTAACCTTACAATGTATTATATAAAGTATCTGCTAGCAAGTTGTGTATACTCTTAATTTCTACCATCTCAGGGAGTAACTGGCTTCATGAGAATGTTAGCCTCTCAGTGGTAGTATCTTCTTGTATAGGACACTGCTAGCAAACATTCTTTTCTACATTATGAAGGTTTTAGATACTCCTTTGTAGGAATAAGTGTGCTATTTTATATACACCCCATTACATCTATTCAGTGTGCTTACACAACTTGGTTTGATGTATGCTTATGTGACTTAGATACATTATGGCTGTTCACCTCTCTGTCCATGGGATATACCACCCTGTAGGGATAGAAGGCAAGGAACCTGAGGAGGTTCCCCCCATATATGCTGTGGGAATGATTCCCTTGGCTAAAGGTAGCTTAAGAAGGAGCCCTCAGGAAAGCGAGATGAGCCACTGAAGGAGGAGAGGAGGAGGATGGTGGGGCAATGAGAAAATGATCCTGGACCAGCCAGGAGGAGCTTTCTTTAGGCCTGATTGGGGAGTGGTTTGTTGCTCTGCCCATGAACCATGGCAAGCCTTGCAATTCAATGTGCTTGCACACTTAGTATGTGTATGCTTGTGTGACTTAGATACATTGTGGCTGTTAGCCTCCCAATCCATAAGATATACCACCCTGTAGGGTATAATGGCAAGGAACCCTAGAGGAGGGTTTCACCCCATAGGTGCCATGAGAATGATTCCCTTGACTAAAAGTAGCTTGGAAGGAGCCCAAAAAGAATACCCAAAAGGGTGTCAGGCATAAGAAGGTGAGGAGTCAAAATGATATCGAGGATGGGAATGGAGGTCGATAGATGCAGATGGGTAGAGCAGGAGATGAATGGGAGACTTTGAGAAATATTTAGTGGAATGGAAGCTGACATGACATAAAAGGACAGGACTTCCTAAGGAGAGAGAACAGCCAGGGCCACCATCTAACTCCATTTAACAGCAGAACCTAACTACAGACCTAGGAAAGCACTAATACCATCTAATATTATGACCATTGGCACAGAGGAGAGAAAGCCCCTCTTGAGGAGAAACCTCTGGGGATCCAAGGCCCTAGGTCACCTTCCTCCAGGCTGAAGGATGTTTTGGTTAGTGATATCTCAGTTACTGCAAATTAGAGTCGAGATCGAGGGAAGAGGAAAAGATTCCAGATTTAGAGGAAGTTCTTGCTCTGTCCTTTAACAGGAATGTTGTTGAGGTTGTGAGTGATGTCTCTGCAACTAGACACTCAAAAGCAAAGGAGAGAAATGACCACTGAGGCACTCAGCCAGCCTACAGAGCCTATGAAACAGACCAGGTGAACCAGAGGCGGTCAGATGGAGAATAAGCAAAGGTGCCTCCAAACCGACTCAAGCAGCCAAAGGGCCCTGCTGATGAGAGCCCCACCCTTGCAGCTTGAAGTCATAAATTCTACATCCAGAGGTGTTACTGAAATGAGGGTCGACTGAAGGTCCACCCAGAGTGAAGACATTCTCACTATGGGCCAGGAGAAGAACCCTCTCCGAGCTTCGCATGCTCTAGATGCACGGACTTCGTGGGTGCAGAGTGAGACTGTCAGCTACAGGCTAGCCTGAGCCAAGAAGCAATGGATATGGAAGGCACGTCTCAGAATGGAGAGCAGGTTGAGTTCGAGGTAGCATGAGACCCACATGAGGGGTAATGCTGCATAATCGATTCTGATGAGGAGACTGCATGAGGTTGGACTAAATAAAGGAGGCATTGACATGGGTAGATTGCAATTAGAAACCACAGGAGTGCATGCCAACCAGGTTCATTAATAGCCAAATCAGCAAGGAGTAAATGGAGCAGTGGAGAGACGAGGATGGCAGGCAAAGCCCATAACCAATGGTGAGATAGGAGACCAAGTTGATATGGGAAGAGATAAGGTTTGGGAAGAAATAGACTCAACATAATGATGGAAGGCTGGAATGCGCCTGATTACTGGTAGTGCAAGAGACTGTAATGGTGGTAGTAGTATAGGCTGCGGCCAGTGGTAGTAGGAATTGGGCAGGCCAGTGGATAGGTTCCCAGTGCATGGAGCCACGGTGCTAGCCACAACAGCGCAATCCCCTGCCATGGGAAAAATAGAGCAGCCATGAGTGAGGCACTGTGAAACCAATACAGTGCAGGAAATAGTGAGATGGAATAAGGCAGTAAGGGCCAGCAGCTACAGCTGAGCTGACCTACGGAAGATTGCCAGAACGCCAATGAATTAGTAAAGTCCAAGATAGGCATGATAGGTACTGATGGAGTGATGTCTGGTCCAAGACTAGGGATGGGAAAAGAATGGAAGTGAAGAAATGAGTGAGGCCCGCATGTAACACAAAATCAACATAATCGAGTAATACCAGGAGCAGGAGCTGGTAATTACAGAAAATGAATGTGCTGGGTGAGAAGAACAGTGTAAGGAAATGGACCAAGGCCAAAATACTATACTGTGGCAGGCAGTCCAGTCTACTACACTGCACAACATGATATAAGCTAATGAGAGAGGAGAAATGACATGCAAGGGTCTGAAACGGAGGATTAGGTTAACCTGTAGGCAAGCAGGTAGGAGTAGTAGTGGAGCAGGAAATCCCCAAAAGAAAGAGTCAAGCGAAGGCAGGCCTGGAGCATTGGCGGGTCAACCAGGAACAGCTGAGCATCACATGGAAAGGAGGATTAGGGCAGGAGCAAAGCAGTGGTAAGCAGCAGACTGTGCCACAGAGTATGGGAGGACCCTGTGAGATTGGGAAACCACTACCCCATCGTGGACAGAACAGCAGCAGAGGAAGACAGGATGGGAGGGACTACACAAGAGAGACGGGAGAAAGGACAAGGTGGAGAGTGTCAGGGACAACAAAACAAGGGAGGAATGGAGGACACGGAGAAACAGGAGGGAGTGAAGCAGAGTAATGGACTAGAGCCACAAGCGAGTGCAATGAGGAAGGTGGGGAGAAAAGACGAATGCCATGGGGTAAGTGGCGGGGAGGAGTTGGAAGTAGCAGCCAGAGGCAAGCAAGGAGAATGGAGAAATGGAACTCAGGACAAGGACAAACCAAATGAAGCATGGCAAAGAGCAGAACTGATAGAACAAAGGCAGAGGGAGAGAGTGGAGGAACGGGCTTCCAGTGGCAACGAAGAAAACAATCATGAACCAGCTAGGAGGAGCGCCTTTAAGGCCTAATTAGAGAGTGGTTTATTGCTCTGGCCATTGAACCACAGAAAGCCTTGCAAATGTGTTTATTCATGTTTTAACTCATAACAGCTAAAACTGCTTTTATTTTCATTTGAAACATCTGCATCTGATCCATTTATCTCCAGGTTCTAGTGTTGGTCAGAGTCAGAGCAGACAATGAATATATAATAACTGAATATATTCATGAAAGAACATTTTATAAATATTCTACATTTAATCTCAGGACAAGATCCACAAAGAAGAACATCTGCATTAAAAAAACTAGAAAGCCACGTGATCTGTCGGTCGGTTCCCCAGGAGGCTGAAGCGCATCCTGCTGGTTGAGAGGCACAGCTGATGGACATCAGGGACCTTGCAGCAGTCAGTGTAATGATTTGTGTAACCCAGCTCTTGCTGTCTGACAGTGTCACCTTCACTCAAGTTTTGAAGTGATTTCCTTCCAACCAGCCTATGTCAGTCTGCACGCTTTACTGTGTGACTAATAACACAATAACATTGTCTCCAGATAAAAAAGAGCTAGTCCTGTCAGTGTTTGCCCATTTTACAGGGGTTCGATATAAAAGGAGGCGGAGAGCTGACCTAGTCAGAATTGCTCTGTGCAAGTGGAATAAACGTATCGGCAAACACTTTGGAACACTACTTATTAACAACCTCCATAGTTAAGTTTTAAAAGGGATTTTTAACACAGTGGGCCAGATATTCAAACTGTGCCATTCTGTGGTGCAAGCCCTTGTGCTGCTCAAAAAGTTGCGCAGGGGTGTGGCCGGGGTGATATTCAGCGGGGTTCGCTGTTGAGCAACCCGTTTGAATATCTCCCCGCACACCACTGCGCTATGGCGCAGTGGAACTGGCACCACCGCAAGCGAGTGGAGCATTCAGATGGTGGCATAACCTATTGCACCATGTGCGCACTCCGCGATATTCGAAGGGGACATGCAAATGGGACTATAATTTATGCAAGGCGATGGGGGCCATTTGCATCTAATTACGGCCCCATTTGCATGCAATTAGATGCAGAGCGCTTGAGCTCCTGATTACTTGCGCCTGGCGCCTGCCAGGCAGCAGCCATCGGGGACCGATGCCCCCAAGTCTTAACATAGGCAGAACAGTATTCCGCCTTTCCCCCAGCAACCCAGTCGGGCATAATGTAAACATTTCAGAGTCTGATCAAGGGCTTAATGCAAATGTCCCCCAACTAGCCTAATCACGGGCATACTGTACATATCCCACCCCTGACTAGCCCGATCATGGGCAAACTGTACATATCCCACCCCCGACTAGCCCGATCACAGGCAAACTGTACATCCCCACCCCCGACTAGCCCGATCACAGGCAAACTGTACATCTCCCACCTCCGACTAGCCCGATCGTGGCAAACTGTATCTCCTACCCCCGACTCAGCCCGAACACGGGCATAATATAAAAGGGTCCCCACCTCCCGACTAGCCCGGTTGCGGGCGGCATCCTCACCCCCATGTCCAGAATCCCTGGTGATCTAGTGGACCCCACCTCCACCCACAGAGCCCCACCACTCTGCTCCCCCATCAGCCAGTGGGGCAGCACCCCACCCACCTGCTGCCATCACCCGCCGACTGACAGTTGGAGGGCTGCATGCCCATTGGTTCAGAGCATGAGCCAATGGGCATGCAGCCCATACCGTACAAGGCAGTCTGGATATGTGAATGTATAGTTTGCCCTTGATCGGGCTGGTTGGAGGGTGGGATATGTACAGTTTGCCCGCGATAGGGCTAGTCAGGGGTGGGGGGACATTTATGTTATGCCTGCGATCGGGCTGCTGGGGAAATTACATTATGCCCGCGATCGGGCATGGGGGGCACTGGGAACAGGAAGGGCCACCCACAGGTGGCAGCTGCTGTGTTGTGCCCTGCAATGTGGCAGCTCACCTGTGGGTGGCCCTAGACTTGATACTTTTGGGGGCATAAAGTTGTGCAGATGCAGGTAGGGGTTCGCCTGCATAACTTAGCATGGCCGGCTGAATATTGGCTGTGCAGTTTATGCATGGGCACACCCCTACCTGTGCCTGCATACATTACGGATGCATTCCCCATGCATCGGGATTTGTGCAGGTGCACTTTTCCCTTTTAAATATCGCATCGGGTGCATCAGTGGGTTGTGGATGGTGCAACACTGTTATGCCATGCGTAACCCTTTTGAATATCTGGGCCAGTGTTTGGAACTGACTACTGCTGGTCAACAAGCCCAGTATCATTTTGGAAGCTACTTGATTTAACTTGTGCCCCCAGAAGCTCTTGGGATTTAGATGTTCTGTGGTGAGTTTGGGGGCTTTTACTGAAGATAAAACACACTTTTGTTACATCTTTTCCTACCCCTGACTCCAGGGAACAAATTATTTTTCCTGAGTCGGCGGTGTGACAGACTCTGGCTGGGCTTAAAGTCTAGCTGCAATGGGGATGGGCAACTGGTTGACCAACAGTGCCATCTACCACCCACCCTTAGGCATTATTAAAATGTACTGTGAAAAATATTTTTATATAAAGTTGGGGGCTGGGGGTCTAGCAACCCCAGACCCCAGCCTTTACATAAAAACTAGGGTTTTATAATTTTTTCTCTGACTATCTCCACTGACAGTCTACAAGCTCTGTCTGCAGTCTCTCTGCCACATTGATGGTCTACTTGCACAAGTGCTGCCTGCCCTCAGCACTCTCTAGTCCTTCAGATTTCATTTAATATTTTCGATGACAAAATTAATTCTTCTCAGGACTCTCACCATTGACAATCTACTCTGTCTGCTGCCTCAGCACTCTATTTCAGACTGACCTGCCAAACCAATAAAGACAATAGCTGCAGCCTGCCCTAGGCTGCTTAGGGCAGGCTGCAGCTCACAGCTGTTGATAAATTTTTAAGGCAAGGGAGGAAACCTAGAAAGACTGAAAGAGAGAGAGAGAGAGAAAACAATGAGTTTTATGAAGCCAGAATAGCAAAAATTCAGTCTGAAATACAACTGTTATGAAGCTGAATGATGAAGTAGACAGAAATGTTCAGTACATAAGAAAATTCACTAGTACTTGAGTACCCCTTTCAGTTTGTATATAGAACCGAATGTTTATATTGTAAATTATGAATACACATTTGAATCACATATTGGTACACCTAGCAGCATCTTCAATAATTCTGTGTTTCTTGTGTCACACCACTGGGGTTTACCTTTCACTTTTCTGCCCTACTAGACAAAGGGCCCCAGCTCACAGGCCAACAAAACAGGGCTTCTTTGGTAAGAATAAACTTACAACAACACACATTCTTTGTGGTGTTGGCTAACTTACAGTTAGATGATACATAGATCATGTCTTACAAAGAGTAAGTCCTAAAGTCCTTACATCCTGGATCCCCTGGTACTCTAGGCTGTTGCACCCCTCTGCACTGCGCTTAGCAAAGTACTGGTGAAACAGAACTGAAAGCCTGAGCCACCTAAGTTACACCATCCTCTGCCTGTCACTCACCCACAATTTAGTTCATCCTGCCGACCTGCAAAAATAAAAGTTTAGGCCAAGGACACACCTTTCTTCTTTCAGTATCCGCTCTCTCGATTTCCTCTCTCAGCTAATAACGCAGCTCAAGGGCCGCCGCCACAGGGTATGCGCCACTGCTGCTGCCCCATGGCATCCATCCAACCATCCATGCACGATGCTGATGAAGCATCCCGACCCATTCCCAGTGGCGGAGAAGGTTAATGGGCCACAAACTTTAAAAAGAAAAGCAGGCAAAGAGCAAAGAAACCAGATGCCCAAACCCGGAGAGTGATGAGTCAGCTTCCTTAAATGCAGAACTGATGATTCCAACTCAACTGGACTGTGAGAGCTCACAGCCAATGGTACTAAAGTCCCCAAAGTCCTGTGTTCTGATTGGATCCCCTAAAGGCAAGCACAGCACTGACTCCAGATTGGACTTACCAGGTCTGGCCTGCGCCTGCCATTGGTGATTCAATTAAAGGGTAGCAGGCCAGCAGGCAGCAGTGTCATCGATGCACATGTCAGGAAGCATAGAGAAACCCAGGAGCAGTTGTAAAATTCTACAAAACTATTTATTTGTAGTTGCAGTAACATAAAATAAAATAAACCTGTTCAGAATAACTATATATGGATACTATATACAGAAGCAAAATAAAATCTCGTAAGAAAAATCTCCTTGCAGCTCCAGCTTAGCTATATTTATAACTCTTTTCAATCCTCATCCTTAGGTATTATGTATAATGACAGGAGCTGGATCTTGGACAGGCACGCAGCAGTGGCGGATACCCTGTGGCAACGGCCCTTGAGCTGCGTATTAGGGGCTGAGAGGAAATCGAGAGAGACGGATACTGAAAGAAGAAAGGTGTGTCCTTGGCCTAAACTTTTATTTTGCAGGTCGGCAGGATGAACTAAATTGTGGGTGAGTGACAGGCAGAGGATGGGTGTAACATAGGTGGCTCCAGGCTTTCAGTTCTGTTTCACCAGTACTTTGCTAGCACAGTGGCGGGGGTGCAACAGCCTAGAGTACCAGGGGATCCAGGATGTAAGGACTTTAGGACTTTGTGTTCCCGCTGGAGATGATTAAGAATGTGTACCTCCTGAGAGGTTGAACACTGAAAGTGCCCTAAATAATATGGAATCCGATATATTAGAGACCTGGGGAGTTTATGAGGACGTTCATGAATCCAGCAATCCAGAGGCGTGGACATTGTGTTCGATTTTTCCTGTTCCTTTCTCTTCCTTTCCCTCCCATTCTCCCCCCATTTCCCCAACTTAATAAATAGTGCTAGTGGTTAAACAGATGGCGAAATGTAAGGTGCCTAAAACCCACTAGCGATAGAAATGGAAATTTAATGGTTAAATCCGAGCTGTAACCTTGAGATGAGGCGATTGTAACTGGAACATAATGGATGTAGCACTTTTCATGGCTGTGACACTTTGCTGGACAGGTAATTTACTGCCCAGCTGGGCAGATCCTTATTCAATTTTTTTGTTTTTTTAGTTCACAATATTCAGCTGTCATTCATATAGAATGTATTGAGGATACTAATGAAGTTTTAAGTTAGTTTACTATAATATGTGTATCTATATCAAGGATTGTAATGGTTCTGCATTTAATACCTGTTTAGATACCTCTCGATAACTGGTAGACACATTGTAGGGTGGGGTAGGGAGGCTGTAAATGAGCAACAACCTCATTCAGGTTTGTGAAAACATCACCTGACAGCATGTATGTGGGGGTACAGTTGTACAGAACTGGGGTATTGTGGGTTCTTTTGATATTAGTTTGGGACCATGGGTCTGATCTGATTGTTTGCTTTAAATATTGGGGGGTGGGCCACCAAGTGCAAAGTCAAGGAATACACAGTATAAGATAGCCGTAGAAGGGAATGCGAATAGGTTTCCCACAAGCTGGTTTACTTGCTATCATGTGCAGGATAAATCATGGGGGTCTATATATTGGTGTAACATGGAACATCAAGGGGAGACATGATAGGTGTAAGAGACAGATTATTCTCAAACACTTATCTCATTTAAAGGTTGCTCTAGCATGTTTACAGGAAAGCAGCACACAAAGAGGAAGATGTGCATTTATGGAGAAGATGTTAGGTTGGACAGGCTTTTGGAGCTGGAGCTTCCACATCCAGAGGAGGGGTAGTCATCCTGATAGCAACAACTGTACCTTTTAGATTGGTAAAGGAAATCTGGGACCAGGAAGGGTGTTATATCTTAATCCATGGTTTCCTTGCTTACGTACTCCGTACTTATTGGCACCATATATGGCCCCAATAGAGAATCCCCTTCCTTCTTCATGCACCTTTAAATTTGATAATCAGTGAACCCATAAAATTCATGCTATTGGGGGACTGGAATATTACTTTACAGCCAGACATGGATATGTCGGATCATAAACAGGAGGTCTAACTCAAACCCAGAAAGCCCTTAAAGAATGTATGGACTTGGTTGGTCTGCTTGATGTTTGGAGAATTTTAAATCCTGATGATTGGCAATATTTTTCTCTCTCCTCCACCGTACTTACTCCCAAATAGATTATTTCCTTATCAGTGACTTTGCTTTGCAGGGTTCTTGATGTGGAAATTCATGCCAGAGTGATCTTGGATCACTCTCCAGTATTGATTACCTTTTTTTTAGGACCTGGGTTAAAGACACTCCCTATGGAGACTCAATACCCAGCTCTTACAGAGACCGAATTCTCTCAAGCGCATAATTGACTTTATTATCTCTTTCCAGGAAGCAACAAAGGGACAATTACTAAGACTGATATTATTTGGGCCTCCCTTAAGTGAGCGCTTCATGGCAAATGCATTAGGCTAGCTACTATTAGGAAGTCTCAATACCAAGCTCAAGTTTCCAAATTTTATATTCTATTCGGGAACTGGAAAAATTACCCAGCACAACTAGGGAGGACCAAAGAATCAAATTAAGTAGATTACAAATAAAATATGAGACCTCCAGGTGCAGAGAGCTGAGTTAGCCCTGTGTCACACTAAATTCAATATCTAGAGTCCGGTGAGAAAGCCAGGAAGTTGTTGGCCTTCAGAATGAGGCAAGTGGAAGTCACCAGACACATTCCAGGCTTATACTTTTCTGATAATAGTCAGATGTGTACCGATCCTAAAGAGATAGCCCAAGGACTGGGACGTTACTATCAGGCTCTCTACTCTGAAGAGCCTAACACATCCCTATCCGGCAGCAATCAATCAATGTCTAGATGAGGTCAATCTCCCTAGAATAGCATCGCTGCAGGCAATTTCACTTGGAGGTTATATCACCCAAGAAGAAATACACCAGGCTATTAATCAGTTGCCTGTGGATAAGTCGCCAGGCCCTGATGGACTGCCTAACAATCTATATAAGGGTGTCAGAAAGTTTTAATACCAATACTACAGGAGGTCTATAATTACTGGTATGATAATGGTTTTCGAGAAGAGTTTCTCAGAAGCATTGATTACCCTTATTCCAAAACCAGAAGAGATCCTACATACCCGAGAATTACCGTCCTATCTCCTTGTTAAATTCGATTTTAAAATACTGGCCAAGATATTAGCTAATAGACTAGTCCCCATTTTGGGTGAGGTCATTAGTGCTGAGCAGGTTGGTTTCATGGTAGGAAGATCCTCAGAAGACCATCTCACGAAAATTGCTACATCTCATTTCGATTGCAAGTAATTCTGATAAACCAGCCACTTTAATCTCCTTAGATGCCGAGAAGGCCTTGATCAGGTCTCCTGGGACTTCCTTTGAAACCTTATCTTGCTTTGGTCTTCCTGGCAATACATCAGGTGGATCCATTTGTTGTACACCTTCCCAACGGCTAGGGTCTGAGCAACGGTATTCTTTCTAACCCATTCCTCTTAAGCGGGGCACCAGACAGGGTTGCCCGCTTTCCACTTCTTTTAACTTTTATTTAGAACCCTAATTCTGGTTCTCAAATTCCCAAGATATTGTAGGTATCAAGGTTGGTGAGAAGAGATTTTCACTCGGCCTATGTGGACGATATACTTATACATATTGAAGAGCCACATCAAACTATTCCCAGTCTATTAAACGAAATTTACACTTTCTCAAGGTGTCGTACTATAAGCTAAATCACTCAAAAACAAAATTTTCCCACTGAATAGTTGGCTCACACAGGCCCAGATAATACCTTACAACCTATCCTGGGAACCAAAGTCGCTCATATATCTGGGTATTAAAATAACAAGGGATATAAACTCATTGGCGATGGAGAATTTACGCACTTGTTCCAAACCTTGAGGGCAGATCTGGGTAGGTGGGAATCCTACCTCTTTCCCTTTGGGTAGAGTTAGCATTGTGAAGATGAATATCCTCCCTGTCTTTTGTACCCCTTTAGGAATGATAGGTTGTTACCTCCCTAAAAATTGGTTTAGTCAGGTACAGAAAATGCTAAATGCATTTATATGGAGAGGAAAGCAAGTCCGAGGGCATATTGCAAGCTCATAGCTCCTAAAACACAGGGTGGACTGGCAACCCCTTCCCTCTTTACTTACTACTGCACCCAAAATCATAGTAAGGTGGCCTTTTGGTCACAAAATGCTTCCCCTTAGGAGAAGGCAGATATGTTCCTCTCTGGGTAGAGATAGAGAAATATTTGATAGTCAGATATCAATATTCATTATCTGCCCTAATATATGCCATACCTCCCATATTCTAAGTCGCTCCGAATACACACCGATAGGTTGGTCACTTACAGCAATTCACCAAATGAATTATCACTTCTCCTGAATTGGTGCGGACACCCATCCAACCTATTATCGTAACCCCATTTTAAATTGGAAGAAAACCCATTTGTCCTCCTTTGGGCCCCGTTAAGAACTTGTAGACTAGCATATTTCTTTCAGCAAGGTGAATTAGTCTCATTCTCTCACTTCAATCTCGTTACAAAGTACCTGATTAGCATAAATTTAAGTTTATTCAGATTTGTCAGGCAATTTCTGCCTTTATAGGACAAGCATTGGACCAAATAGCAGAAGATCCAAAGGTGCAGACACTAATCCAAGCAGTGAACCAACCCCATTCAGTATCGGTGGTGTACAAAAATTGCAAATATTAGACCCACACTTACCCAGCAGTGTATGTTATTATTGGGTGTGAGAACTAAAGCTGGCGCATGAAGTGGATACTTGGAAGAAAATATGGCAAAACTGCCATAGAATCATAAAACAGGATAGACTCGGATGATTCAGTTTAATATAATGCATAATCTGTACTATACACCAGTGAAACTATATAGGAGTGATCTTATACCCTCACCTCTTTGTACAAGGTGCCAGAAGTAGTGGGCACACTGCTCCATATGCTATGGACCTGCCTGAAAATTTGATCCTTTTGGCAGGCTGTAATGAGGGTTGGATCCCCTCGCTTGGGTTGCAATTGTTGTTTTACCACAGAAATTTGTCTAATGTTCTTGTTTCCCAGGAATTCCAAAAGTGAAGGGCCCACATTGCTTTAGTGGCAGCAAATGTCAAATTAATTATTATGCGACATTGGAAAGAAGACCAATCACCCTCAGTTATGGAGTGGTACAGAGAGATGCTTGTTGCATTACAATTAGAAAACATATTGCCTATATGAGACATAGGAGCGATGCTTACTTAACCTTATGGGGCCCACTGGATGCTGCATTGACGACATGGAAACCTTAATCCTTTTTTTTTATCCCCTCCTTTTCTTTTTATTTTTCCCTTTCTTTATAGTGGGTGGATGGGTACAGTACTGTGTTTATTTTCCTTTGTTACTACACTTGGCGGGGGTAGGGGGACTGTGGTTGTGGACTAGGGTAGGTTGTATAGTTGTAGTTTGTTAGGTTTCATTTCTTTCTTTTTTTGTATTGTGTGAAACAGGTTAAATAATTGAAGCGAGAGGCAACTCAAATTGTATCAGTGGAACCACTGAGATTGAATGTTATGTTACCTCGGCCAAAGCTCAAATAAAGTATAATAATAAAAAAAAAAATAGTTTACAACTTTTACCCTAGTTATGGTCGTTATTTATTTCATTCAGTTACTGTGATGCCCAACTTTACTAGTCTTCTACAATACAACAGCAATAAAAGCATTTATCCTGGATGTCCCTTGAAACTTAAGATGTCAAGTAAGGAGGTATAGGATGTAGCACCAGTGGCCAGACTGAAGACCCTACCATCAGAAGGGTGTGATGGGAGCTACATCTACTCTGGTAGGTATGGGGCTGGTTACATATGCTCCCAACCATTTTTAATCCATAGGGCTTCTAGGATGGCATTATGCCATTTTTGGTACGTGGGATAGTCTCATCCAGTCAATGCTTTAGAATCAGCTTTTGGCTATAGCAGAGATCTACATGATATGATGCTCTCTGCTGGCCAACCAATTGGTCAAGATTGTCTCAGCAAACATATCACCTGAGGTGTGAACACTGCATCCAAGCCATGCCGGGGGTCCATTTTGTGTTGGATAGCATCCCACAGTGATTTAGCTTTGCTACACTCCCATAAGATATGTGGAAGGGTGCCTTTAGCCAGCTTATGCCTGGAGCATGTGCTCAACTCCAGGTGCTGCATTTTGTGAAGTTTAGCTGGAGTGTAGCATGAGTTATGCAATACCTTGTACTGCATAGGTCACAGCCCAACAGATTTAAAGTATTTGTACAGGTTCTTCCATAGTCTGGTTTGTGGCTGTAGGTCAGTGAGTTGAGGAATTCACACCACCAGTATCTACAGCCATCTGTGTCAGGTGGTGTTAGAATTTGTAGCAGTTTTTATATATTAGAGAAATGGAGCACCTTTGTTTGGCGAGGTTCTTAAGTCATCCCATGCTCATAGGTGCTGGAACCTATTCCTGCCCCCACTTTGGCCCATGGGCATCCAAAGTGCTAACTTTAAAGTACGCAAGGTCAGACAGAAAGCATTTATGGTCTCTTCTGCAGTTACTACAGCACCCCTTCCACTTTTCTCCATGTTCTGGCACTCATGCCCATATTTGTATGTGGTAAAAAGCCCAGGGTCTAGGTCCAAGGGTTGCAAGAAGCATATGCTGTCATTGAAAAAGGGAAAGATTGGAATATTTATACACACAAGATCCTTTAGGCTGGGCCTGTTTTCAAAGGGTCTAGGGTCATATACAACAGCATAGCAGTGACAAAAATATATTACATATTTGCAACATAAATTGACAGAGGTACAGTGTATACAATACAATAGAAATAACTTGTGACATTGAGATGAGCTATAATGAGTTGTGATCATGAAGTACTAAAGAATAAAAAGGCAGGATAAAACACGTTTACTCCCTCGCAGCAACATTTCGAAGCGAGGTCCCCACAGCGACTACAACGCCTAGCCATGGTGGGAGACCCATTGGAACCCACGCTACCTGTCAGGGGTCCTGCACTCCAATCAGCTCTGACTGGAGTTGAGCATCTTTAAGTGGGGGTGTGGGGCATAGCCCCCTTGTGGGGGTTTGGGGGCAAAGGCCCCAAAGAAAACTAAGAAATCCATAGTGAACTGGCAGCCGACTGCAGAATGCGGTCAACCTTGCTGGTGTCGCTGATAGAACGCTCGACAGAATTTCTGTCGGACTCCTGTCGGGATCCACAAAAAATAAGTGCACAAGGTACAGGTGGGTAGCAACAGAGGCCAAATGGAGGAGGAAGAAGGCAAGAAGGTATTCTAGTGGTATTTTATCCATTCCTTAAATTTTTCAAGAGTAACTAGAGAGCAGTTGTCAATCAAACAGCTCATAGTGCTATCTGCCCCTAGTAAAAAGTTAGGAGGGATCATCTCATGCTGTTTATTTGAAATTGGAATTACTCACAGTTGGTTGGTCAAGGTGTTGACGGGCTTGAAGTCTAATAACCTACTATGAAGCTGTTTGCTTGCCAATAAAGAGGAGCCTCTTAGAGTAGGTTTGAGAGCATGGGAGCTTGCTATAGGGAATGCACAGGAGGGTTTTGATGTTGAGACCTACTTAGAGCATAGGTCTGATTCCATTTTCTGCCAGTGTGGGATGTACTGATCCTCTGTGAGGGGCAGGGCCCTTATTCCACCACAGGAAGAGTCTGTCATGTTGTGCCAAGTAATGAGCCTAACATCTGAGACTGTAGGCCACTCTGCATCTTGTGTGAATGGCTATTGTAGGCCTGAGTGGAGTTGTATGCCCCATATGAAGGCAGAAATTGATGTTCTGAGAGTTGTGAAGTGTTGTGAAGTACCTGTTTAGAATAACCTACCTTATCATCCCTAGGGATATAGTAGTCTAGGTAGAATATTCATTTTAATAACTATAGTTCTTGCCCAGAATGTCAGAGGCAGGGTTGCCCAGTGGTGCAGGTCTTGTTAAATTGGGTTAATAAGGAGGCCACATTTTTGAAACCATTGCCTTTTTACTCCTGAAGTCCACGATGGACAGGTATTTAAGTGCATCTAGGCTCCAGGTACCCCCATCTCATTGCCTGACATTTAGTTGTTAGGTGATTCAATGGCATAATAGCTGCTTTGATGATATTGAGCCTGTACCCAGAGACTGTGCCAGAATTCTCAAGCAGTGCAAAGGTGGCTGGAAGTGATTGTTCTGGGTTCTCTAGGTGCAGAAGAACATCATCCATGTACGCAGAAATTTTGTATCTATGGTTCCCTACTAGAACCGCTTTGTATCGTGTCATCTGCAGGAGCCTTCTGGTTAGTGGTTCCAGCTAAAGGTTGAATAAAAAAGGAAAAAGCAGACAACCCTGCCTCATGCCTTTTGTAAGGGGAAGGCCTGAGAGTAGACCTCACTTCAGATACTTTTAATTGTTGGGTGGGAGTGTTACACCTTAATCTCCTCTATGAATGGATCTGGGAAACCAAAAGTTTGTAGTGGGGAATATAGAAAGGACCAATAAACCTTATCAATGGCCTTTTCTGCATCTAGTGACAGGAACACTGCAGGCAAGGCTGAGTCTCTGGAGGTGGAAATGATGTGGCTTAGTTTATGCAGGTGATCTGTGAATTATCTACTCTACATAAAGCCCACATGTTCAGGTCCAATCAAGGTGTCCCATACCTTACCCAATCTGGAGGTGAGAACTTTTGCCAGTATGTTGATATTCACATTAAGCAATGATATATGAGCCAAGCCTTTTAAGATCATTGCCTGGTTTAGGCAGTGGAGTAATGTGAGCCTCCTCTAGGGTAGGATCAATCCCCCTCCTGTCATGCCTTATCAAAGAGCTGAGTTAAGGGGTCTGTGACTACTTTGAAAAGTACTTTGGAACACTTGGGGAAAATCTGTCTGGGCCAGGGGCTTTGTCAGAGGTGAGGTTTTGATTGCCTGCCTGATCTCCTCGGTGGTGATATCCAAACTGAGCATCTCCAGATGTTCAGCTCTGACTTGGAAAGGTTGGTTTTTGGAGAAATTTTGGTTTATGGGTTCCTGCATTGGTTTCCAGCATATAATGTGGAATGGAATTCCCAAACATTGATACCATTTCTCAAGGGATTGTGAGGATGGGTCAAGTGAGGATGACTGCACTGCTTTAATGGTGCAAGCCATTTCCTGCTGCCTAAGCCTTAGGGCTAGTAAAATACAGTACAATGATTTTTATTGATCTGCTAAAAGCCATTACAGTGTTTGTCTTCTCAAACTTACATTCATATATATAAATAGCAAAGCAGCCCATCAAAATAAAATATTCATTAAAACATAGTGCTTACAGTCTGTATATTGCACATTTAGCATATACCTTTTCATTTATCTTGTTTTGCATTTCAACACCTTTATCAACAGACACACTGGGTAGTAATCATTTATATGTTTATAGTACTATCACCTTATCCCAATGCTGTGACTCTCTTACTGTGCCATGGAACCTGCATTCCTCTGGTGACTGGAGGTTGCCATTTCATCACCCCAGCTAGCTACCTCTTGGCACTCCTCCTTGGGATCTTCAACTTACAAGCCAACTGTAAGCGAGGCTCAACTCAGAGGCAGCTCCACAAACTCAGCAACAAGCAGTTAAAGGAATATCTGTTTAAACTGGCCTTACTGTTGCTGCTGCCCTCTGGCAATATTCACCCCAACCTTGGTCCTCCACAACTTCACGACATACCCACAGTCATCTACTGGGTTGCTTACAATTGCCTCAACTAATATATGCAGCCTCCCCAAAACGAACGCATTGAATGCATGGATCTTACAACATAACCCAGACATCCTCTCAGTCATAGAAACATGGCTTTCTCCAAAAGTAGTGGATGCTGCAATTTCTATCCCAGGCTACAGTCTTTAGACAGGATCGTGTCTCCAGCGTGGGGGCAGTTGTGCGATCTCGTCCTAACTCTGCCCAAAACTGATGACCATATGCAAGCCCTTGCCATAAAAGTACTTCTAGGTGCACACAATAAAACCCTTACTGTGTTTTTAATCTATATTCCTCCCAGATGGCCTCCTGCTGTGATTTACTCCTGGAATGTTTTGGCCCTCTGAGTCTTAATTCAGACATTATCATGTTAGGAGATTTCAATATCAATTGGTTCTCTCATGACACAAGCCCTTTCAAAGATGCAGTTTCAGCAGTTCACCTCACCCAGCTAGTCGAGTCACCCACTAGAATCAACTATAAAACTGGGACAGGTACCTTATTGGACTGGGTGCTCTCTAACCACCCCGATCATATATCGGACACAACTGTACTCCCAGATGCCTTCAGTGACCACTCCTCAGTCTTGTTTCATTGGGCTAACAAATTATCTAAACCACCCACTAGAACAATTACCACCAGGGTACTCATCCGTGGGCATCTTGAATCATTAAAAGTTGACCTGCATAATCAGGACTGGTCAATGGTTAACACAGCTAACAACATTGACATTGCCCTTGACCAATTCTTTCTTCAGTTCAATGCTATATGTGATAGGCATGCCCCCATAAAAAGTATAAAATAAAATCCGCTGTAATCCCTGTTTTTCTCTGGACCTCCTTGAGCTTCTGAATGCCAGGGACCGTGTATGGCACAGGTCTAGGTCCTTGTGCAACCAGGCTGACATCCAGAGTTACAAGCAAGCAGAAACAACTGCACAAGGGCTATTCGTGCAGCTAAAATCAATATTATAAGGAAATGCTCTCTCGGACCTGGAATGATGGCAGAAAATTTTGGACTAACCTTAAAGATGTCACTAGTAGAGACCTTAGATCTACCCCTACCATGTTAACATTGATGGTGTACCTCACTCAACCCCCAAACTTATGGCTAACACTTTTAATAATGCCTTCATGGACCTGAGTGGTGTCCTGCCACCTGGCTACTTCTCTCACCCCTCACAGCGACTACTCTGGGAAAGAGACTCAGCACCCTTCTCATCCTCCTTTCTACTTCAAGACCCTCCCAGCCCATAAAGCCACGAATTACCTACTCAAGGTAATAGGGAAATCAAGATTTAGTGGTGACACCTGGATCTTAAGTTTGTAGCCTTACGCTGGATGAAATTTTTCACCTCTAAGACATATTATTAACATGTCACTTAGTTACCTCAGTTCCCTCAGAAATGGAAATATGCCACTGTGACACCAGTTCATAAGTCTGGGGATTGCACAACTACTGGGAACTACAGGCCTATTCTCTATCCTGCCCCACCTCGAAAGCTCTTGAGCGTATAGTGGCTGACCAACTGGTTGAATACTTAGAAAAATATCAGCTACAATGCCCGCAACAACATGGTTTCAGAAATGGTCATAGTGCCACTCCTCCCTTCTGGTGTTCACAGGCTTTATTCACCACTCCTTACATCAAGAACACCTGGTCGGTGCTGCTTTCATTGATTTAACCAAAGCTTCGACACAGTGAATCATGCCCTCCTGGTTGAACAGCTTATCACCATTAGCCTAGCTTGTAACAGTGTAGCCTGGTTTGAAAGTTACCTGCACAACAGTACACAGCAGGTGAAGATTGGTAACACCCTCTCAGATAGCAGACCTGTCTTATCTGAGTTCCTCAAGGGTCCATCTTGGGCCCTCTTTATTTAGCATTTTCTCAACAACCTTTCTTACTCCTGTCAGGGTCACATTCTTTATATGCTGACGATGCTGTCTTGTTTACCAGTGATCCAGACCCTAAGGTTCTTGAATCCAGGTAACAGAGTAGTTTCTGTAATTGTAGAAAGATGGTTCCATAAGCACAAGTTAGTTATGAATTACAACAAGACTAAAACTATTCTGTTCTCCAGCTCCAAAAATAGGCACAGAACTTACCCTCTTTCTTTCACCAATGAAGAGGGCTCTCCCTGGAGCTAGTTCAGCTTTTCAAATACTTGGGTATTACTATTGACAGTATGATGACCTATGCCTATCACATTGACAACATTGCTAAGGTTGTTACCAATGGGCTACTTTATAGGCATACGCAATGTTTGACCCCAGCTGCTCTTAGCCTGGCCATTCAAAGCTCTCTTGTCTTGCTTATTGAGTACAGCTTACCAATCTATGGATCAGCTACTGAAACAACTCTTTGCTGCATCATAGTTGCACTCAACAAAGCATGCTGGCTCTCACTGCTCAGTCTGTCTGTCCCATACCTGTGACATGTACGCCAGGCTAACTGGCTCCAGTTCAAAGGTAGATTCTTGTACAAAACATGTTTACTGTTCAAAAGTAAGCTTAGGCAAAATGCCCCCAGGAGTGCAAAAGCGATTACTCCCACTATCAACCGTCATTGCACCAGAAGCTCTACTAGCCAGATTTTTAATATACCCCACTGTCGACTTCTCTCTGGGACAAGGTCCTTTGCATACCGCGCCCTGCTATGGATGAACTCACTGCACCATGACATCACTTCAGCATTCAGCTTGGGCTCCTTCAAGGTTAAACTTAAGCAACAGCTAGTTGTTGATGCCAATTGTGACTGTTTCCAGTAACCTTCCATCTTGTGACCACTTATTCTAACCTTATGCTATCCTGATCTTATGAATAACTGTTTTCAGCATGTAAATAACTGTTCTAAGTTGCTAATCATTCTCCTTCACATTTCATCTTCATCCCTTCCACTCTTTCCCTCACCCTTCTATACCACAAACATGAAAAATTGACAATAATGGATGCCAAATGGTAGATAGATAGGGCACAACTGTTGCCTAGCATGGACCCATTGAATGGGTGGACCATTGTTAGGCAAGGACTGCTGCCTGATAAATGGGTTCAATCAGGGCTTGACAGAGGGTTTTCCACTTGCCCCAGGGCATAAGGTGGACCTGTAAACCACAACCTAGATGTCACACAATTTTAACCTTTTCTCTCCTTCATCAGCCAGGCCCTCCTTCATACCGACTCCTCAGCCCCATTACCAGCTTCGTGGGCTTGTCTTCCAACTCTGTTCTCTACTTGTCTCACTATTTTCAGCAGGGGGACAGCAGGCCAGGCCTTGTGCTACATAGACCAGGTCCAAGATCAGAGGAGAGCCATGTCATCAGTGAGGGGCCTGTGGGGAGATGGTATTCATCCTGCCTTGCCTGAGCTTTCTGCTTTTCTGGTGTCATCCTCAGGATGCAGGTGGCATGGGTGTACATGCGCACACATGCAACCATACGTAGTATAGCACCAGCCTGCATCCCTCCCTTGCCACTCTGACTGCTCTGCCACCTGTGGTCAGCCAGGTGGCAGTAGAACATGGAACTGGCAATCATTCACCCCTGGAGGAGGAGAGTGTCCTTGGGGTGCTCTGTCCTTCTACCCAGCCAGCCCCCGACTACCCATGTTTTGTCTTGAACAAGGGTCACCAGTGTGACGAGCAGTAGTACTACTGCTGCACTGAACAGTCAGCATCTTTATTCCTTTTAAAACTATTTCCTCTCCCTCAGCACCAGAAAGTATATGGTAAGGACTTAGCCCTGCATGAACAGATGAAAATGCTGTGCACATACTATATCATGTGTAGCTTACCCTCTCCACCCATATCCCAGAATCCATGTGAGTACAAGTGACCGTGAAACTACAATATTCCTGTCAGAAAGTGAAATTTTCCTCAGTGTGTAACAGTGAGCTGATATTACCAAAAGCTCTGGATATTGCTGCCTGGCGCCAGACCGATGGCCCTGTGGGTGAAGAGTGATGATTTAAATAGTTTATGAGCAAGGTGTAGAGGAACAGACTCTGTGGGAAGTCAGAGTTTATTCAGAAGTCCATGGCAGAATCCATTCGCTACACAGCCGCTAGCACTGGAACTATGAAACTGCAGTTTAAGTGTAACCCTCTACAAATGGGGGTTCCCAAAAGTCTTCCTTTAGCTTGCCTAAATGCTCACTGCCAGGCTGATGTCCTGCATTTTAGCAGTTTAAATGTGATTACCAGAGCCTGTATAGCCTCTGTGTACTATCTCTTTAAGAGCTGCTTGATTGCAGTTTAAGTAATCTGAGAGGGAGCTCTGTTGAAAGATGTAACTATTTACTGAAAATTATTTAGAGTGATAATGATAATGTAGTTTGTCTAACCTGCTTTCTTTGTCGTAAGGACTGTTTTGTTTGTCTCCACTATCTTGGTCCTGGACTGCAAATTGTACCAAACAGTACTGGTGGGACCTAAAATGTAGCTGGACTACAGGAGCTGTCTGAATTCAAAATCTGTAGGAACTGTAGTTTGAGCTTTTTTGTGCCTTTTTGCAACTGAAGGGGAGCTTTTGCTTTGACTGACAGCCAAATCAGCCAACCAAATCTTTTGATCTTGGGAAGTCCCGGCTGCTTGCAGTTTTCAGTTAGTTCTGAGCTGGGAAGTGAAATGAGAAGAGCTCAAGTGTATTTTGGGCAGCAATACTGAGTGGATTCGCATGGGAAAACCTGTGAAAGGGTTAAGTTTCGGCCTGCATGTCTGCCTGCTGCTTCTGAGGGAGAGAAGAGAATTATGCGGACTAAATCCAAGTTTGTCACTGAAGTAAGCTACTGAAGTGGGCCAGGCTCAACCTGAAGAAGTCCGAAGATTTTGCTGAATGCAATCGGCCTGTCAGGAGTTCCAGCTACCCTTAAGCTCCCGGTGCATGCAGAGACTTTGCGATTGTGACCAGCGATCGCTTTGCCTGGTACAGTAGAATTCCCACACATGTAAATGTTCTATGAGCTGCCAGTGGGTTGTGAGTTAGTTCCCCACTGTGTGAACTGTGTTCTGCTTGCTAGAAGCTGTATCCAGCCCAAAACGGACTGCATCCGAATTTGTCTCCATGCAGTCTGGGCCTTGCCAAACTGGCCCAGCCAGACTACCCACTGCACAGAGAAGCCATCGACGAGACACCAGCCTGGGGATCAGCCCCCTGCTCCATGCTTGAACAGGAACAATGCCTCTGTGACTCGTGTGAGCCCTGCTTCTCCTGGCATTCCAGATCAACCACCTGCAGTCTCGATTTTTTTCCAGCCTGTGTCCAGTCCTGGGTATCGTGAGTAAATACCAGAGTAGCTCCCTACAACAACAGCTTAATCTGAGTGCATCATCTGATTGTCTTGTTGTTTCATTTTCTTTACAAACTGAGCCCTCTGGCTCCGTATTACAAATATTGTGTACTGTGCATATTGTGTTTTCCATCACAGAGCCACAACCAGCTGCAACCACGGCAACGATCCTGGCTAGCCCATCTCTTCTTCACCTGGGTACCCAGAGGTGGACTGTGGGGGACTCAAAGCTCATGCATAACTGCTTGATTAATATAATCTTTAAACTAATTAACTTGATTTTGCCCCTCCCTTGTTCAAGTCCCCTGAATAAATCAGATCTAAATTTTTCTGCATGTAATCTGACTGTGGTTCCAGTTTGTGGTCAAAGTACTGTACTATTACTATTTGCTGTGCATAACCTTGTTTTTTACAGGGGTCCCCCAGGTTTGAAGCCAGAGGAACCAGCCCTGGTGGTATGTTCAAACAGTATGGGTACTTGTGTGGTGTACCAGGGATATTGTGAAATTAATTATTGTACAGTGTGCAGGCCACTAGAGGAGAAAGAGGGGTTATAGTGTCCCAGAGGGCTGTGTCCAGGTTAGCTTGACCACTACCAACTCCTGACCTCTGGGTGGAGGCACCCGTTTCAGAACTCAAGCCCCTTAACCTGCTACTAGCCATGCAGGCAGGGGTAGTAGCCCTTGGGATAGTGCCACCTAGGGGTTACATAAGTGAAATAGGGAAATGGGTCAGGAGATGCACAGGAGTCCCCACCTGTGCTGCCTGGGGTGGTGTACTCCAAAAGCTTATAGATGCCTCCCTGAGGCAAGTTTGATTCCAGAAAGTACCTCACCACGTTAAAGCCAACCCAGGAGTAACAGAACATTAACCCTTCCGTGAAAAGGAGAGGTGTATACAAACTGTGCTGGCATAAATGTGGAAAGGCGTGATTTAAGGTTTTAAAGAGCTAGTAGAACCAGAAATAACAGAAAATGTAACAACTTTTCAAGAGTATTCCGTTGTAACTTTTTATTTCTGAGGTTTTGTGCTAGTCTTCTGGATGTGTTGATTAGCTCTCTGCCTGGCAGCTGACATATCTAGTTTTATCCCCCACATCAGTACTGTGACCTCACTGACTGCGACATCACAGGTGATTGACCTGGGAGCTACTGAGTGGCTCTTTCTGAGTAGCTGTGATGTTACAGTCAGTGACATCAACATGCTGATGGTGTCATGGGGGATAGAACTATACATGTCTGCTGCCAGCAGAGTGTTGTTCCACAGATCACACCGACTGTCATTAGGTAACAAATCTTTAATTACCCAAAGTTAGTTTGAGGCAGTATACTAGCTCTTTAACATCAGTTTCTGTGAGCTCAAGTAGGAGGAATCAAGGATCCTGTTTGTTTTATAAAACCTTGTTTGGACATTCACCTTCATTGTATCCAAGTTCTGCTAACTTCTTTTAAATCACAGTTCTGCTTGCCCTGTGGTGTGCCTGTGGAGCCCAGGAGGTTGACCTCAGGCTTGGAGGTCAAGCTAAGTATTTGCTTCATATTTGTGTGGAGCCGCCTCAAGTGAGCTTTTCACCTACAATACCCCTAGACCAGGGAGGGTGAACCTGCATACAGTAATACCTTGCAGAATTGTTTATTCTGACTTAAATTTCATGTAGCTCAGATTTGCTCTAAGTAAGGATCACTAATGTGCAAAAATCATATCAGGTTTGATATCTCCTCTGCCATGAGCTTGACCCATATTTCAAATAACGCCTTCTGTGTGGTCAGATTCAGTACCCTAATTCAATACCATGCCCAGCACAAATCAGTTTCCCAGCAGTGGAGAACTTACATTACAACCAGCCTTAATGTCTCCACCAGCGCAGACCATGGTGCTCTTCACACTACCACCCCACCAGTCACTCTGTCTGCAGGTGGCATAATCTACAGCTGGCATAAGAGCTTGCTGAAGTTTTCCAGGAGGGGTCCACCAGCTATGAAAGAGAAAAAACACATGTTTTAGGTAATTTTTAAAAGTATATACAGTACTTTTCCTAATTTACTCTGTTGCAATAATTCCTCGAGTTTTTCATATACAGATGTTTATACAGAGTGGGCCTGGTGCCTTTAGCCCTCACTCTCCAACTCCCACTCTGCCACTTTGTCCTGAATTTTGTCTGCCCTCAGCTGCCAACATGGTGGCAGGGCATTCCAAGACCATCACAAGCCACTGGAGTGTTGGAAGGGAGTTTCAGGTGTCACCCTTGCAGTCCTAGGCAATTGTTTTCCTTTTATCATCCTAAGTATTGTCACCTACACTGCACGTATACTTTTATGGTCACGGCGTGGAAGGGACCCACAGTGGGGAGGGTTGTTAGTGCATCCATGGGTATTCTTTTTTTTTTTTAAACTTTATTTTTTGATTTTATCTCATATCCTTTTACAGATACTTTTACCATATTTAGGACATACCATCATCATTAATACATGTCGAAGAGAGAAGTAAACCCCTCAATAATCAAAGGATTAGTGATTCCCAAATATTTTGATACCACATATGGGGTTAACCAAACATTTCGTTTACAAATAAAAGCAACGAATAAAGCTGTTTAAATGAGCCCATGAGCAGTGTGGCTACTGCTCTATACTTAAGTGAATCAAAGTCTGTCCAAGTATGAGCCCCTATTCAGGGATTATTTTGCCACACTATCTGCCTAAAAGTCCAAGTACAATTATATATTACAGGCAGCATCCCCTAAGCCCCTTCTAGTCAATCTACTGCCCCTTTGAAAACAAAACACAAACGGGTGAGAGGGGCGTTATTGCCAACGTTGCTAGACCTATATACAGTGCAAAAAAAGAGACGCTAGCCCCTGTCCTGTAGATCTGATGTACAGGCTAAAATAGGCCTTGCATTTCTGGCAGTCCCTTGTAATTTAAGCAGGGAATCATTTAAGTATCTGTTTATAGGAACGTAAATAAGACATATATATAAGTCAGAGTCTGGCCTGTCCGAACACTTTTCAAGTGTCCTCCTGATCTTCTGACCCACTGGACTCCTCGCCATGGTCTCTCTGCCGCTCCGACTGGATTCACCAAACGTCGGCCCACTTGCCAGCCTCAGTGGGGTCCGAGAAACCCATACTTTCCCTCTGTGCACTATCCTCAGCCACGCAGGGAACACCAGTGAATGGGAGATGTTTGCTTGCTTGAGCCGTTCGGATCCCGTCGAACCTTTTCCGTCTGAGGCGGGTGGCGTAGCTGATGTCTGGGAATGGGTGAATCACTCGGTCATCCTGTAGAATAGAGCCCTGCTTGCCGGGCATGTCGAAGAAATTTGGTCCCTTGTGCCCTCCGTCCGTCACAATTAAGAAGTGCGAGGGGTCTCTGCGTCTTCCGCGATGCCCCGGTGAGCCCTATATACTTTCTGTAGGCCAAATACAGTGTTGTGGGGCTTGAGTCAGTTTTCGGCCAGCCATTCCTTCATAAACATTAAAGGGTGATCTCCTTCAATTCCTCTGGCATGCCCAGGACTCGAACGTGGCGAGGAGCGGGCCTGATTTTCAAGGGTCTCGAGCCTGGCCCTTAGATGTGTTCTCCTTGACCAGCATTGATGTCACTGCCGATGCAGCGTCCGCTTGTTTCTTAATGCTTTCAGCCTCGGTCCGCATGTCTTCCATAGTAGATTCGACGGCCGCAACTCTCGCTCTGAAAGAGTCTATTTTATTGTTCAGGTCGGCCACGGATGAAAGCAACCTGTTCAGTTTAAGGCCTAGGAAGCCATAGTTTCCTCAGAGTCCGCTGTGGTGCGGCCTCGTCTCAGCTAGGTTCCTCGTATGTTGCGCTGTATTGGGTGTCTTAACACCTGATCCTCCACCTCTGTCCTTACGAGGGTTACCCATTTTTAATTAGAGGGATCCTCTTTCGAACAAGGTAATTGTGGTCGCTCCCCAACGATTGAGGAGTTTTTAATGATTTATATGAGTTGGAGCAGGAGCTGTTGGTAGATGCTGCTCGCTCTGCTTGGGCTCCACAGCGCCCCCATCCATGGGTATTCAAAGGACACTCAGGTTTCACAGTACTTGCCCTCACGCACCAGATGTGTCACATAAGGCTGCATTTCTTTTATAGATGGGGAATATGACATGGCCTGACTGAAGATATCATGTTGTCTTCACAAGAGGCCACTGATATATCTCCACAGTGACATAGCCATGAGTGAGATATCATTATTGTGGCTTTGAATGAAGATAAGTATGGTATCTTCAGTCAAGCCATGTCATGTTCGGTTTCTATAACCTGTGTTTTGGGGTTTGTGTGGTGACTATTAAAAACAGAAAACTAATTTGTTTCAGCATTGATTTTGTTAGGTATTATTTCTGAACTGTTTTGGTACATGGTACATAGTCTTATAGTACCCTCACGGTGACCTTAGACTGTAATCATGGTAGTCCGTTTGTCCCGTACCCAGTGTCAGAAGTGCCACAGGATGCCATGTGTGATAGTGCCAATCTTTAGCTGTGCTGTATCCACTATTGCTTTTGAGTGGGCATCTCCGTCACTGTTACAGTGCAGCCTACCTGTGCATTGTTGAAATTGCTCCCGATGCACCCACTGTCTCCTTGGCAATACTTATTTTGTTTTGTTTTTTGTTGTTGCCGTTTTCCACTCCATGCAGTTATGCAGTGTAAAGCCACGCTTGAGTGGTAGGACTGAGACCATGATAGCAAAAGAAAGCGTCCACACTCGGATGAAGCTGAGGAGTTTGCAACGCCAACTGGATATTTTTAAAAATGCTGTCGCTCTCCAGTAAATATGACATAATTAAGTAAATTATGTAAGCAATAAGATATGACATGTGTGTTATGGTGAATATCGCATGATGCCTGTGGTATGCTAGGTACGAGGCACAGTGCCAGTAAATGCACCTGAGAAGTGCAATTATTTCACCATAATGGCAATACCCCGAGTGTCTTATTGCTCTTATGAAATGACATTTAAATATACGGCTTAAAATGAATGAAAATAAGAAGAAAGTATTTTAAAAAGATAAAAGTGTACCTTTCATCTTTTTATGATTCCATTTAACTCTGAATATAAAAATAGTCCCTATTCTGGTAACTGTGGGTTAGCTAAAACTTAAAAACATAATGAAAACTATGTGTGGCACACATTTATAAGAAAAAATGTTACCTTGCATTTTAAATCTAAATGTTTCTTAATGGAAATGTGTTCAAAACTTTAAGTCTGCCAGGTTCCTTTTTGGTGTGGGGTGATAGATTTCACCTGAAAAATATCTATGTATGATTCAAATGTATGTACTTTTACAAACTTCAGGAATGTACTTCAGCAGTTTGATCTGCCTCTGCCTGTGTACAGTAACTGTATTTTTCCCACCTTGCTTTTTGTTTATAAAGTATTATTGCCACTATCTTCATCCTGTTTTTGTTCCTCTGTCTTTCCCCAAATTCAAGATATGAAATGTTTACCATGGAATACAGGATTCAAAATTCTGCTTTGTTCCACTGGCAGAATGTCTGCTAACATACTGAATACCCACACATACACACGCACAACAACAAAGGCCTTTTCTAGAGTCACAGACTCAATTATCTCACTGTCAGGGAAAGCAGAAGAGATTTCCCTGATGAGCAGTTAAAGACAGAAGGAGGATTTTCATTGTCAGCAAAGAAACAGTTCCAATAAAAACAATGAAAAACGCTTAATGTCTCTAATTTGTTTATGTGTAAGTAGTCTGTGATGATAAGGAGAAACAACATTTAATTAACTTGTTTTGTTTTTTATTTATGGTACAGTGCTCCTCTGTTATCTGCCCTCGATTATCCACCACCCTGTATTATTGCCAGTCTCAGTTTAGGTCCCAACGAGATCCCCATGTTAATTCCCTCTTTCATCTGCCACCCTCGGTGTTCCTCATACACCAGCATTTAATTTCTCCCCGACAGCTAGATCTTCCATTGTAAGTTCCTCCTTCTTCCACCATCCAAGCCTTCTGGCATCTTGCATCATGCATCACCAGC
Organism: Neoceratodus forsteri; assembly: GCA_016271365.2. Lineage (NCBI taxonomy): Eukaryota > Metazoa > Chordata > Ceratodontiformes > Ceratodontidae > Neoceratodus > Neoceratodus forsteri. Next base: position 142,736,258 of record CM057452.1, read on the forward strand.
ATATGGCTTTATGGGCCGAAAATTGCCGATGTTTTTAAAATAAATTTATTTATGTTTTTATAGAAAAATACTTTGTAGGAGCATCTTGGCCATACAAGGCATACATTTCAGTGTGTTGTGTTTAAGTGTGGATCTCCCCATAGCTCCCTCATAATCCCATCATTCACCCTGAATCTCCTGATTCACGTGGAATTATTATGGGACATTATTTTTATTCACAAACTGCTTGTACTGTGTGCTTTTGAAAAGCAATGAAAGAGCAGTACTTCGTTGCTCTTTTATTGCCTTATTCAAACTTTAATTAATTAAGCTCAAGGCCACAAAAGGGTCACTTCAGGGTTGAGAGTCAGGGTTGCTGGTGGCATAGCTTGCGAAAGTGGGACACAGGAAGTCAGTGGCGAGATCGATGGCCAAGTCGGCGTGTGAAGCTTAACACGGCTCGCTCTTACCATAGCACAGAAGAGTTTAATTGTCAAATCTGTGGTTGACAATCTGAATGCACCCAACAGGAGGTTGCTCGCCATTACTCCACACTGTGGGCAGGCCAATGGCTTGGCGGACCATAGGTGATATCCTCAAAAGGAGAGAGGAGGTCTGAAACTGCTGCCGACTCCAGGAAAGCAAAAGAACTCCCACATGTAGAGACTTAGAGGAGACTTTGTTTCTGTGGTTCTCAATACCAGGGTACAGAATATTCCTGTGACAGATGAAATTCTGAAACACAAAGCTGAGTATTTTGGGGACAATTAAATGTCACTAATTTTTAGTACTCTAATGGTTGGCTGCAGAAATTTAAAACTTCAACAACATTTCCTGCCACACTATATCAGGTGAAAGTGCTGGTGTCAGTAAAGAATTGATCGGTGAAAGCATGCTTGGTGCCAGACAGTAGCAGAGCAGTGCTGCACGAGACTGCTTCAACATGGATGAAACAGGCTTGTTCTTTAAAATGTTGCCTGATGGATCACTGACCACCAATGAATTTAAAAAGGTGTCAAGTGAAGCAAAGACAGAATAACAGTTATTCTAACCTGTAATGCAAATGGTGCTGAAACATTAAAACTCCTTGTGATAGGAAAATCTGCAAACCCAAGGTGCTTCAAAACATTTAATGTCAGTCTTTGTGTAGAATATAGGCCAACAAAAGGTCTGGATGGACTCAACCATTTTGCACAGTGGTTAAATGACCTCAACACTGCCATGAGAAAGAAAAAAAGAAAGATTTTGCTCATGCTGGACAATGCACCAGCACATACTGTCCCCAAATATTTTTCACTTGTAAAATCCACTTCCTCCCACCCACCATCACAAGTGGCTCACAACCATTAGTTGCATGCATTATTCAGTCTTTTAAAGGGCATAATAGAAGGCAACACCTCCAATATCTAAGTGACTGTACAAACAATGGCAAACAACAGGCACGTGTTAATTAGTGATGCCAAATGATTCATTAAGGTTGCATGAGACTCTGTCACAGCGAGACAATACAAAACTGCCAGGTCTGCCTGCAGCTTATGGCTTTTAAGGAGGAGGTGAGAGCAAGAAGATGTAATGCAGACCTGGCAGATGCCAGTCTCCTTTAGAAGGTACAATTAAAATGGTGCAGGGTCTGCATCAAAAGATCTCATGAGTAGAGACTAAAGGACCTTAATATGTACACCCTGAAAGAAGGGGGTAAATGGAAACCTTTAAATTCCTCACAGGGTAAATAAATACAGGAGGGAAGTATTTGTCAGAAAAAGGTGCTGAAGATCAAGAGACATGCTGTAAAGGTGGAGAGATATGAGGAAGTACTTTTCAAAGAAAGAGTGGTGGATTCCTAGAACAGCCTTCCAGCAGAGGTGGCGGGGCAAAAACAGTGGTGGAGTTCAATAATGCATGGGATAAGCACAAAGGAATCATAGTGGAAAAGAATGGTGGAGTAGGAGAAAGAGCTGTAGATCAAGTAGTGTCTGCGTGATAATGTAGGTAGCAAACTGGACAGACTGGGTAGGCCAGAAGTCATTATCTGCTGTCATATTCTATGTTTCCTCTGTCTCAGCTCTGCTTCTTTTATTTATTTATTTAGCTTTTGTTTACGGGTAGTACACTAGACAAGTATTATGCCTATTTTCAGGAACGACCGGGAGAGTACAACATGAGGAACAACAGTCAAGGAGACATGGCAAAGAGAGTACAGTTTTTCTGGCTAGAACCAGCATTGGAGGATCTTTCGAGAGGATTCCATGAAATGTGCTTGACCCTACAGATCTTGGTGGAGAGCCCTGCCCATTGTGTCAAGAAACAAAAGCAGCCAAGCGCCATGGGCAGACTGGGTGGGTAGCGGTCTTATCTGCCGTCAAATTCTATGTTTCTATGTTTCTATGTTTAAAACTGCCTGTATCATACCTTGACCTGTGTCTGGGGCAATTGAAGCTCCTCAGCAAGATGCCACTGAATCGAATGACCTTATAAGGACTGTATCTGGTGCCTTGGCCATATAATCAGAAATGAGAATTTCAGTTGTCGAATATTTATCATTTGAAAATGAGTGTGAGGTTTTTGAAAGTGTCACTGACAATGATATTGTCAGAATGGTTACAAATGTAAGGGTCCCTGATGGTTTTCTACAGCCCCAGGATTCCCAAGATGATGATGATGATGATGATAGCCAAGATAGCCAAGAACAGGAACAGGAAACAAAAGCTTCTTCTGTTCATGAAGCAAAGGAGGCAATAAACACTGTGCTTAGATTTTAAGAATCATATTAGCTCACTGAGGAGTCTGATATTCAGAACGCTTAGTGCCACATTGCTAGATTAAAGATAAAGATTACTGGATGGGCAACTATGTATAACCAGTGTTTTCTGATACAGAGGGTTCTGATTCCCTCTGACCTAGAAGTGGCGCCTGAGAGGGTCCATGGGAATCAGAACCCTGAGTAACAACACACTGGTTGTGTATAGAGTTGCACAACCAGTGTGTTAGAAGGGGATAAAACCTTTATAGGTACATCAGGGAGCAAGGAAGACCAAGGGAGGGATAGTGAGGCTTATTAAAAGGGAGGGAGGGTGGGAAGAGGGTGACTGTGAAAGGCAGAGATACTGAACAAATATTTTGCTCAGTATTTACAAATGAAGAGGGGAGGTACCTAAAACAAACAGTAGAAACATTCTGAATACAGAAGTTGATACTAGCCCATTTACAGAAGAAAGGGTTCTGAAAGAACTCTTAAAACTGAAGGTAGACAAAGCAATGGGGCCTGATGGGATTCATCCCAGAATTCTAAAAGAACCAAGGGTAGAACTAGTGACACCACTGACTACCCTCTTTAACAAATCATGGGAGGATGGGGTGGTACCTGAGGACTGGAGGAGGGCAGATGTGATTCCCTTCACAAAAGTGGGAGCAAGGCAGAAGCAGGAAACAACAGACCTGTTAGTTTAACCTCAGTGATAGGGAAATGATGGAATCACTTCTGTAGGAAAGAATTGTCGAGTATCTAGAGGCCAGAGGGCACAGGACCCAAGGCAGCATGGATTCACAGCGGAAGGTTATGCCAGATAAATCTGATAGATTTCTTGACTGGGTGACCAAAGTAGTAGATCAGGGAGGGGCTGTGGACAAGGCCTACCTAGACTTTAGCAAGGCATTTGACACAGTCCCACACAAAAGATTAATATACAGTTAGCCAGCCTGGGAGTGGGTCCCAAGATGCAGCCTGGGTAAGAGGTGGCTGGAGAATAGGACACAGAGGTAATAGTAAATGGAGTCCACTCTGAAGAAAGGAGGTTACTAGTGGGGTACGCGGGTTCAGTATTAGACTCGTTCTCTTCAATGTCTTTATGCTACATTGCAGAGGGACTGGAAGGAAAAGATGTCTCTTTGCAGATGACACAAAGATCTGCAACAGAGTTGATGCACAAGGTGGGGTGGAAAGGATGAGAAGGACTTTCTCAAGGTTAGAGGAATGGTCAAATGTATGGCAGCTTAGATTCAGTGCTAAGAAGGCAAGGTAATGCACCTGGGAAACAAAACCCAGGGAAGAGTACACAATGGGGGTGAGATACTAACAACAACAAAAATGGAAAGGGACCTGGGGGTAGTCATATCAGATGACCTAAAGGTGGGCAAGCAATGTGAAAGGGCAGCAAGGAGGGTGGGGGATACTGGGATGCAGAGGGAGAGGCATCACCAGTAGAAAACAGGAAGTCATTATCCCTCTGTACAGACAGCTGGTCAGACCCCATCTGGAGTACTGTGTGCAGTTCTGGAGACCCAATCTCTGCAAAGACATAGACAGGATGGAAGCTGTCCAGAGGAGGCAACTAAAATTATTGGCTCTTATTGTCAGTGGCTCAGTGGCTCAGTAGGTAGCACACTCGCCTCTGAGGCTGGGAGATCAGAGGGCTGTGGGTTCAGTTCCCACATCTGGCACTTGGGTTAATATCCCAGTACTGACACCGTAGTGCAGCATGAGAGGGTGCTGCACTTTGAGGTGCCGCCTTCGGATGAGACGTAAACCGAGGTCCCATCTGCCTGGATTGGTGGTAGTTCAGGTGGATGTTAAAGATCCCATGACACTTATCGAAATGAGTAGGGGAATTTCCCGAGTCCTGGCCAAATTTCCTCATTCACTAAAAATACCACCAACAGCTTAATCTGGTTCAAGGTCAGTTGGCATTCATCTGTATCCCTCCCCGGTCGTGCCTGAAAATAGGCAGGATTTGTCTAGTGCACTTACCCAGTCAACAAAAGCTAAATAAAATAAATAAATAAAAATGGTGCAGGGTCTGCAACTGAAGACATATGAAGAGAGACTTAAGGAGCTTAATATGTATAGCCTCGAGGAAAGGAGGGAGAGGGGACATGATAGAAACTTTCAAGTACCTCAAGGAATCAACAAAGTCCAAGAGGGTAGCATCTTTCAAAAAGAGGTGTGCAAGAACAAGGGGCACAATTTGAAGATAGAGAGGGCGGCTCAGAGTAATTTAAGGAAGTATTTTTTCACAGAGAGGGTTGTGGATGCATGGAACAGCCTTCCGGAGGAGGTTGTGGAGTCAAAACAGTGGTGGAATTCAAGCATGCATGGGACAGTCATAAGGCAGTTCTAGGGGGTGGGGTAGGAAGAATTAGGCTGCTGGTTAACTAGGATCTGCAGCTTATCCATTAGGTAGGAATATGGAAGACTGGGTGGGCCAAGCGGTCCTTATCTCCGTCAAATTCTATGTTTCTATGTTTGCTAATCCTTATATCTATAGTGTATAGTACTGTGCAAAATATGTGTGCATGAGTTCTTTTGTTTTCAAATGAACTGACTCATGCAGTTTCTAGAGGTTCTAGAACGGTTCTACCACAGTAGGGGTAGAATCACATTCCATGACCTTTGGAACTGCGGTACAACAGCATTTTAAAGGGATGGAATTCCATACAGAACAACACTCTACTATACACTATAACTTGCTTCTGTTAGAGCCAAGCAAATGTCTATAATACATTACTTTAAATTTACATGAATAATACTGTGCAACATACTGTTCTGCTATGTCTGAAATGCACTTTAATGTTTATTATAAAATGGCAGGGTAAAATCCAATAATCTGATTGTCTCTTATTTATGTATAAAATATGGTTTGCACATGGTTAAAAAAGGACCACCAGCGGTGAAGAGTCTGAACCAGATGAATGGGTATTTGGAACACAGGCATTTCAGTTAGCCCTCTATAGCCAGAATTGGTCTTCCACCACAAACATGGCTACTACCTTTACACTGTAAAAAAACAAAAAAAAACTTCAACTGGGCCCTAAAAATAAAACTACCTTAAACAAAAAATAGAACAAATTAATTAAATGTTGTTACCCTGATTATCCCACTCTCCTTACACATATAAACAAGTTAGAAACAATAACTATTATTTATAGTTTTCACTACAACTGTTCATTTGCTGACAGTGAAAAAATCCCTTCTATCTTTACCTGCTCATCAAGGAATTCTCTTTTCTTGGCCTGATAGTGAGATAATTGAGTTTCTGGCTGTAACAAAGGCCTTTGTTGTCTGTGTGTAGAGTATTTTATTTATTTATTATCTCGGAAAGTACCTTTGAGTCAAAGGCTCTTTTACAAAGGTTCCATGTCATAGCAATCACATATGTACAAATTCAAAATGCAGAGGTTACACATACACAGTCATCAAACTGTCAGTTTACAGGGTTACATATAAACAATCATCAAATTGTCAGTTAACAGTAGAGCAATGTTACAACCAGTATCAAACAAGGAGTACAAAATACTGAGCAGAAAATGCTAGAACAGGTTCAGTTGGTAAAGTTATGCAGTTTTGCCAGTGGAATGGAGCCAAATTTTGAATCCATGTATTCCATGGCAAACATTCCAGGATAAACACTCCCTATCTTGAATGTGGACAAAAACAGAGAGAAAAAACAAGAAGAAGAAAGTAGGCAATAATACGATCAATAAAAGATAGGGGCATTACATAGGTCTTCAAGGATATTAAATCTACAAACCCAGAGGTTAATTGCAAATCAATTAATAATGCCTGTGTTAGAATATGGAAATATGGTGTATAATTTTGTGGGTCAAACACATTTAAATAAATTAGTCATATCATATAATCGATTGGCAAGATTTGTCCTGAACTGTAGCTATAATACTCATCATTGCATTTTGTTTAAAGACCTAAACTGGGACAGTTTATCAGTATGATTTAAAAACAATAATCAGTATTTTTCTATAAAATAATAAATGGGATGATTGATGAAAACATGGAATAGCCTTCTGTTAGTATATATTATCTATATATTTTAAAGGATGTAAAGCATAGAGGTTACACTTTTCCAAAAACTAATACAAGATATGGTACTATGACACTTGAGGCTCGGACTGCAAATATTTGGAATAATATTCCCTGAATTAAGGAAAGCAACTAAACTATCCCAGTTTAAATTAGGATCGAGCACTGTATTTTATGATGAATGTACTTGTTTTTAAAATGTGGATAAATGTGTTAGTTGTTGGTCTGATTGAAGATTTGTGTCTTGTATAATGTCAAAATTATTTATTAGTTGTTTTATGTAGTCTGAATTTTTGTATGTTATATTGAATGTAATTTGTTCGTGACACAGGACAACTTTGAAAATAGGTCTATGACCTAAAGTTTGCTATCCTGTATAAAAATAAACATTTTTACTACTACTACTACTACTACTACTACTTTGCAGATATAGACAGTTGCTTTGGGGTCAGGGTAGCACACAGTAGTATGATCAGGACAAGGTTACTTGGCACAGTTAAGAAAATAAGGCAGTTAGCAAAATAGGATGTTTCAGGAAACACGGTGAGCATCAGAACTAAAATTAGGTAAGCTATGAAAACACATATCTAGGTTGCCACTCCAGAACATGTTAAAGCATCAGTTCTATTGTCTGAAGTGCTAATAAGAACAGACAGCAGGGAGGCCCATGTTACCAGGGTGAGAAGTGACAAAGGCAGAGACCCTGAAGCCTATGGAGGGGGGGCAGTGACTTACCAAGGTGTGAGGGGAGGTAAAAGTAAAATGAGAGAGAAGGATAATAAGAGAAAATTGAGGGAGATGGGGAGGGGCTGGGGAAATGAGAAAATGGGGAGAGATGGGGTGGAGGGCGAGAGAGGAGGCAAAGGAATTATTACAGGCAGAGAGGGGGTGGAGGATGGGATAGCATGGGGAAACCAGGGCAGAAAGGGGTGGGAGGAAGGTGAAACAAAGGGAAAGAAGCAGGAGGAGGTACACAGGAAGGGACAGGAGAGGGATGAGGGAGAGAGGAGTGTCACTGGGATGTAGGACAGCGGGGGTGGAGGGAGAAAGTGGAAATGAGAGGAAAGGAGGAGGAGGAGAGCCAGGAGTAGAACAGAAAGTAGGGAGGGAGAAGAGCAAGATTAGAGGGCAAGTAGGAAGGTGGAAGACTGATGAGAGGAGAGGGGGGGATCAGGTCCCACAGTCGAGTTGCTGTTTGAGGCTGGGGCACGGAGATTAGATTTAAAAGGTCCTAGCTTTACTTTTGTAATGCCTATGTCAAGCGATTGAGCCATTTCGGCACCTGGTATTCATAGGACTCATAGTATGTTAGGAGACAAACATTCTGCCAGTGGAACGGAGCAGAATTTTGAATCCATGTATTCCATGGTAAACATTCCAGGATAAACACTCCTATCTTGAATGTGGACAAAACAGAGAGAAAACAAGAAGAAGAAAGCAGCAATAATACAATGACATCATCAATGACCTCACTTGCAGTGGGTGGAAGGACTATTTTATCACAAATGCACACAGTAAATCTATTGTTTCTACATATAAACATGGTTTTCCCAATAGTAAAAGTAAAAAAAGGAGCCAGTTTTATAAGAGCAATAAGGCACTCAGAGATGTGTGTAAAACATATTTTATAGCACATCCAGCAGCTAAAGTAACTCGGCCTTGGCCTTATGCCTTACTATGCTCCTGGCCATGCTGTAAAATAAGTTTTACACATACCCCTTTGTGCCTTATTGCTTACCTGTATTTATTGCAGGATATTTATAATGGTCATAATGTGATTTTTTTAATATGTGTGAGCATGTTTTGATAAATAATTTTTCACAAAATAAAAAAAATGAAACATTATATCACAAAATAAAATATTTGCAAATGTGTCTTTAAGGGTTTAAAATTGTGTACAAACACTATATACACCAGCAAATCACCTAGATATAATGTTTAATATGTTTAACATTACAGGTACCATCATTTAACATGTACCCTCTATTATACAATGGCATGAAAGAATCCTGGCTCTGATTGGACAGGCTGCTTTTCAGACAGTGATGTTATTGAACAATAACATCACTGTATGTAGACAGGCACCCAAAATGTTGCATCACTACATCACAAATCATTGCTTAATCCCCCACATCTTTACACAGAAGCTGGAACAGTAGGAGACAGCAAATCCCTCATGCCCCCCACCACCAAACACCTATTCTGTGCCTCGCTTCATGAGTCAGAGCAAACATCAAGACTAAAACTAAGTTTTGTTCCCACAGCATGAACGGCTTCAGTGAAGCACTAGACCGAACTGCTGGTCGCGAGATTGAAGCTGCTTGCTTTATGGAAAAAAAGGCTGACATGAATATTACCTAATATGCAGTAAAATTAAACAGTGCCACATCAGTTTGTTAATCTCACTTAATGTAAAAAGTAGCAGTTTGTCTGATCAGATTTTTGTGTCCATTCCCAGTGTCCCTGCCTGAGGCGCTGCTCGATCCTCTGCTCTCAGCCATTTCTCCCAGAGCTGCATTCAACACATTGCAGTTTCACTTTAACATAAATAATAAAAAAGTCACACACACCTTTACCCATCCCAGAACAAACAGCCAGACCTGGTCAATGCTACAGTGTCCCTGCCTGAGGCATGCGCCGGTCCTCGCCATTTCTCTACAAAACTGTTTAATTCATCGCCCGGTTTCAAACAGACCTTTCCCCTGCCACGCAGGGACTGGGCCAGAATGACTCTGAATAGGCACAGAACGACTACCACAGAGGACTGGGTTTGGGGAGATGGGGATACAAGAAGCCCACTGTTGAAAAAGCAGTAGCTCTACCTAGTGACAAAACAATAAAGAGGCACTATTTTTTTTACTATGTAAACCTACTCAGTTAGCAAACTTGAGTAAAAAATATTTAAACATATTTTAAATTTATTTTTTATTTCATTACATAAGAGCCATTGTATAATAGCAATAAGGCACTCCAGGGTTCTTGGGTTCTATGTGATAATGGCAAGCGCTGAACAGTGACTCACATTATCGTGACATCAAGGCGGCAAAAAAATTCACCACCCTGACATCCTCGGCGCATGGAAGAATGGCACTGGGGATTTAAATCCTTGCCTCCCACGCAGAGTGTTCACCCCTACACACCCCTACTTAAAGATTTTCAACTCTGGGGTGCATTTCGGAGGCAAAAGCAAAAAATCAAATTTTGGGCTAGGCACAACAAAACGCAGTAGCCTGGACCCAACCCGAACCCCGCACCTGGCCGAGCCCAACCTCCAATACAGCGCACCTCGTCAGCCGACCACAGTGCCACCCACTATCCTTCACCCCCCTCCCAGGCCACGCTTGCTGTGCTCGCCCCCGCGCTGTACATATAGCGACATCCTGTTGCTAGGGTCCCACCCCACCACATCCGGTCGCCTCCCTGCCCCTCACCTTTCAGAACTTTTGCCCACATCATGTCGCCATTTCAGATGGCGCAGTGGTCAAGGTGCCCACCTCATGTGCCACCATATTATTGTGTAATAACAACACTCTGGGGTGGTGGAAGCACCTGGCTTCGCCTCATGCTTCAACTCTACCCCAGGAGTGACGTTATTGCACAATTACACACACCCTGTCATGCCTTATTGCTTAATTATCCACCACCTTCTCTTGTACACCAAAAACACTGGCACCAAGTTAGGCTGATAACAGAGGGTCACTGTAGTTTTATTTTTAGGGCCAGTTGAAGTTTTTTACACTGTAAAGGTAGCAGCCATGTTTGTGATGGAAGATCAATTCTGGTTGTAGGGGACTGATGGAAGATAGTTCTGTTTGTAAGAAGACTGATTTGCTTATTGTGTGATGTGGTTTAGGACCAGGATGACTATGCATTATGCTCTGATATTGAACGGTCACATGACTGGTTTTAACCAATTAAAGTTTTTGATTTTTAGACCCATTTTATAATATTGACTAAATAATAGCATCATCAGAGTGGCACTCCTCTCATAAGCACTCACACTGCTTATTTCAGGACAGAAATGATGCGATTCTTTCTGCTCTCTGCCCAGTTGAAAGCAGGCATCTACTTAAAAAATAGTAAGAGGCTTTCTTTTAGTAAAGAAGACAGTCAGGGCCAGAACTGGATCAACTGTTTACGGGTGGGGTGGGGGCTGAGTGCACTGTTGTTTTTCTGAGTGCAGCAGAGCTCTCATTTAGCTGCGGCAGGCATCAGACCCATGCAGTTCTGTAGAGGGCTTTCTTTTGACCTCCAGGAGTCATTCTTGTATCTCTGATGTATACTGATATATGATGTAGTCAAAAATACAAGAATGATGTGTTCTGCAGTTAGAGATAGAGAATACTGATTGGGCAGCTATTCACAACCAGCCTGTGCTGCCACAGAGGGATTCTGATTGCATCAAACCTCGAGAGGAAGCTCAAGAGGTCCAATGTAATCACAAGCCCGAGGTGACATCTCACACTGGTTGAGCATGTGGTTGCCTCAACCAGCATTTGTTTTTATAGTGTATAGTTTTTTTTTTAGTTTTATTAAATTAAAAAGTGTTTCACAGTGCTCCCCGGCAGGCAGGTGGTTTCAGTTCAGAATCTGAACCAATTGCTGTGCGCATGGCAGCACTGTTAAAAATACCAGCTGCATCAAGGGTTTCCAATCATCTGGAACCTTGTTCTACCACAGAAGGTATAACTGTGTTCAATGACCTTTGAACTCTGGTACAACAAGGTTTTGGGTCAGCATGGAAATCCATGCAGAATGAACTCTCCGATACACTGTAAAATAATAATGCCTTTCACAGGAACCAAGATATCACTCATCTGGGCATTTATCCCAAACAGGTGCTGCATGTGGCTATAACCGACGAAACCACAAAATTTCGACAGCTAAAGCATTATAGCAACAATTTTGACGGAATTAAATTGTCACTGTAATGGATCCAAAGGCGAATTTCATGGTTTCACCGGTTCGCCCCTTCCGAGTCAACTCCGACTTAGAGTTAGTTATATAAAATAGGGGTACAGGGTGACATTACGCCTTGTAGCTTTTGGGGATTTCGACAATGATGTTGTCAAACTGACTTCATGGAAGCCTGTGTGTGTGTGTGTGTGTGTGTGTGTGTGTGTGTGTGTGTGTGTGTATATGTCCTAAAAGGTACGGGGTCAATATGTCATGGCAGAATGCGCTATTTCCTGATGTATTTATTCTGTGGGCCTCTGCCCCCACACCCCATTATGGGGGGCTGCACCGGACCCCACTAAAGATTCTAACTCCAGAGGGGTCCAACTCGGAGAGCGCACTAGGTCTGGGCTTTGCCATAATACCATATACTATTAAGTGTATGACATTATGACCGCACAGTCCTAAAAACATAGCGGCCAATCTATCTTGGACCCTCAAGGTGCTGCTGACATTCTGTACAACATGTGCACTCTCGACCACCCCTCCACTCTCCCCTTCTCACCCATGACTCCCATCTAAATAATTTCCTGTTTTCATCTGTTTCTCCTCAAGAAGCACTGCATGCCCTCTTGCCCATAAACACCAACAAATCCAGCCCAGAGGGGACCCCAAACTCCTCCAAATTTCTGCCCCAGAAATTGCTGCTTTGCTAGCCCATATCCTAAATCTCTCATTCTCTCTCTGAACAGTCCCCAGGCCTGGAAAACTGCTACAGTGATTCTGCTCCACAAATGGGGCGCCTTGCAGTACCTGGTAATTATCACCCAATCTATCTCCTCCCTGCCTGAGGCAAACTGCAGGAACTTAGTACATGCCAGACTGTCAGAGTATCTAACTTTTCTCCTGCTTCCTATCTCAATTCCAATCTAGCTTTTGTAGTACCATTCTACAATCTAGTCCCTACTGTGAATCACAGAACACATCCACTCTTCCATGGATCAAGACCACTTAACAGCTGCCATCTTCGTGGATCTGACCAAGGCCTTTGACGCTGTCTCACCCTCCTCCTCAACAAGCTAGGTGCTGCAGGCCTAGCACCCCTCTCAGTTGCTTGGTTCACACCTTACCTTAAGAATAGACCACAGTCAGTTAAGGTGGAAATTCTCTCCTCCCTCCTCCTCCTCATTCTAGCAGGGGTACCTCAAGGTCTATTCTTGGGCCCATCCTTTTCTCATCCTTCATAAATGACCTTCCTTCTAAATATTCCAGCACCCAGGAACATACTGTATGTATGCAGATAACACTATTCTGTTTGTCTTTGGCCAACCGTATTGGATGTCTACCCCCAGTCCAACAAGACCTTTTAAAATGCAATCCTGGTTCCTAAAAACAATTAAAACTAAACACCTCCAAGACCATTTCTGTGATCTTGGGCTCATCCAAAAATGAGCAAGGATACCCCTCCCAGCTTTTTACCACCCTGGACAGTTCCTCCTTGACTTTGTATCAGCTTACATATTTAGGGGTCTGGCTTGATCCCCACCTTAATTTCACAACTCAGTATAGATGCCATTTCATGTAAGCTATGCCCAAAACTTGGCATTCTGTACTGTAATAAAGACTCCTCCTCTCTCGACCTGTTGTGAACTAGTCTCAGTATAAATAATTCCAATTTTTGACTGAGGTGGATTTATAGCTCAGCTCCAGCCCTCCTCGCTATACCGCTTAGACACCTAAATTCCTTCTGTCAATTGCTTTTACTCCCCACCCAGAACTCATAATTGCCACCTTTTCTCCTCCCTCAGCCTTATGCCCTTTCTCATAGATGCATTATCCACTCTCTCTCTTGTAGCCAAATTCTGATTCAGCCTACTTCCACCCTACCTATCTGAAATGTTCTCCCCAATAGCAATCTCCCCTAGGATCTATGAGACAGGGACGCTCACATTTCTCCCTTCCTGCACCTTATCGTCTGCTGGCAAAGCTTCCTTCTTCAACAAACTCCCTGCTTTATGAAACCTCCAGCCCTCCAGCTTCAGAACCTCCCGTCCTACCCTCCTTCAAGCAGCACTTACTCTTCCCCCGCTCAAGTCCCTAATCCCCTCTTACTGTTGGTAGTACAGTTCAATTACCTGGGTAACGGCAATTAGGCCATCTAAACCCCAGCTATTTTTTGCCTGTAAAGTCAATGCAAACTCTTTGTAACACTGTGATGTACCCTGTAAGACTGCCTGTAATCATCCAATTTTTGCTAACTTTTAAAATACTGTAATGTATTCCTGTAATGTTGCCTGTAACCATCCAAGTTTTATTATGATGTAATTAACTGTATTTTGTAATTAATTGCATTTTGTCTAGCTCTGTACCCTATGTCCTCTTTTGTTACCCTTACTCCCGGTCACACCAGGAAATGAGCCTCGTTCAGTGTGCCTTTCTCAGAAAACACATTTTAAAATAAATAATAAAAGTATATGTATATATTTATCCAGTATGTGTGATTCAAGTCCACTGTCATAAAAATGGTATGTCCATATATGTGTGATAAATTTAGAACCTGGAATTTATCACGCTTATGTTGGAAAAACACTACCTATCAACCATCTCCTCCTCAAAAACACCAGCCTATTATATAAACAGGGCATGCAATGAGAACCTGTGTGATGAATCTGAACTGAAAAAATAAATTTTACTTGAAAGCCTGCCCCATCCAGTGATGTAACAAGGTAGTTGTTGGGAAGAAGTTCTTCAATTGTAGGAGACAGCCCAGCTGGGCCTTGTCATTCAGAGTTGCGGGCTGAGAGAGTTTGATCAATGCAATATCATTTCTATAAAGAGAAAAATAGCATCACTGCATGAGAAAGTCTAGGCTTTGTATGATATTCAAACATTCAAACAAGGTGGGAAATGAGATGGATGAATTGAAGTCAACACAAACAAAATGGTTGCTTTCTTTAGTGATACACTGCTCTTCACCTTGCAGAACAGCCTTACAAGGAGGGGACTTTCACACAGTTCGGTATTTCTGCTTTCCCAGTGGCACTCTTATAACTGTAAGAGTGGTCTCGCATTCCAGGGCATGAAATCACTAAGAATTTAAGTGGGGCAATCTTGCAGTCATAAGTGTGCCATCAAGTGTGGTATAATACATTATTGACCACTGGTGATTAAATTTAAAAGAAATATTTGTATGTATTTGTTTCAAGGCATCTGCATGAAACAATACAGAATAAGAGTATCATGTTCAGAAGGTGCACTCACCCAGTTGGTCATGAGTGCTTGCTTAGTCCATATAATAACAGTAGTATAAAGCTCCATATTCCTCATGGCTTTTCCTGCTACATTTGCTTTCTAGGGCTGCAGTGGGTATAGCCCTGCAGATCGCTTGCTATGAGAAACGACTGCCACATTCCTTCCAACTGAACAACATGTTGGAGTCTCAACACAGTTGTCTCCATGTCTGTGAAGCACTCTGCTCACTGTCTCTATAGGCAGCTGCAATGTACTATTTTTACTGTTGGCAGTGTCCTGTTGCCTCCCCGACCTGACCCTGCCTCTGAGCACCCACCACCCATTCACCCCCACCAAATGTAAACACACATGCACACACACACGCACTACCATGCATGCATGGTTATTTGTGCTTTTTTTTCACTGTATTTATTGTTTCCACCCATCACCTGGATCCTCCCTCTCAGCACCCACCACCCCACTCCCCCCAGAAACATGAACAGTGGCACTGGGGTGCCCAATCCCCAGTGCAGGAATCCTGTTTGCACACACACACACGCCCACACACACACACACACACACACACCTGTGCACTGCTGTGTACGCACTTTTTGTGCCTTTTTTTGTACTGATATGATTTGTTTTGCCTCTCCACTTGACCATCCCTCTTGGGACCCACCACCTCACTGCCTCCCCAGAAACATAACAGTGGCACTGGGGGTGCCTAATCCCACAGTACAGGAATCCTCATTTGCACGCCGCACACACACACACACACACACACACACACGCACTACCACACATGCACGGTTATTTGTGCCTTTTTACTATATTTACTGTTTCCTCCCCAGCTGACCTCCCTCAGCACCCACTACCCACTCCCCCAGAAACATAACAGTGGCACTAGGGGTGTCCAATCCTCAGTGCAGGAACTTTTTTTAACCTGTAAAAAAACATCCATCGATGTCTTTGCAGCCGCTTTCACTCCCCACCCAACTCTCCCACTCAGCTCCTCCCACCTCCGAACACTTACTTACCCATCTAGGGTCCAATGCCATAATCCTTTCTGGACTGCAGACACATCTTTACTGTTCACAGCTGGACCGCGAAACTGAAGAAGCAGGTATGCTATTCAATGTATTTCAATGATGTTTTGAACTTAGTGGTATAACTTGACCATTTTGTTATATTTTTAGCCCAGATTTTCAAAATGCTTTTTTTCGGACCTCGCCTCATGAACAATTGCACTGTCATAAGGCAAGTCTGTCCCAGAAGGTGATTTTGTGGTCCCTGCATGAAATCACCTTTCAGGCAGGAGTTGAAAATGTTCTCTGCTCTTTTTCATGAGGTGGGTCATAAGAAGGCTATGTTGAAATTTGGTGTAAAATATAAATAAAACAACAGTTAAGTGAGCCTAAGTTAAATTTTGTGAATGCAGGCTCGTGAATTTTGGTAATTTTCAGTATTTTACCCCATATTTACAACATAGCTATTTCTTTATAGCACATCATGAATATGACAACTGTCATTTTTCAATTCTGGCCCAAAATGTGTTTTTTGCATCCGAAAGTTGATTTTGCAGACCCTGCACAAAATCACCTTTCAGGCAGGAGTTGAACATTTGCTCTACCCTTCTTCGTGAGGCAGGGTCATAATAAGGCTATGCTGGAAATCTGGTTTACAGATATTCAAAGCAACAAATTTATGAATGTATGTTACTTTTTGCTAATGTAGGCTTATAACTGTGGTAATTTTCAATATTTTTTCCTCAGATTCCGCCCATGCAGCCCTATCAGCTCTGGCCAGAGTTTGTTCATATTGAGACTGCATTTCCCTTCAGTCCACAAGAACTTTCCACTGGGAGAGTCACAGCTTGTGTAGTGAGTGTTGCATGCTTGCCCTCATAAAGTATAATGAAGATTCAATGGTATTCCTCTTACTTTCTTGGAATTTAAAATATTAAACCCTCCCAAGACAGCCTCAGAGTTTAAAATTAAAGTCCTTAGTGTAGAGTAGGTTTAAAAAAAGCTGGCCCTGGGTTCTAAGCAGGATATTTAGATTCAGATCTGAAATGTCAAGCTCCTGCTGTGCTTACATTGTTTCAGTTTGTAACACTTTTAAGTAGTAGGAATAGTTCCCTGAAGCCCTCAAGCAAACCTGAACCACAGTACTCCCACATTAAATGGCATTTTCCCTGTAACTCCAGGGCAATTTTTCCATGTTTTCCTGTAGATTACATTATTTCCTATGAAAGCTGAATTGATGTATTTTCTTGTATAACTGATGCAAGTCTGTGGGACCAATTTTCCTGTAAATGGCTCCACAGAGACACTGGTTTACCGGGATTGAGAAAGAGCAAATTCCGTTCTGCACATTGTAAAACAATATTGTCACGGTGTCTGGTAAGCCAAAATCCAGTTTTACTGGTGTTTGGTTTTGTGTATTTTATCTAATGATTTTAACTCTGCTAACATGCATTTTAGCAATTTTGACCTCCACTATTGCAAATCCTTCCATCCTTGTACCAATGTAAGTTATTTTAGGTGAAAGATGTGATGGCAGCAGCAGCATTACAGGCCCCATCCCTAAGGTGTGATGGAAGCAGCAATGTGGACCTCATACCTCAGGTGCAATGGCAGCACCATCAATACTATGGCCCCCATCCCTCTGGTGGTATGGCAGTAGCAACAGCACTACGGCCCTCCTCCCTCAGGTGTGACAGAGCAGCAGCACTGCAGCCCCCATTCTTTAGGTGTGATGGCAGCACTACTACATTCCCCATTCCTCAGGTGTGATGTCAGTATCAGCACTATGGGTTCCATCCCTCAGGTGTGATGACAGCAGTACTACGTTCCTCATCCCTCAGGTGTGTTGGCAGTATCAGCACTATGGGCCCATCCCTCTGCTGGGACGGCAGCAGTACTACATTCCCATCCACCAGTGGTGATGGCAGAAGCACTATGTCCCCACCCCTCAGGTGTGACAGAAGCAGCAGCACTGCAGCCCCCATTCTTTAGGTGTGATGACAGCAGTATTATGCTCTCCATTCCTCAGGTGTGATGGCAGTATCAGCACTATGGCCCCATCCCTCAGGTGTGACAGAAGCAGCAGCACTGCAGCCCCCATCCCTCAGGTGTAATGACAGCAGTACTGCATTCCCCATCCTCAGGTGTGATGGCAACAGTACTGCATTCCCATCCCTCAGGTGTGATGGTAGTATCAGTACTATGGCCCCCATCCATCAGGTGGGACTGCAGTAGTACTACATTCCCCATCCACCAGTGGTGATGGCAGAAGCACTATGGCCTCTGCCCTTAGGTGTGATGGCAGTAGCAACAATGCAGTCCATCATCCTCCGGTGATGGCAGTAGTGATAGCACTATGATCCCCTTTCTTCAACACCCACACCCCACATGCGCAGGTTACAAATTACTTGGTCTCTTTGCTTGTTACAACTCAGATGTGAATTAATCTGAACCACCATCACTAAGGTGGACCACCTTTATTTTTTCTATCTATCATTTAACTGCCTGGATTGGATTTCTGCCTGTGACACCATTGACCAGGGATTGGCAACAGACTTGGGTGATTGAGGCTGTCCGGGGGTGAAGACTTAAGTGTCTAACAACCTCGCTTCTCCTGGGAGGAGGGTGGGTTCTGCCACGGCTCAGCATTTGCTGGCCCCTGGTGGAGGCCAGAGGCATGGCAACACGTCCGCCCTCACTGTGGAGAGAGAACATGATGGACGCTGGTTTGTGCTTCTTGAAATCATGTGGCCTGTCATGCCCAAGAAAATGGGAAAACATTGAAACATAGAAACATAGAGGTTGATTGGCGGATAAGGACCTCAAGGCTCATCCAGTCTGCCCATTTCTTTTCTACCTTATAAATGTGCCATCGGCCTTGCTCTGTCAGTGGCCTATGTATTCATACTCATCTGTATTGCTCTCTATGCCTATCCCATGCCTGTTTGAAGTCCTGCACTGTATTCATAGCCACCACTTCCTGAGGTAGGCCATTCCATGCATCCACCACTCTTTCTGTGAAAAGAATTTCCTCACATTCCCCTTAATTGGCCTCCTCTAATCTCATGCTGTGTCCTCTTGTTCTGCTATTATTATTATATTTAAACATGTTAGACTTTTTCACCTTGTTAATGCCCTTAAGGTGTTTGAATGTTTCGATCATATCACCTCTCTCCTCCTTTGCTCTAGGGTATACATATTGAGCTCTGTTCATCTGTCCTCATATGTCTTCTGATGCAGTTCCTGCACCATTTTGGTTGCCTTCTCTGGACTGCCTCAATTTGGTTAATGTCCTTGTGAAGGTTATGGCCTCCAGTACTGCAGCAGTACTTCAGATGGGGCCTAACTAGTGTCTTGTAAAGAGGATTATTACTCCTCTTATGAATTATGATATCCCTACTAATACACCCTAACAACCCCTAGCCTTATCTACTGCTTTAGAGGTCTGCTTGGATGATCTCAGGTCATCAGTGATGATGATGCCCAAGTCTCTTTCTTCCTTTGTGGCTGCCAGCAACTCCTCCAGCCTATAGGTGCGCAGGGTTTCTCTTCCCTATGTGCATGATCTTGCACTTCCTTGCATTAAATCTAAGTTGCCCTCTTCTGACCATTTTGTTAGTTTATCTAGATCTCTTCTCATTCTGCCCACCCCATCTGGATCATCTACTCTTGCAGATCTTGGTGTCATCTGCAAACAGACAAGCCTTACCCTCTAGTCTATCTGCAATGTCACTAATGAAGATTGAAACGGGACTGGCCCCAGGACAGATCCCTGAGGTACCCCACTTGTGACTTACATCTCTTCTGACTGTATATCATTTACCACCACTTCTGTTTTCTGCCCACAACCAGTTTGCCACCCAGTTGACCAACTTCTGACCCACCCGAGCCTACCCAGCTTATTTATCAATCTTCTATGTGAACAGTGTCGAAAGCTTTGCTAAAGTCAAGGTAGGTGACATCAACTGCTCCCACTTGGTCCACCACTCTGGTTACCCAGTCAAAAATCTATGAGATTAGTTTGACAGGACCTTCAGTTTGTAAACCCATGCTATCTTGGATCCTGTGCCCCTATGGATTCCAGGTGTTGCACTATCCTTTCCTTAAGGAGTGCCTCCATAATCTTGCCCACTACTGAGGTAAGACTGGCTGGTCTGTAGTTCCCTACCTCCTCCCTGCTACCACTCTTGTGAGGCGGATCACATGAGCCCTTCTCCAGTCTTCTTGGACCTCTCCTGTGCTCAGAGACTCACTAAACAGTTCTGTTAATGGATCTGCTAGTTGCACCCTTAGCTCCTTAAGTACCCTGGGATGTATGCCATCAGGTCTCATTGCCTTGTCCACCCTGAGCTTAGCGAGCTCTTGTAGGACCCTCTTTGTGAAGGAGTAGTGCTCACCTCCCTCCCACCTGTGTCCATGGTGCTGAGCTGTGGGCCCTGCCCTACGTCTCTTCAAGTAAATACTGAGCAAAAGTATCTATTTAGATAGATGCTTTTACAGGGTCCTCCTCCTCACATGCCCCCTTTTCTCCTTTGAGCTCAGCAATACCCTCTGGACTTTGTCCTTTCACTAATGTATCTATAGAAAGTCTTGTCACCTTCTTTTACTGTTCATGCCCACTGGTCAACCAGAGGATGGATGCTGGTCCCTCCATAAGTCTGAAGCCCCAGACACATGTGTCTGTTCTGCCCCTGCCATACCCGGATACACAGGAAGCTCTTTGGGGTAATTCTCCTCCCTGGTAGCCTTCTCACAGGGTCATTGAATGACCAAGAAGTAGGCTGCTGGTTAACTAGGATCTGCAGCTTATCCAGTAGGCAGGGAAATGGGCAGACTGGGTGGGCCAAGCGGTCCTTATCTGCCGTCAAATTCTATGTTTCTATGTTTCTAGGTGCCCACCGATGAAGGGTTACTTCAGGTTATCTGGTAGCATGGCAATGAGGGGCAGTGGATGGTGGTCGGGAGTCGAAGAGGTGGTAGGGGGCCTTGGCAGGCCTGAAGGATTGATGATAGTGTAGGAGGAGCAAAAAAAAAACTGCCTTAATTTGCTTCTTTGAAATAAAGTGTCTTCACCTAAAAATCCACAAGTGATTAGTGGAGGACCTTCAAATGGAAAATCATGCTTCTCCCAAACATGTGGATGCTTTCTTTTACTTGGCCTCCATGAAAAGGGTGTCTCTCAGTTTTCATGTCTGAGCTCAGATGTGAATTGAGCACCACTCTGCCCACCAGCATCATACAACCCCTGGGGTCTTCCTTCTGTGTATCATTGAATGTGCTTTCAAAATCCACTGACCAAGCATAACTACACTTAAACACTTAACATGTGGTTTTATTGAAGCAGTCTATCAGAAAACTTTTGTTGTCAGAGACTGAAACTGCAGGTGGGAGAAAAGGTGCAAATGATCCCATTCACCTAAGTGGGGTGCTAACTGTGAAGTCTTTGTATAAGTAGTAAGGCAGTTTCTTCCTTGCGAACATACATGTACTTTCATTCAGACTAGTTTTCATTCAAACAACTGAGGATTTTGGATGGCACTGCTGATTATAAACTTGAATAAGCTAGTTGGTAACAGTGATCTTGTGCTTAGCAATCTACAACCTAGATGCTCACGTGCAAAGAATACAATAAAAACCTGACTAAAGTCTAAAAACAAGCTTATAAAATACATAAAATGTATCTGGACATTTATCTTTACCTATACAAAATAATTGCAGCTCGAGTAAAGCACATGGTACCCTGACTACTGTATGATGTAGTAAACATATATTGGTAACTTTTTCTTTAGATATTTCTGAAGAAGACCTAAGGTTGAAACGTAGATTTTAACTCTATTTTCTATTTTCAGCGTGCATTTAATATAACCATATATGTATTGGTATTGTTTTATATACTTTGTAAACTGAGTAAGGTCCACTAGGCAGAACTGCCTGTTTTCAGGGTGACCCAGGAGCACTGGGAGGTTAAGTGACTTGCTTGGAGTCACACAGTATGCAAGTGGAGGTTGTGGGAATCAAACCCAAGTCTGCTGGATGTACCCAGTTCAATCACTGTTTGTTACTCTAACCACTAAGCTATACTGCCAGCCCTAATAACACCCATATATAATGTTTAAATATATGATTTCAATAATAGTGCACAGTACCTACAGTGCAAATTATGAACATTAAACACTATAGTAAAATACATTTAGGCACATACTAAATGAAAACTGTGGTTTCAGGAAGGAAAGCAGTCCTCAGCTGATGGAGAGGTTGGTGGGAAGCATGGTGGTTAAACTGAAAGGCTGGTTACAACAAAGCAGTGCAGGTGGTTTCTTACTGATTCTATATGCAGCAAAGTAGAAAGAATGAAAGCAGCAGCATTCATTTTAAGATGCGAAATACCGCCGCCCGCCAACGCCGCGGGAAAAGCATGCTTGCAATGCCAGCAACCCAGGGTCAGAAGCGAACTCAGGTTTCTGGAGGTCTGGCCAGGGGAGTAGGATTGAACACCTGGGGGCTACTCCTCCTCCTCCAGGGGAGGAGTGGGCTGCAGGTCCCTGCTGCTTTACCACCACCTGGGTGACCACAGAGTGGTGGTGCAATAGGGCTGCAGAGTGATCAAGAAGGAGAAGGGCACTGAAGCAGTGGCCTGTCTCTATGTGTCCTACCTCCTGGATCCCCAAGTGCCGATGCCCCCAGGGACAGACCCCAGAAAACCTGGAACAACCACCCCACATTGGCCACCTGTGAGAGGGACTCCAGCTGCCCCAGACTTCATAACCAGGCTCCACGGAAGGACCTAGGGTCCCTCCCTTCCCACCTGGAGGGTACCACCCAGGCAGGATATGGGCAGGCCCACAGGAGCTCCCAAGCATTACCTGGGGTGAAGCTAAGGGATACCCAGCCTAGGGATCTCTGAAAAGTGGAGATTGATGCTGTGAGAAGGGAGCATAAAAGAGAAAATAAAAAAAGATGCTGAAATCTTAGGGATTCTGGCAGTGACATGCAATTTCTGTGAGGCACTGGTACAAGAACTGAAAATCCGCAAACCAAGCAGGATTCCGTGATTTTACCGTGTTACTGGTAAAATGGAAAACCAGGGTCCTTGCTCAATATCCATGTAAAGTATTGGAATCTCTGCAGATCTGGGATCCCTGGAACCATTACCCAAAGAGTTGTTTTGGTCTCCATGTCTAAGGAATGATGCTGACACTACAGAGTCTGAGCAAGTCACTTAACCACCCAGTGCTCCCAGGTCACCCCTGAAAACAGGTACTTGTGCCTAGTGGGCCTTACCTGATTACCAAAGACTAAAATAAAATAAATAAAAATAAATAAGAGAAAGTACAGCGGTGTGTGCCCAAGAAGGTTGATGGCTTGGTGAACATGGGCTACGAAAACAACTTACGGAACTCAGATTGTTCCTCTTGGAAAGGAGAAGATTTAGGAGTCACGATTACAGTAATAAAGTATCTAACAGGAAAACAGCATCAGACCAAGTATACTGTAGCATTTCAAAATGCACGAGGATGGAAGGATGAGGGACACCCAGTGTCACTGAAGGAAGTAAGATTTAAGGAAACATCAGAATTACTGAGCACTTCACATAATGAGTGGTCAGCATTTGAAATAGACTGCTGTAGCTGGCCTGGTGGCACTGAAGTTTGAGGTGTTGGTCACAACACCTCATGTCATCTTACGACAGGTTCGGGAATGAGCCTGGACTGCCGGGATCAGCAGCGGTGAGAGAGGATTGAGTATTCAGAGCACTGTGCTCCTCTCTCGGAAGAGGAAGGCTTTGTTGTCCCACTTGTTGATTGCCCTCTGGCGGTGGCCAGAGGGCAGTACAGGTCAGGAGGCATGTACCGCTGTCCTGCATCAGTGGGGAGGGGGACAGGAGAAAATGTGGAAGGTGAGCTGGCAGGCTCCATGATGGGCCGTCGTGTCCTCAAGGCCACCACAGCTTCTGATTGTGCTCTGGGGAGGGAGATATCCGAATTCTCCTCCTGGCTCCATTAGCGGGGGTAGGCCGCAGGGCAATAAACAGGGGCCAGTGTGAGTGGGTGGGGACACACAGGCCAGAGGGACGAGTCCCTCCAAGGGAGGGCCATAGCTGCCTGACAGGCTCTGCAGTATGAAAATATAATAGAAAAAAAGAAACAGACTGCCGTGGCATGTGATATTAACAGTTACCTTTAAGCTCAGAATCCACAAGTGCTTTAAAGAGAATGGGGTGACACAGTATTCCCACTGAGCTGGTGGAAGGAGGAACTCAATGGACCGCTGGTCTTCTCTTCCCTAAATATGTATGTGTGATGTTTGATCATCTGTTAGTTTCAGAGAAGGGCCATTACATATCCGTATCCCGGCAGTCACAACTGCAGTGATAACAAGGACATAGTATAAACGCATGTACTGTACACATTGTGCAGTTCAATTACTTCTTCTAATCTTCGTGGGTGAGATGTTTATCTACTTACCCACATGAAATGCAGGCACTATTCCAGCCAGAGTGAACAAAGATCTTCTCAACAGACAAACTCTGTTCATAGCCCTCAACTACATCCCTGTCAAATTCAGCAGCAACTACTCGGTATGTGGATCTGTGAAGAAAACAAATAGAAATAGTCAATAATAGTATATGGCTATAAGAATAACTGAGTCACAGTCAAAACATAATACTGCGGGCTGTCCACTGGCCTATGTGCTGCCATCGCAAGCAACAGTAGTTTTGGAAAGAGCTCAGGAAGCTGCATCGGGGTAGACCAGGCCTTGATAGTCGCTGTTTGGCAGCACACCTTGGCCAGGGATGGTTACAGTGGGCATACAGTGCCACAACATGGATGGGCCATGGAGCTTCCATGTGGGGTGGCAATAGATGGCTATTTCCCATGCCATGCAGGAGGTGGGAGGGCAGAGGTGGAAACAGGGAGAAAACAACTGAGGCCCCATCTAGATAATAGTCTGCCTGGTACACTTGCACCCCACCCCATGAAGCCCACTGCCTGCTCTGGATCTTGAAAGAGTCACTTGGGAAAGGACCCACCCCAAGACCCCTGCCATGGAGGGAGAACCATGGGAGTAGGCAGCTATGGTGTGGTTAGAGGCAGATGGGTTTGGTGATCACCAGATGGGGATCAGAGGAAAGTGACATGGGCTGGACAGAGAAAAAGTTTGATTTAAAAAAACAGTTCTAGATGACGTGTGATATTTGAATCAGGAGGACACACAGTGCAGTACCTGAAGGAGAGGAAACACTACACATTGTTTAATGAACAGATCATTACAATACCTTACATGGAAAAGAGGGATCAAGTTTAAGGAAAGACAAGTTATCACAATTTTGTAGTGCATTATCTCAGGGACTCAGAGCTGCATGAAATACAAGAAAGAGTCATACAGACAGAGCTCACTGGAGAGATTACTGTGTCCTTTTTCTGACTAAATTTGAAGCTGCCTGCTCAAGCTGTTTTTCAACAGATTTAATGACTAATTTGATGCTATTTGGCCTTGTCGTGGTGGGATTTGCACTGCATTGGGTGAGTTGGGCATTTGGGGAAAACCTGGGCTGATTAAGAGAGCTGTGTCAGAGAAAGAAGAGGGAGGTTTTTCTTCTTCCCACCCGCCATGGCCCAACCTCAATTAAATGCAGGTAGGAAGAGGAGCCTGCAGCAAGGAAGACTCATAGATTGGCCAGGAGGCCTCACTGCACTTTCCACAGTAGTGCTGTTCACTTGAAACCTTTAATCTGGTCAGTGCTCATTGGAAAGATTGCAGGTACTTTTTCTGACTAAATTTGAAGCTTTGAAGCTGCCTGCTACAAGCTTCTTCAACAGACTGAATGACTAATTTGATGCTATTTGGCCTTGTTGTGGTGGGATCTGCACTGCATTGGGTAGGGTCGGGCATTTAGGGCAAACCTGGTCTGATTAAGGGAGCTGCTCTGAGTTGAGTTGGGGGATAATCCGGCTCAGTAAGGGCAATCTGTATTGACTGGGTTGAAACTATAGTGATCTTCCTGGGGTGGGGTTGGGCTGCTTGCTTTGGGGTGGATCTGGCAAATTCTGGGCAAACTGTCTGCAGGCTAAATTTGCTTAAACTGAAAAGTTACATGACACATTGATGCTAGCTAGATATTGCATTGCTTTGGGTTGATTTAAACTGCTTTGGTTTGATCTACTCTTGCTGCAAGTGAGTCACTGGTTATTTGTCAGTACCCTTGAGGAGACCAGGGCCACATGGCTGCAACAAGTTGGGGACATGTTAGTGGAAACTGGTATGGGGGAGGAGGTGCAGCATGGAGCAGCTGACAGGGGCAGCTGGGCTGTCGGGATCACTACTGTAAGGGGATGGGGACCTCGGTTACAGAATGGAGAAACAAGCTAGTTGGTTGCAGTGCTATGGAGCTGCAATGACCATGAGTACACTGTGGAGACTAGGGCACTGTCCAATATCTGCCAGGTTGATGGAACTGGAGGCTGAGATGCAGGCTCAGGTATGAGCTGGACAGGTGGGTGAAAGGCATGAGTGCAGAAGATGGGAGGCACGCATCCACAGACAATTGAGGGGAGGGTCCCTGCAACTGCGGGTGCAGGAGGATGGAGGGCCACCAGAAATCAGGGTAGGTTTGGCCAGTCCAGGGGCAGAAATGGGGAAGAGTTCGAGGAGAATGGACAGTGAGAAGTGCAAAGGATGGCAGAGGGTGAGGTCTATTGGCAGACAAGCAAAAGGGTCTCCAAGGACCATGGCAAGGAACTCTACCTCACAGGAGGGGAGCACTGATAAGCAAGATACTGGGGGGTCTGTCTCAAACAGGTACTCACCTCTGGCAGACACCATGGAGGAAGGGCCTCAGAAGAAATGGAGTGCAGTAAGCAGAGGGCCGGAAGGAAGATGATAAGTGAGGGGGTGGGAGCCTGGGCACCGGGCCTAATAGAGGTTCAAGGGACAGCATGGGGGGTCAGGAGTCAGGAATGCCTAGAGAGAGGGAGGATGAGGGGACAGGAGGAGGAAGCACAGATCCCAAGAGGAAAGGGACCAGCAGGGAGGAGTGTGGGGACAGCAGAAAAAGAAAGATGGGGGAGGAGTTGAGACAAGAGCCCCTGGAAATCAGGAGGGCCACAGGCTAATGGGGGTACTGCTGGGACAGACCATTCTGGTGAGGTGGGGGAGAACTAGGAGAAAATGGTTGGACAAGGGATATAATTGAATGAGGGGTAAGGGCAGCCATTGGCAGTCAACTTGATTGTGCAGTCAGAGATAACAGAGAGGTAGTGGGAGTGAGGGGGTTAGCAGAGGAGGAGTTAGGCTCAAGGAAAGGAAGAAGTTAAAGTGCTCCTGCTAGGGACTCCATGATCAGAGGCATTAAGGGGAAGGGGGAGTGAGGAGCAAGGCTGTGCTGTCATGGTCAAGAGTACTGTATATCTGGCTTGACTGTGCACAAGGCCAAGCACTTGGTCTATGCTCTGGTGAATGACTCAGGGGTTCCTAACATAATAGTGCACCTAGGCGCTAATGACAGGGCAAGCAGTGTGGAGGAGATACAGGCACAGTTCCGTGAGCTAGCCAGGGTGTGTCATGCTGTGGGGTGCATGGTTTCTTTCTCAGAGGTCCTCCCAGTGTCCAGAGCTAGCTTAGGAAACAAGCAGAAAATCAGGAGGTTAATGAATGGCTCAGAGCATGGTGCATGGCTAGGGATATGGGTTGGTGGGGACTGGGGTGCAACTTGGGAACACAAGGGGCTGTATGCTAGAGACAAGCTCAGCTTAAATTTTTTGGGAAGGAGGTTTGAAACTAAAACTGACCGAGTTCATCAAGCTAGGTGGGGCTTAAACTTGTGAAGGGAGGGCTGGGGCTTGAGGCTGCCACTGACAGGCACATCAAGGGAGGACTTGGCTACCTTCTGGGTTACTGGAGTAATTAAAAATGACTACAACGTTACCAAAGGACTGATTGCAATGTGGTCTCCCACTTAATAAGGGAGCTGTGTTTTCATTTTCTAATATTTTGTTTCTATGTCCTGATACCCTCCTTAATTTCAAGGCTTAGAATACCACTTGATCTCTACAGGGTAGCTACCAATTTTAGATAAACTCTTTTATTTTGACATTAAGGTCTCTAACTTATTGTTAGGAGGGGGTAGTCTGGGACAAATTTAGTCCTGTAAGCTGTTGTGTATCCCAGTTTATTAGAATAGAAGTTCACAATTGGATACTGTTTCTGTCCCAATGTTAGATTATATTTCTTTAAAATGTTAATTGAGGAACCATTTTCCATAGTAGTGTGCAGAGTAACTTCTGAAAACGTAATTTCTTCTTAATATAACAGTTGTATTTGGATAAATAGCAGTCCAACAGGATTACGGTATACACCTTCCTGATGTTACTAAACAAGATGGACTCTCCTAAGCTGTTGAGTAGGCTGGCATTAATGGACATTCTTTTGGACATTTTAGTGGCTAACCCTCAATTCCTACTGTAACAGATTTATTTATTTAGGAAATGAAATGACAACCCTTTGAGTCATAGACTCATTTCCAAAGGCTCCACGTCAGAATAAAACATAGACATTCATACAGTACATACTGTACATAGAATAAATGTGGGTGAGCAATTATAGAGTATATAGTACAATGAGCACTGGTTAGTGCCTATACATTTGGAAGCTAAAACAGGGCAGAGCTATCGACATATTTACCTAATAAGTGGTTAAGACCTATATAATTGGTAGCTAAAGCAATGCATGATATGAGTTGGTAGTAGCCGCCTCAGGGAAGCTTTGTCTCATACATAATACAATGTATTCATAGTCCAGTGCAACTATATGGCAACCAAGGGAGGTGAGGAGTCTGTAGGGTAGAAATAGTGAGGGCTCTCCACTGCCAGGCCAAGGGGCGGTGCGTGGCCTAGCCACGTGGTGCAGGATCC
The DNA here is from genome assembly GCA_016271365.2 of Neoceratodus forsteri. NCBI lineage: Eukaryota > Metazoa > Chordata > Ceratodontiformes > Ceratodontidae > Neoceratodus > Neoceratodus forsteri. The sequence continues at coordinate 142,765,111 of CM057452.1, forward strand.
GGTTACCAGTTACACTGGCATTGATGTGAGGAGAGGATATGGGCCCCTCAAGGCAGCTTTAAAAGAACCTAGATTGGTGATTGATGTGACGCCGGTGGGAGGCATTTACCAGGATGGAGCTCTAAGGGGAAGTATCACTGGGCCAGGGTGGTCCTGACCCTAGGCACCTTCCAGATAGTTTTTGGGGCAGCCCATGTGGGTGCTGAGATGGTGGCTGCCTCAAAGAGAAGTCATGACACCTATTGGGGTTAAACCCAGGTTGATTTTTTGGGTGAAGAGACAGGTCTGGTATAATAGTCTTTCCTCAAGGGAGGATATTGATGAGTCGTGCTAGGGTGCAGGTATGTGTATTTCTGTCGGCACCAGAGGAGTTGGCAGGCCTTATTGATGACTACTTGTATTTGGTGAAGCACCATAGGGTCGGCGGCAGCACAGATTGTGAGGCCATAGTCCACCAGTGATAAGACTGAAGAGGAATGGCTAGGTGAAGTGCTTTAGGTGGCAGGCAGTCTTTATGTCTGTAAAGGAGACCAATGCGGGTGTTGGTGGTGGAGGTGAGGATTTTTATATGCTCGTGGAATCAGAGGGAAGAATCAAATGTAATACCTAGGTACTTATACTTTTGGACCTGTTCCAGTGGGATGACGAGGTGGAGAGTATTTCCAGGGAAACTTTGATCTGTTTTTGCGGTGGGCATAGAGCATCGCTTTAGTTTTTTAATGTTGACCACCAATCTGTGTTCAGCAAACCAGTGTTCAATCTGAGAGAAGGAGTTCTGTAAGGTACGCTGGATCAGGATGTGCGTGTAAAAGCAGCATCGTCTGTGTACAGGAGAAGGTTGCCGGGCAGGATTTAGTCAGGGCAGGCAGGATTTAGGCAGGGCATTGAGGTAGATACTGAATAGCAGGGGACCCAGGATAGATCCCTGGGGAACCCTGAGTGCACAGACAGCATAGTAGATATGGTATTATTAATTTTAACACATTGATTCTAGATGAAAGATCGCTGGAGAACCATGAGAGTGGACAATGACAGACCCCAATTTGTTGTAATGTGTTAAGAAGGAGGGGTGAGAAACCGTAGAAGGCCTTGAGAGGTCTACAAACATGACCCCACGAGGTGCCCCTTGTCAAGCGTGCAGTGCAGGGAGTTAGCGATTCTGTGAGGGCAGTCGAAAGTGCGACCAGCTCTGAAACCATTCTGCTCCCTACATAATAAGAGGTTGTGTGCGAGAGGTAGTCAGTGAGCTGATTGGCCATGATCTTTTCAAGGGCTTTAGAGAGGGGAGGAGAATCAAGATGGGCCAGTAGTTGTTTGGAAGGGAGCTGTCACCACATTTCAATATTGGTGTTATCACTGCCGCTTTCCATGAGGCTGGGAACTGGCCCAGGTGCAGGGACAGATTAAGAAGGTCCGTGAGTGGGGGATAACTGAGTCTCAGCGCAAGGTATAGGGATACACACATATCAAAGGCGTCTTTGCAGTAATTGAGCTCTAGAGGGCTTTTGACAGGTAGGCTTTCACTTCTATAGGAGTAATGACTCTGAGTTTGAAGGGTGGAGGAGCTCAGGTGGTGGGGTAGGCTGAATTAGATCGAAAGTTGCTAGGGAGGACTGAGCTGAGGTCTGAGAAGGAGGAGGAGGAGTTGAGGCATAGCTATGTGAAGTGCATCTGTGGTGGTAGTACTGTTAACACTAAGTTGTTGGGGGAGGCGGGATTTATCATTAAGCTCCTTGATGTTATCCCAGAACTTTCTTGTGTACCCAGGAGGTGGCTAGGGCAGTTCTGTAGTGCTCTGCCTTGGCCTTCACGGATTGCCAAGGTACACTTATTGCGGGAGCATTATAGACCTGCCTATCGCTTAGCAAACCAACAGCAGTGGCATGATGCCAGAGGTTGTTATGCATTTTGAACTGTTGTAGGAGTTCTGGGGTGATCCAGGGCACTACGTTTCTTAGTGGTAACTTTGATGGTTGGTGCAAAAGCATCACAGGCAGTATTAAAGGTGGTGGTGAACTAGTGCAATGCATCATCTATGTGCTGGGCTTGGGAAATAGAGGACCAGTCCCAGTTAATTAGATATTGTTTGAGTTTGGCTATGCCTCCTGGGCATAGTCGACGATGAAAGTGATATTTGGTGGTGGTTTAGGTAGCTGACAGGACCAGCTGAAGATGACTGGGGAGTGGTCACTTAAGGCATTGGGTAGGACACCCAGGTTGGTAATATGGTGGGGATGATTAGTGAGCAGGATATCTAGTAGGGTGTGGGGTCGTTAGTAGGGTTGGCCCAAGCAGGCTGGGATACCAGTTGGGTCATATCTAATGCAGCAAGGTATCTTTAGCATGTTGATGAGCTCGCCAGCCAGTTTATGTTGAGATCCCCACTAGGATTTGTTCCATTTTGTGGGGGTGGCTGGCTAGATCGTCAGAGAGTGCTTTACATGCAGGGGATTGGCTGTGGGCTGGGATGTAGGGCGGCGGTGAGAGTAAGAGCAGTGCGGTTTGGGTCAGGGGAGGTTTATTGAGAGAGCTTGGGCACCATGGTCTAAGGAGGGGTGCAGGAAGGAGCTTGGTAATGCAGTGAGTCATTTACATAGAAGGTGCAGCCACCGCCTTCTTGACGTTATGATCAAGCCTAATGAGAGAGTAGCCAGGAATAGACAAATGGGACTGGGGTCTTGGCTGACAACCAGGTTTCTGTTAAAGCCAGAATGTCTGGTTGGTGCTTGCCATCTAGCATTGTAGGGATGACATTTTTGGGCAGGCTGACGGATATTCATAGCGTATTTGAAGCCCCATGGGTGACCGTAGTTGGGGGTGCTGCTGGGCCAGGACTGAGGTGAACATTGCCAGATAGTAGAAGAAGCAAGTGAAAGATCCCAACAAGGACCATGAATAGGTGGCGTTTGCCATGTATTGGTGACTGACAAGCTTAGAAGGTGATGAGCAGGGAATAAGCAGCTCCGTGAGGGCTGGGATGGACAGGTGGAGGAACAGACATGGAGGGCTCAAGGCACAGAGAGATGGGGGAGGGGTAGAGGGAGGGGGTGCGGGGGACTATAGGGAGAGACAGGGTGATGGAGGCTATGAGGGTGAGGTGCTCCCCAGCAGAAAAGGTGTGTATATACCAGAGGCAACTGGATATTTTTGCTGAGCAGGGTAAACATGGTTAGCAATGGTAGTATAGTTAGTTTGTGTGGGTGGGTGTTGTGAGGGAGTACAGTGGTGGTAGATGTGACCATGGGCAGGTATGAGTGGTCTTGCTGGCACCTAACATTGTGGCAGACACTGTGGTGCAGTGGTAGGGTCGCTGCCTTTGGAACAAAGGGTACCTGGTTCGAACCTGGTTTGGATGCCACATTGTATGCCCTAGTGATAGCCTGGGAGACTGTGCAAGGGACACTACCAGAGAGGGGCAAAGGCAGAGAAGTTAGGTATCAATGATGCAGGACAGAAGTGCTAGGAGGGAGTAGTGGAGGAGGATTGCAACCTACACGTCTTGTTGCCCTCTAGTGGCTTTTACAGTATAATCTGCATATGGAAAAGTAGAGGAAAAATACAGTTAAAATACACTTTAAACTGAAGAAATTCAGCACTGAGTATTAAAACAGACCAGATATCAGAGGCAATACTGGATTAGGGGAAAAGGGTTAAATAAACTGGCGATGCTAGTGACATAGTCAGTCAGGGAGTAATTGGAAATGCCTGGCAGGATGAGGAACCGGACAAGGAGCTTGTGTTCCATGGACAGCCAATAAAAGCTGACCCAAGATAAAGGCAATTGTCAGGATCGTAACTATTGATACTGAATGTAACTGAGGACCTTGTATGAAGATGTATATGTACTGTTTTATCTTAGAGCAATAAATATAAAACATAAAAAAAGGGCCTTCTCCCAGCAGGGGGAAGGGTTGGCTTAACTGGGGCACCCAACAGTACGCAAGGAAATGGGGTTTTCAGTTTACTGGGGATCTCAGGTTGGGGGATGGGTGAGTGCAAGGAACAGGAATGGAGGGCAGTTCTGATTAATGCCAGGAGCATGGGTAATAAGATACCTGAGCTTCAAGCAATGCTGACTGAGAGGGATGTGGATGTGGTGGCAGAAACTGAAATTTGGACCACCCTCGGCATGACTAGGACCTAACCCTGCAGGGTACACTGTGTACAGGAAGGACAGGGCTGTGGGCAGGGGAGGAGGGTGGCACTTATCATTAGGAACAGCACTGCTATATGCAGGGTGGAGGGGCAGAGGGAAATGTAGAGGCGTTATAGGTTACCTTGCAGGTGCCTGGGGTAAGAGGGTCAACATGAGGGTGATTTATAGGCCACCCATGCAGGCTGAGGAATTTGAGGAGGGCCTGGTGGTGAATCTAAGGGATCACTGTGGTCAGGGGAGGGTAAAACTGTGGTGCTGGGTGACCTTAACATGCCATGGGTTGATTGGGGCACTATGGCATCTTCATCGGCTAGGGAACAGTGCTTGCTGGACATCTTCCAGGATACATTCCTATCCCAGCTGTTGACTGATCCAACAAAGGATGGTAGCATCCTGAATGTGGTCCTGTGGGACTGTGATCTGGTTAGAAACCTGGTTGTAGGGGACCCACTGGCAGGGAGCGATCATGCCACGGTTTGGTTTTCCTGGATCTGGGAGGAGGGCAAATCACACTAAAATGGTGGTGGTTGACTTTAGGAGCAGACTTAAGGGTTTGGAGGGATCCTCAGGGGCATTGGAGAGGATCAGACCAGATGTGGATACAGGAGCAGGTGGAAATTATTAAAAGAGGACTCTAGAAGCTACCAAGGCCTGCACAATGGTCCAATGCAAGTTTGGGAAGGCCAAAAACTGAGCTGGTGGACCAGGGAGGTCCAGGAGGTGGTGAGGGAAAAGAGCTGCTTATATAAGATAAAAAGTCTCAAGGGGACAAGGACAGGTGGAATATGATAGGTTAACCAAAAGGTAACCAGGATGGTGAGACTGGCCAAGGCAAGGACAGAACAGAGACTACACAGGGGATCAGGTATGGGAGAAAAAGGGTTCTTTAGGTACATTTGGGAAAAGAGGAAAGTGAAGGAGCAGATTAGCAGACTGAGGTCAGGGAGTGGATGGGCCGAGGAGGCCATGGAGCAGGCGGAGGTACTTAACAAATACTTTGCCTTGGTCTTCACAAGAGACAATGGAGGGGCAACACCAGGCAGGGGAGCCGGGCTAGGAATGAGGAAGGGAGGGAGGGAGCTCTGATGTTGATATTCCTGTTTGCAGGGTGTGGGAGGCCCTTACATTCCTGAGAACGAATAAGGCACTGTCTGGATGGCCTTCATCCCAGGGTGCTGAAGTAGATGGCAACATCCTTACTGCACCTCTGGGGAGCTTTAACCCTCCCTACAGATGGGTTGGGTGCCTCAGGATTGGAGGATAGCTCATGTATGCCTATCCACAAAAGCGACTCATGAGAGGAGCTGGGCAACTACAGGTCTGTCAGTCTGACGTCAGTGGTGGGCTAGAGGTGTTCCTGGAGACTTGGGGCCATCTGGATGATCATAAACATGACTTTGTTCAGGGCAGATCATATCAGACTAACCTTGTGGAGTTCTATGATTGGGTGACAAAGGCGCTGGACCAGGTAAGGCCAGTGGATGTCCTCTTTCTAGCCCCTCAGCAAAGCATCTGACTTGGTGCCAAGCCCAGAGTTGCTGAACAAGCTTTGGGGAATTGGGGTAGGAAACAGGATGGAGAAGTGGATAGGGCACTGGCTAACTGGGTGGTTTCAGAGGGTGGTGGTTGGAGGGGAGGTATCACCTCAAGGAGGGTCATTAGTGGTGGTCCCGCAAGGGTTGGTGTTGGGCCCACACTGTAATGCTTACATCTTGGACATCAGAAACAGTATCAGGAGTGAGATGAGCCTCTTTGCTGATGACTCAGAGCTGGGGATGGTGGTGGTTGGGGAGGATGGAAGATCCTCACAGGGGGCCTGGAGACTCTGGAGAGGTGGTCACACATTTGGAAATTGAGGTTTAATGCCAAGAAATGTAGGTATGGTCACTCACTTGGGAATTGAGGTTTAATGCTAAGAAGTGTAGGGTTCTCCACTTGGGGCTTAGGAACCCTGGTCATGAGTACTTTTTGGGTGGGGCGAAACTACAGATGCTGGGGTGGTCTTTGGGTGATCATGGATGCCAAAATGAATAACTCTGAGCAGTGTAGGAGGCTGTGGCTCAAGCAAACAAAATGCACAGATGCATTGCTAGGGATAATTTTATGGAGACGAGAGGTGCTTTTCCTCTGTATAACTGCCTGGTTCAAAAGCACCTTGAGTATTCATACAGTTTTGGTGCTTGCACCTAGAAAAGGACATTGCACTTCTGGAAGGGGTCCAGAGGAGAGTGACCAGGATGATACAGGGCCTGGGGAGTGATCCTATGAGGAAAGACTTGAGGAGCTGAACTTGTACTTCCTGGAGGAGAGGAAGGATAGAGGGATATGACCGAGGTCTTTAAATATCTGAAGGAAAGAACAGAGTCAGTCTAAATAGGGTGTTCCAGCTAAGGGAGAAGGGGTCACCAGGGGCATTCCATGAGGCTGGCTGGCAGGAGACTCGAGGGAAACTAGGAGATGCTACTTTACAGAGAGTGGTGAACCCATGGAACACAGTGCCTGTGGAGCTGGTGGCTGTGGATACAGTGGAGGGATTTAAGAGGGCTAGGACAGATATATAGGGAGGTAAAACTGAGAAATGCCAATCTGGAGGTGCAACTCTGTTGGGTTATGGGGTTGAGAGAAATTACGGGGTAGTGGGAGGGCAGCAATGGTGTCCAGATTGTGTGCTGATTTTTGAGCAGACTCGAAAGACCTGTAGGCCTACTCTGCTGCATCTTCATATGTTAGGTACAATGTATTACACCCTTGCCTGACCTAGAGACTGTAATTTATTATACTGCTGACCTTCTTCTAGTGTCCTAGGTCACCCTATAAATGGGCCTTGTGCCGCATGGAAGCTTTTCATGTAACCCCATGCAAATGGGGGTTCCCAAAGACTTCCAGGAGCATGCTTGAATGCTCCAAGCCTGAATGGTGTTTCATGCTTAAGCCATTTATCTGTGAGTGTTTTAGAGCCTCTGGTACTGTCTCTTTAAGAGCTGTCTGCTTGCTGCTGACATAATTAGTTTGTATGGGGGGACTGTGTGTTTCTCTCTGCTTGAGTACCACTCGAGCTGCTGCTAATTCACTTCCATTTTGCAGTCACTGGGACTGCAAAGGGAACCTATCTGAAAGATGTAACTGCCAGAAATCATTTAGAGTAATAATGAAAATACAGTTTGTCTAACCTGCTTTGCAGTCAGAACTGTGTTTGCCTAGTTCCCCATTCTAGTTTTGAACTGCTGAACTGGACCAATCAGTGTGGGTAAGGTAGCTCTAAATGGTGCCTTGGACGAATCAGAACTTGGACTCGTAATCTGAGCCAGCCACAAGAGGATTGTATGGGCAGTGACTCTGGGAGATGTAGTTTGGACTTGGCGCCTTTTTGGACCAACAGGGGCAGTCTATTGTGAGTGACAGCCAATCCAGCCAAGAACTGGGAGGAACTCAAAGGAAGTGCCCGTCTTGTCTGCTGAATTTTCAGCTGAGCTCTGGCAGTGAAGAGGAAGGAGCCCTGTGCTTTTTCGGGTGCGCAGTTTTAGTCGAAAACATGTAAGGCCCCGAGTTCCGGTCTGCAGCTTGTGTAACTGCTTGTTAGGACTGAATCCATCCTGTGAAGAGAATCAAAGGATATCTGAAGAGTAGAAACCAGGCTCACCCTGTAGAAGACTGGAGAAATTGCTGAATTGCACTCGGTCTGTCAGGAACTGAATCTGCTGTGTGTTCTCCCGGTATTGTGCAGTAATTACATCGATAGAGAGAGCAGCCTGCCTGGTATAGTACTTTCTTTACCATATAAATGTGTGAGGAGGCTTGTGTAGCTCAAGTGAATCCTGCTGCCATTAAAGGACTTTTGCCTGTTACTGTTCACCATATAAATGTGTGAGGAGGCTTGTGTAGCTCAAGTGAATCCTGCTGCCATTAAGGACTTTTGCCTGTTGCAGTTTGTCATATAAATGTGTGAGGAGTTTCGTGGAGCTCAAGAGTAGCCCTGCTGACGCTGAAGGACCCTATCTTGTTTGGAGGTCGTGAGTACTAATTCAGGTCGCTCCCTGTTGAATTGCCACATTGAATCAAATGGAATTACTGTACTGCTGACTGTTTAACTAATTTTCTTTTCTCTGTGTGAAAGGGCTCACCAGCTACATGGTTTGCACTAGCCACTAGGGCTTGGGTACCCAGGACAGTAACTAGTAGGGTTAGGCCTGTGCACAGAGCCATAGGTAGATAGAGTAAAGTGATAAGCTAATTAACCTGATTTCCCTGTCCTTATTATATCCCCTAGATAAATCAGAGCTGCTTGTTTCAGCAAAGTTATACTGCCTGAGGTATTTGTCTATGTTAAAGTATTGTACTGTGATTGTTGCACTGTATCTTCTTATTTTACAGGGGTCCCAGTGCCTGAACCAGTCCTGGGGTAAGTGTATACTGTGAAGGTAATTCTGATATACTGTGTGGGCCACTAGTGGGAAGAAAGGGGTTGCAGTGTCCCAGAGGGCTGTGACCAAGTTAGTTTAACTATTGCAACCCTGACCTCTGGGTGGAGGCACCCGCCATTGATCCAGGCCCCTCAACCTGTTCATGGCAAATCAGGCAAGGGTAGTAGCCCTGGGATAGCGCCATCTAGGGGTTACATTTTGAGGCTCACCGCTGGGACTGTGTGTCCTCTAGTGGCCATATTTACGAACCACTGTTAAGAAAAAAAAAATAAATGGGTATCCCGACAGAAGTGGCCGTGCAATTGCTGGTGGAGTGGGTGTACTGGGAGGATCGACCCTCAACATGCTATGCTTATCCTGGACATCCCCTGGGTATCAATACGGACACTGTACAGGAGTACTTCCAAGGTGGAAGGTTTACAAAACCCTGTGGTGGTGGGTCGGCATGCTAATCTGCTCACCCACACTTTCCTGGCCCTAGTAGAGTTTAAGGATCCCATAGATAGCTCCAAAGTGCCACAGACCATTACCCCAGAGGAGCCCTCACTGCTTGGAGAGTGATAACTAAGGACAGTAAAGACCCGGGGAATGAGCCCTACCACTATCTGAAACTTTTGAGGAGAAATTTGCTAAATGGTTGCTGGGGAAGGGAAACTGTGGAGGACTTGAAGAAACTATTCTTGCCACCTGGGGTGTTCCTCCCCAACACCCTCTCCGCCCAGTACCCATAATGGTGGCTGAACCAATGCAGACTCTATTTCTGCACCTGCCATTAGTCACGACTCTTACCAAGGTTGAGGATCTCTCTGGCACCCTTCCCACTCCCCAAGGGAGGATGACTGGGAGACCTGGATAGACTATGTTGCCCCAAGTGCTAGAGTGGCAATGCTCGGAGTCGAAAAGTGAAAGAGGGTTAGTGAGAGCCTCCGAGGTCCTGCCCTGGCTACCATCCGGCTAAACAGGCCAGTAACCCTGAAGTGACTGCACAGGCCTATCTTGAGGCCTTGGAGAATGTGTATGGGAGCCCAGATTCGGATGAGGACCTATGGTGGAGAGTAAGAAATGCACAACAGTGCCAAGGAAGTTGTTGTCTGTGTATGTATCTCGGCTGGAAAAATTGTTGCAAGAATGCCTCAGAAAGGGTAGTTTGCCAGCGTTGAACTGGACCAAACCGGCTGGACAGGATCCATAAGTCTGCCCCTTCTCAGAACTGCTGTTGCTTCAGTTACAGCCTGGCAAATCGACTGGAGATCCCCCTCCTATGATGAGTTAATGAGAGAAATTGAGGAGTTGAGAAAAGGCGACCTCGGGAGGGACCTGCACCAATAGCTGCGCACGACCCGAGTGACTGAGGGTGACCCATCAAGTGAAGTTCAGGGGCAGAGGTTGGCAGTCAATGAGTGCTCTGACAAGGAAAAAGATATGCCACAATGGGGCGAACTGTTGAGAGAGATCCGAAATTCAAAAACAGTCCCTTTATGAAGGCCACGCCTGCAAGTACGGGCCTCGACCTATATCCGACTGCATCTGCTATGGGGTGGGGTACCTAACCATGTATCTCCAGCTGATAACAGCCCCAAACTCAATTCCTTGACCATGGAAGTGGAGAAACTGACGAGATGTCTCCAAATGCTTATCACGCCGGAGACAGAGATGGCACCCAGGTTTCCAGTTAGTAGTACCCCTCTGGCTCCCAGTGTGGCGCCGCCAGCTGAAACTCCAGAAAGTATGTTTTGCTATAATTGTGGGAAGGATGGGCACATGAAAAGGAATGCCGGTCCCCAAAAGACACTGAAAAAGTTGCATATAGGCTACAAGGAGAGCTTGAGAACAAATCAGTGGTTAAGAAGTGCAACGAAATGATCCCAGTGAGGGCACCAAAATGCTAACTCATGTCCTTTTGTGGCAAGGTCAGTTGCCCAAGCCCCACTACTGCCTCTCCAGACTGGTCCAGAATAGTGGGTCCCTCCATGGAGACCACTGTAAAGGTGAATGGAGTGTCTACAACAGCTGTATTAGACAGTGACTCCCAAGTGACAATTATGTTCCAGGATTGGTATCAGAAGCATTTGTCAGACGTCTTACAACCATTAGAAGGACTGCATGTATGGGGTTAAGGAGAAGGCCTACCCTATTCTGGGTATATCCGAATTTGGCTGTCTTTCCCCACCTCCGTGCTGGAGTGGCTGAACAAGTAGAGACCCTAGCCTTAGTGTGTCCTCCCACTGGACTGTATGATGGTGTCCCTTTGTTGATTGGAAAAATGCTCATATGTTTGGAAGGCTGGCACAGTTGTATTATGAAAACAGGGTCAAAGACTAGTAGAGCTTTAAGAGTTCCGCTTTAATTAAGAAGGCCTATGAGGCACAGAGAGCGCTGAAAAATAGAACCAGAAGAACTGGTCGGAATTGTATGGAAGAAGGATCCTGAGTTCTGATCCTGGCGCCAAATGCCCAGTGTACCTTACAGGGAGAGGTCCGTATCAGAAAGGATGTTAAGAATAAAATATTAATGTTGGATGCACCAGGCGATGGAAAATTGCCAGAGGGACTGCTGGTCAAGCTTAGTATTTTGCCCGCTAGAGCCCATGCTTATGCCAGAAGGGTAATGGTCCAGGTTCATAATGTGTCTGAAAGAGACATTCAAGTAAATAGAGGTTGCATCCGCTAATGTGCATTGTGCAGACACTGCAGTGCTACCCAGCAGCAAGAGTTCGAGAAAGAATGACAGAGTAATGCCTGACTTGTTTGATTTCAGTGACTCTGTTGCCAGCTGAATGGAAAGTGAGGATCAGTGAGAAGCTTGCCCAGAGAGACCAGGTGTTTTCTTTAAAGGAATGGGACGTAGCATGCGTGCAAGGAGCTGAGCACAATATCCGGCTGCATGACGAAAGACCATTTGTGAGAGGTCTCGACGCCTGGCACCTGCTGACATAGATGATGTGAGATGGCATCTGCAAGAGATGTTAGCTGCTGGTGTAATACAAGAATCCAGAAGCTCTTATGCTTCCACCATTGTGGTAGTGAGGAAAAGAATGGGACAGTAAGGATGTGCGTGGATTATTGCACCTTAAACCGGCGGACTATCCCTGATCAGTACACAATGCCCGCATTCAGGATGCTTTGGACTGCCTAGCGGGAGCAAGTGGTTTTCTAGTGCTGGATCTCCTGAGTGGGTACTCACTAGATTCCATGGCCCCAGAGGACCGTGGAGAGACAGCCTTATCTGTCCCGCTTGGCTTCTATGAATTCATGAGGATGCCTCAAGGGATTTCAGGTGCCCCAGCCACTTTTCAACGATTGATGGAGTGCAGTGGGGACATGAACTTACTAGAGTGCCTGGTATACCTAGATGATGTTATTGTGTTTGGCAGCTCACTGGAGGAACATGAGAGCAGATTATTTAAGGTATTGGACCGACTGGAGGACTTTGGACTTAAACTGTCCATTGATAAGTGTCAATTCTTTCAAACATCAGTAAAGTATGTGGGACACATAGTATCCACCGAGGGAATAGAGACCGACCAAGTAAAGTTGAGGCCTTGACCACTGGGCCACAGCCCAAAAATCTAAAAGAACTGCAAAGATTCCTGGGATTCTGTGGTTATTATTATGCTTCATCAAGGACTATTCAAGAGTGATCCGCCTTTACTTAACCTTACTCAAGGGTATCCCCCCACAAAAATATCAAAGTCAGCCCCTCAAGACTGAAAGAGTGTATTTTCATCTGAGTGAAGTATTTGGGGCCCGCTGGACTCCTGATTGTGAGACTGCTTTTCATGAGATCATATATCAACTTATCCATGCTCCAGTGCTGGCCTATGCCGATCCAAGAAAACCTTACGTCCTGCACACTGATGCTAGCTTGCAAGGGTTGGGGGCTGTGTTGTACCAAGAGCACGACAATGGCCTGAGACCAGGGGCCTTTGCCAGTAGAAGCCTGACTCCATCTGAAAAGAACTATCCTGTACATAAGTTAGAGTTCCTAGCTTTGAAGTGGGCTATTGTTGACCAATTCCATGAGTACTTGTATGAGGCTAAAATACTAGTAAAACTAACAATAATCCTTTGAGCTATGTGCAGACCTCAGCTAAGTTGGATACCACTGGCCATAGGTGGCTTTCTGCATTATCTACATACGACTATGCTCTCGAATACCGAGCAGGTCTGAACCACATAGATGCTGATGCTCTCTCCGAGGCCTGTTCCCCAGAATGATTGGGTCAGATTGGCAGAACCTGACATTCGGCACTCTGCTGGAAGTTTGACAGGAGGAACAATGTCCACGGACGCAGTGGACTGCATGGTGGATTGCTTAGGACCCTCTGAGAATTGCATACCTGCTGCTTATTGCCACTTTTCTGCAATAGACATTGGTGCACTGCCTCAGCTGGACAATGACAGTATTCGAGGGCTCAGTCCTCAGATCCCATGATCAAATCAGCTTTAGAAGCCCTCTGTGCAGGAAAAGATGTGTCCAAATTACGCCCACTGATTTGAGAACTGCACTGTTATACAAAGAAGGTCCTAAGATGAAACTGATCAATAAACTGTTATACAGAGAAACAGTAGACAGAGGGGACAAGTAGACAAACAACAACTAGTGCTGCCCACTGCCTTTGAGACTCAATATTGAGGTCCTTGCACAACCACATGGGGCACCTTGGTATAGACAGAACACTTGACTTGGTGAGATCCAGATTCTATTGGCCTAAGATGGGGGCTGATGTGGAGCAACACATTTGAACTTGTAGTCGCTGCTTACAGAGGAAAGCTTTGCTCCAGAGGGCTGCCCCTTGTTAACATCACCACCAGTGCACCCATGGAGCTGGTCTGTATTGATTTTCTGAGTTTGGAGTCAGATCAAAGAAATATCAGTAATGTGCTGGTGGTCACTGACCATTTCACGAGATATGCCCAAGCTTTCCCCACCAAAGACCAGAAAACATCCACTGTGGCCAAAGTACTTGTAGAAAACTTTTGTTCACTATGGGGCTCCACAAAGAATCCATTCTGATCAAGGAGAGACTTTGAGAGTCGTCTGATCAAAGAGATGCTTTCTCTGTGGGGAGTGTGAAAGTCAGTACCACTCCTTACCACCCCAGGGGACCCACAGCCTAACTTTCAACCGACTTTGCTAGATATGCTAGGCACTCTGCATCCAAAGGACAAGCCTAGATGGAGCCAACAAATTAGCACCCTGGTACATGCTTATAACTGCACCAAAAGTGATGCCACTGGGTTCTCCCTACCACCTGATGTTTGGAAGAGAAGCTCGACTACCGTAGATGTGTGTTTTGGGGTCTCTCCTGATGGGGTTCAAGCTGACAACTATTTACAGTATGTGCAAAAGTTAAAGGCCCAGCTAACTCATGGTGCACAACTGGCTCAAACAATGGCTGCCAAAAGAAATCTGGCCAACAAAGAAAGGTATGATAAAAGGTGAAAGCACAGGAACTCCAGGAGGAGATCGGTATTGCTAAGAAATTTGGGACTGCATGGCAAACACAAGATTGCTGACAGATGGCACCATCCCCTCACATTGTAGTGGGCAAACTAGATGATCTGCCAGTGTACAAAGTAAGGCCTGAGAATAATTCAAATGATGTAAAAACAATGCATAGAAATCATTTACTGCCCATTGGACAAATCTTGATTGAGTCTGAGCCCCAGAAGATGCTCCTCTGGACCAGTGACTAGAGCTGCTGCTAAGAAAAGATCAAGAAAGTCTGCACCTACAGAAGCAGAGTTAAAGTGTTCCCCTCACAAGTCCCAGTTGAGCATGACTGTCAGTCCATATCAGAAGAAAGTGAGAGTGACTTTGAATACTATCCTTCTTACGAACTAAGTCAATTGTTTCAGGGCAATCCCTAGTCAATACTGGAGATGAAGCTGGGCCTTCTGGACTGTCTAAGCCCCAGCTTCGTCCCTGGAGCCAATGCTCCCAGAAAGTGACATGCAAAGCATCAAATCAGATGAAATGGAATCATTGTGCGTGGTTGAACTGTTTGAGCTTTCAGGGAGGAAAATGATGGATTGGGGCAGACTGGTGATACACCAGAACAAGAAGAGTATTTTGAGTGCCCTGACAGTCCACTGCCAGTGTCCGAAAGCTCTCCTTGCAGCCAAATGTTGTGGACTCAGAAACTGTAACTCCTGGAGCTGAAAGTGCCCCAAGTTCTAGCCTCTCTACCCCCATGGAGACTCCCTGACAAGTGAGGACAATGCTGAAAATAAGGCTCAGAGTGCAGAGACTGTAACAGTTCCCCTAGAAAGTCTGGTCAAGATGTAAAGCCTGTGGTGCACCTCAGTTATGATTCCCTTGGGAGGCCTGTGGACTTGCCTCTCAATGTTGTCCATAAAGGATTGTATGTGTCCCCAGCTCATTGCCCAAACTGAGCGTCAGTGCTAACTCAAGTTACTTGTGTTGCCCTCTAAGTATGGTGCCCTTGCCCCGTCCAGCCCCAAGGTAACTGATAGGGAAGGGCCCTCTCTTCAGGTTTCATGTACAACAGGTAATAACTTGAGTTATGGTACAATATGTGTGTAATACTGTGTAGAGAGTGACGTACTGCAATGTTTCAGAAATGTGTTCTTGGTAAATGATATATTGACTGATGATTACATGTGTGAGCCTAATGCAAAAGTATATGGTTGCAGTTGAAACTTATAGGGTACTTGCTTGACGCCGGATGTCAAGTTTTCCAGGCCAGGAAGGGTGTATCCTGCAAATGGGGGTTCCCAAAAGACTTCAGGAGCTTGCTTGAATGCTCCAAGCCTGAATGGTGTTTCATGCTAAGTCATTTATCTGTGAGTGTTTTAGAGCCTCTGGTACTGTCTCTTTAAGAGCTGTCTGCTTGCAGACATAATTAGTTTGTATGGGGGACTGTGTGTTTCTCTGCTTGAGTACCACTCGAGCTGCTGCCAATTCACTCCATTTTGCAGTCACTAGGACTGCAAAGGGAACCTATCTGAAAGATGTAACTGTTTGCCAGAAATCATTTAGAGTAATAATGAAAATACAGTTTGTCTAACCTGCTTTCTTTGCAGTCAGAATTGTGTTTGCCTAGTTCTCCATTCTAGTTTTGAACTGCTGAACTGGACCAATCAGTGTGGGTTAACAAGGGTGTAGGCAGGCATACCCAAGCACTCCATGGTGTGCAATTTTATTTAAGAGAGGTAGCAAATAGGCTCTGAACTGCTTCCTTTTCCATGAAAACTAACAAAGAAAATACTGAACCTTTGTAATTTTATTCATAGGAGTCAAAACTAGAAGGACAGGTCACTAATACTCTCTTTGCATCCCAAGGACAATACAACTTTACAGGCTCTGGGCTGGTATGTTGGTGTCTTGAGAACAATGCATGACATTTGTATTTATCCATGCATGGCAAAAACCACTGTCATGAGATACAAAAGTTGTATTTACTATACCAAATGAGGCAACAAACACGGTCCTGGTGTACATTTGTATACTGTCTGGTTACACCTGGGTAGCAATGACTCACTTGGTGTGCAGATCTGAAATCCCTGGCTACACCCTGGAGGTAGCTCTAAATGGTGCCTTGGATGAATCAGAACTTGGACTGTAATCTGAGCCAGCCACAAGAGGACTGTATGGGCAGTGACTCTGGGAGATGTAGTTTGGACTTGGCCTTTTGGACCAACAGGGGCAGTCTATTGTGAGTGACAGCCAATCCAGCCAAGAACTGGGAGGAACTCAAAGGAAGTGCCTGGTTTTGTCTGCTGGATTTTCAGTTGAGCTCTGGCAGTGAAGGAAGGAGCCCTGTGCTTTTCGGTGTGCAGTTTTAGTCGGGAAACATGTGTGGGCCCGAGTCTCGGTCTGCAGCTTGTGTAACTGCTTGTTAGGACTGAATCTGTCTGTGAAGAGAATCAAAGGATATCTGAAGAGTAGAAACCAGGCTCACCCTGTAGAAGACTGGAGAAATTGCTGAATTGCACTCGGTCTGTCAGGAACTGAATCTGCTGTATGTTATCCCGGTATTGTGCAGTAATTATGATCGGGATAGAGAAGCAGCCTGCCTGGTATAGTACTCTCTTTTACCATATAAATGTGTGAGGAGGCTTGTAGCTCAATGAATCCTACTGCCATTAAAGGACTTTTGCCTGTTACTGTTCACCATATAAATGTGTGAGGAGGCTTGTGTAGCTCAAATGAATCCTGCTGCCATTAAAGGACTTTGCCTGTTGCAGTTTGTCATATAAATGTGTGAGGAGTTTCGTGGAGCTCAAGAGTAGCCCTGCTGACGTTGAAGGACCCTATCTTGTTTGGAGGTCGTGAGTACTAATTCAGGGTCGCTCCTGTTGAATTGCCACATTGAATCCAAATGGAATTACTGTACTGCTGACTGTTTAACTAATTTTTCTTTTCTGTGTGAAAGGGCCCCTACCAGCTGCCACGGTTTGCACTAGCCACTAGGGCTTGGGTACCCAGGGACAGTAACTAGTAGGGTTAGGCCTGTGTGCAGAGCCATAGGTAGATGAGTAAAGTGATAAGCTAATTAACCTGATTTCCCGTCCTTGTTATATCCCCAGATAAATCAGAGCTGCTTGTTTCAGCAAAGTTATACTGCCTGAGGTATTTGTCTATGTTAAAGTATTGTACTGTGATTGTTGCACTGTATCTTCTTATTTTAAAGGGGTCCCAGTGCCTGAACCAGTCCTGGGGGTAGTGTATACTGTGAAGGTAATTCTGATATACTGTGTGGGCCACTAGTGGGAAGAAAGGGTGGTTGTAGTGTCCCAGAGGGCTGTGACCAAGTTAGTTTAACTACTGCAAACCCTGACCTCTGGGTGGAGGCACCCGCCATCGGATCCAGGCCTCTCAACCTGTTAGTGGCAAATCAGGCAGGGGTAGTAGCCCTGGGATAGCCCCATCTAGGGTTACATCTGGTTATCAATGAATGAATGAATTAAATGATAATATCCAGGTATCAGCATAAGACAAAATATCTAAGGGGCAAGGACCATTATAGATTCTTCCCAGGATGCATCATCAGTAACCACAGTGCCACAACTTGAATAACATGGCACCTCCACACGTCAAGAAATGAAATGTTCTCTAGACAAAATGCCTGTGAAATCACCCAACAGCTCCCTGTTGAAATCAGCAATGGTATGCAGGGCTTCAGATGCACCATATAAGAAATGCCAGGTTCATAGAGTTGGCCCCTAACCAATTACCAAAAGCAAGATGGCAGGCACTGGGGTACAGCACACAGGCATGTGATTTCCTGCAAAATCCAATATGCCACCCAGAGTAGGTCCCACAGTGTGGACTGTGGACACCCTCCCCACTGTAAAACTGACGGGCATCTCAGGGAATTGTAAGATAGCTGCCATGTGCTTTACACTGCCTTTTAAGGTTTTCATTTTCTAGCCTTTTATTGGACTAACAAGTAATTCCATACACAAGGTTCAGGCCTACACAGGGATCTTTATGTGAGGAAGGAACTTGTGAGCCTAAAAAGCTTGTTTGATGAAACTGACCTGTTAGTCCTATATAAAGTAACAAATAATCTACTGCAGAGTGTGCATCTGTTTGTACAGGGAGCAACATTGGTTACATGTATTTGTTTTAATAAAACCTTTTAATAAAATGGATGAAGATTATGAAATACCTCCTGTGATGAGTTTATATAATGTGAGGTTTTATTAAAGCACTTAATTATTTTTGCACTTGTTTGCACATCACTGACATCTACACTCCAGCAATCAATAACATCACTGTTACATCCAGATTGTCTGGCCTCTATTAGGTCTAACAGTAAGTATAACATCTACAGTGTGATGTTATGCCTTATTTGTGGTTATTTGAACAATGACCATATCACGGAGAGTTTTTTGAGGGAGGGTGGTGGTGTTAAGTTAAGCAATAGTCCATGACAGGGTATGATTTATGGTAGCGATTTAACCAACCTGGTGTGCTTTGATCATGAAGCCATGGGCAATACTTAACCACACCAGAACTGTAAATACCCTCATACCCCATACCCTGAGCGATTATTATGATTATGCAACTGGTAATGAGTAAAGTTTAAGAAAAAATAGAAAACAGTTTACATT
The DNA here is from genome assembly GCA_016271365.2 of Neoceratodus forsteri. NCBI lineage: Eukaryota > Metazoa > Chordata > Ceratodontiformes > Ceratodontidae > Neoceratodus > Neoceratodus forsteri. The sequence goes on from CM057452.1 coordinate 142,783,773, forward strand.
AAAAACGTTTTCTTTCATAGATTTTACAGTAATATTCTTCCTCTGTAGAAAATAGTCCTGTTTCAGTGAACACAGTTGCAGGGTGAAGTGTGAGAATGAGGAAGTGCTGCCTGGCGCTGCAAGTAAGCATGGCAAGTGATAACGGTAAGAAGGGGTTGAAGTGCAGCGCAGGAAAGAATTAAAGTTTAAAATAGTGTTCATGAGGTATGAGCTGTTGCAGGACTTTGCTACAGGGAGTCTGTGTGCTGTGGGTGGAGCTTGGGAGAGAGAGCTGGGAGTGGGAGTAAGTTCTGTGTGTGAGGTACTGTAGCATGTAATGTCATTTAAAATACATATTTTTTAATTGTTTTGGGAGACAGGTTAGTAGTTGTGCGTGAGCAGTTTCCATTAGTGGAAGAGGAATGCATAATAGGAAACAATATGTTGGCATTTTGTCTACTTTCACTGAGTGAGCAAGGATTTGTTTTTTTGTTTTGTTTTGCTAACAGACTTTTCTGGCTACTGGATCTTAATCTGAGGTTACTATAAGATTTACCCATGGGTAAATCTTACAAATGAGGATGATGGATTTTATTCAGGCTAGATGGGGTTTAAACAGGGGAGGGGCATTGCTGGGCTGATCCGGCCATCCATTCCACTGGTAGGACTGGCCTACAACCCCAATGAGGGGAGACAAATGGTACCTTAGGGAGAAGTGTGGATGGACGTATGAAAGATCTGGGGAGGATATGTTAAACAAGGGTAGGGACAAGGGTTGGAGGTGGCTTAAGAAGTGCCAGGAACCTGGGAATAAAATGCCTGAGTTCCAGGCCACGCTGTTTGAGTGTGGGGTGGATGTAGCAGTGGTCACTGAAACTTGGGCCACTCCTGGCCTTGACTAGAACCTTAATCTGAGTGGGTACCTTGTGCTAAGGAAGGACAGAAAGGTGGGCGGGGGGAGTGGCAATGTTCATTAGGGATAACATTGAGATTATGAAGTGGAGGAAGCAGGGGCAATGTGGAGGTCTATGGGTCACCACGCGAACCCTGTGGGAGGGAAGATCAAGTTGGGGTGGTATAGGCCCCAGGACTAGCAGAATACCTGCGGATTGCCTGATGGCTAACATTAGGGTCAATGTGGACTGGAAGGAGTGGTGTTGATGGGGACCTTAATATGCCAGCTGCTGATTGGGGTACTATGATGTTCACTGTAACTAGGAGCAGAAGTTGCTGGATGACTTCCTGGACTCGCTCTCAGTCAGCAGGTGATGGACCCAACCAGGAGGGTCATATCCAGGATGTGATTTTAGCAGATGGGGATCTTGTGCGAGATCTTGTTGTGGAAGAACCCCTAGCTGGGAGCGACCACAACACAGTCTGGTTTCGGCATAAACTGGGGAGGGAGGGGATCATTCAAGGACAATGATAGCTGATTTTAGGGTGGCAAACTTTCAGAACATGGAGAAATTCTCAAAAGGGCATTTGCGGGAGATAAAACCAGGCTTGGATGTGGAAGGTAGGTGGGAGATCATAAGCAGGGGCTACGGAGGCCAGCAGGACCTGTGCAAGAGTGAAGCACAAGGGCAGTAGGTCTCGTAAACCATTAGGTGAACCAAAGAGGTCCAGGAGGCGATAAGGAAAGAAGGCTGCCTACAGTAGGTACAAAAAAATGAGAGGAGAGAGGATAGAGAGAATTATCGCCTTGTAACCAGGAAAGTCACCAGATGGGTGAGGGTCCAAAGGCCAGGAAAGAGCAGAGGCTGGTGCAGGGGATATGGGGTGGGGAAAAGGGTTCTTTAGGTAGATTTGTTAGTGGAGGAAGGTCAAGGCCAGCTCAGTAGGTTGAGGACAGCTGGGGGTGGCTGGAAGGGGCTGGAGAACAGAAGAGGTACTGAATGAGTACTCTGCCTCAGTGTTCACTAGGGAGGAGGTAGGAACTTCCAAAAAGGGTTGAAGGACACAAAAGGTGCAGCAGACCTGACTATTGGGGTACCTGCTGAAGAACAAGCCGCTGGGGAGGTAGGCCAGAGTGAGATATCAAGCTGGTTCTGCTGAATGGTGGGGGACAGATGCTGATGTTCATATCAGTCAGGTGTGGGAGCCCTCCAGTCACTAAAAGGATAAATCTCTGGGGCCTGATGTTATTCATCCCAGAGTACTGAGGAGTGGGTGAATGTTTTGGCTGGCCATTGGCAGATCTCTTTAACTTGTTGCTCCAGACAGGGAAGGTGCCAAGGGATTGGAAGCAGAGGCATGCTGTGCCCATCCATAAAGGGGTCGAGAGAAGAGCCTGAAACTATAGACCCGTCAGTTTGATGTCGGTGGTGGGGAAGGTAATGGAGAGCATACTTAAGGAAAGGCTGGAAGGTTTCTTGGAGGAGATGGGTTACCTGGATGACTGGCAGCATGGGTTTGTGCCAGGTAGATCGTGTCAAACAAACCTTGTAGATTTCTATGAGTGGGTGACATCAGCACTTGACAGGGGAGACCAGTGGATGTACTGTTCCTGGACTTCAGCAAGGCATTTGATTCGGTCCCTTACATTGGTCTAAGGGAGAAGCTGAGGGGATGGGGATAGGTCCATTGATGGTTAGGTGGATTGAAATTGGTTTTCAGGTTGCACTCAGTGGTGGTGGTCAGAGGAGGCCTCGTCTCTTAGAAGGTCATAAGTGGGATCCCACAGGATCAGTCCTTGGGCAGCTCCTGTTACGCCATATCTCTGATACCAGGAAGGTATTGGGTGTGAAACGAGTCTCTTTGTGGATGACTCTAAGCTGGGGGCAGTGGTGGAGGGAGGAGGGAGATTGGCCCTGCAAGAGGACCTGGATACTCTGGATAGGTGGTTCTGCACCTGGAATTGAAATTTCTACCTCCAGTGCAAGGTACTACACCTAGGGTGGGAAAACTCCCAACTATCGTACACCCTGGGAGGGGGTTGCAGGCCACGGCAGGGGAAAAGACCTAGGAGTCTTGGTGGATGTTAACATGAATAATTCAGAGCAGTGCAGGAGGGCTGCGGTCAGGGCAGATAGGATGCTGGGGTGCATCGCTAGGGGATTACCTCAAGGAACATGGAGGTGATTTTACCACTGTACAACAGCATGGTTAGACCACATCTTGAGTACTGTGTGCAGTTCTGGAGGCTGCACCTATGAGGGACATCCAGCTCCTGGAGAGGGTTCAGAGGAGAGCAACCAGAATGATTCTGGGCCTGGGGATATGACATATGAGGAACGACTGGGGAGCTCAACCTGGAGAGGAGAGTCTGGGTGATGTGATTGAGGTCCTCAAGTACCTCAGGGGAGTACATAAGGTAAGCTGAGATAGGATCTTTTAACTGAAGGAGGGTGGAATCACCTGAGGGCACAGTTGGAAGATTAAGGGTGGTAGGATTAGAGGAAAGGAAGTGGAGGTACTTCACCGAGAGAGTGGTGGAACCATGGAATGCACTGCCCAGGAGCTGGTACAGGCAGCTACAGTGGAGGGATTCAAGAGGGGTGGGACAGGTATAGGCAAGGGGTGAAGGAGGCTGGTTTGCCGGGGGGGGCAAGACTGGGGATGGAGTAACAGTGGAAGGAGACAGATAGAGGGCTACGGTACCCAATCAGGGTGCTGAAGCACAAGCAGACTTTATAGACCAATAGGCCTACTCTGCTGGGGTCTAGTATGTTAGTAAGACCCTGGCTATGATCTTCAGCCTGTCTTTCTCAAAAGCCTCTACGAGCAGAATGAAAACACACCATAGTCATCCCACTTCCAAAGGGTGGAGACCCATCTACCCCAGAAACTACAGACCCATTTCCTCTCTACCTATCCTAACTAAGCTTCAAGAAAACTTGTGCTGTTTCAACTCTCCATCTTTCTTGACTCCTTTTCTATTATACTCCTTCCAGTCTGGTTTCAGAAAATCGCACATCACCACCACCACCTCCTTCTACGGCTCATGGATTCCATTCTCACAGCTATGGACAAAAGGCTTATTACCTCTGCTATCTTTTCGATCTAGTGAAAGCATTGACACAGTATCCCATTCCCTCCTCCTGGCTAAGCTTGTCAGTGCAGGCCTCTACCATTCGGCCATCACCTGGTTCCATGCCCACCTGGTCAGCCAGATGCAATCGGCCAGGATTGGTAACTCCACCTTCGACCTCCTCCTCCCAGTCTCCTCAGGTGTACCCCAGGGCTCTGTTCTGGGGCCTTTCCTGTTCTCCATTTTTCTCAATGAGCTACCCTCCACCTGCCCTAAACATCCATTCACATGTATGCACACGACACTGTGCTGTTCACATCCAGCTCGACTGCTGAGGATGTGGTGACCAGACTGCAACAGGACTTCCACAAATGTCTAGTTCTGGTTTCACTCAAACCAGCTCCACCTCAATGCCAAGAAAACGGTCTCCATGATCTTCGCACACAGCAGAGACTATCTCAGCTCACTCCCCCCCAGCTTTCCACACCCTGGATGGAACTTTACCGAGGCCTGCTCTTTCTTCAGATACCTTGGGGTCTGGCTTGACCAGCATCTTGATTTCTCTGTACGCATCGATGCGATCCAGAAGAAACTCTGCCCTTGATCTGCGTGTCTCTACCACATTAGTGGCTGCATCCTGTTGCCAGCTTGCAGAGCCGTAGTATAGAAATGATACTGCCAATTATTGACTACAGTGATGTAGTCTACAGTGCTGCCCCAAAGTCCTCCTGACCAGACTGGACCCCTTTTCCACTCCTTTTGTCGCTTTGCTTTTGACTGTCCCTACTCCATCCATCACGTGCCCTTTACCAAATACTAGGGTCTAACCTCCTTCAGAACCTCAGGTCCTCACATTGCAAACGCTTCACTGCAAGTTCTGACTTAGCTCTGCCCCCTACCTTGTCTCGGCCCTGTCAGTCAACTCTCCCTCCCCTTAGCAGACGAGCTCAGGACAATTGGACTCCTAGACTCCTCTTCATATTCCTCATAGGTCCTCCTCATCGGGTCAGGCAGCTTTCAGCTACCTCATGCCCCAGATTTGGAACTCACTTCCTCCTCACATTCGACATTCTCACCCTCCCTTCACTTAAATGGTCTCTTGTCAGCACATTTTACCACCACCTGCTTTTGTTCTTATAAATCAGTCACAGAGCTATGACATCTACCCCCAACCACGCTGAACAACCTCTGAAACTCCCTTACTCATTCCTGATCCCTACGCCTCCTTCCACATCTGGAAACACGGTCAGGGCTGCATTGATCTACACTACTTCACACCGCATCATTATTTTAACCAGCTCATGGTATGACAACTACCCCTCCCCGGATCGCTATGCACAACTCCTGTACCACCCTTTTCAGTTGTATGATCCCTATGCCTTCTCTCCAGTCTGGAATCACAGTCTTGGCTGCATTGGACTGCACTACCACCACCCATATCATTATTTTACCTCAGCACTATGACAACTAGGTTGGATTACTCTGAACCTCTGAACCTCCCTTTATTCTTGTTTTAAATACTCCCTGCATCACTCAGAACAACTCCTGAACCTCCCACTACCCAGTTTTATCCTCTACTCAGTTTTATCCTCCTCAACCTGGAACCTTAGTCATGGCTGCATTGGTCTCACTACGCATCCTATATCATTATTTTACTGGTGTCTGCACTACAACTACTATAACTCTTGTAAATGCAATTGCATTCCTGTACCGAGTTACATCATGTATTGGGCTGTAACCTTGCTGTTATCCGAATTTTAGCCTATTTATCTCACCTTGTTATATCAAGATGCTTTCACTTGCTATGTTACATCGCCTTCAGTACACATCTGGAATCGATGGTACTCCACTCAGTATGCCTTCCTGGTAAAACTCTTAAATAAATAAATAAATAAATATTGCCCTGTAGGAAATGTCCCACTTTGGGCTTCTTAAAAGGTGGTAACCCTAGTCTAAATATTATGTATTTCAAAGTTCTCAAAATGCCAACTGCACTTAAATTTTATTTTATTTATTTTCATACATGTATTTATATATAGTATATGGTTAGGGCTTATTGCAGATTGAGATCAGTGGCTTTTCAAATCTTGTTGTAGGACAGTTCAAAGGTCAGAAACGTTGTTGTACTATCGTTCTGACGCCACATCGATAGTACAACTACTTTTCAGCCTTCTCCTACCTCCTAATTGGCTGACTCGACTGACTGCATCAGAGAGAAAAAAGTAAAACATGATGGTGTGATTAAGCGGGCGTAGAGTGGCAGAACAGCGGATCCTTCTTCTTCTGATACAAATAGCCTTAGACTGCTCTGTGTCATGAAACCATTTTTTCGTTGAATTTTTAAAAATAAACCGTGCCACTGTGAGAGAGAGAGAGAGAGAGAGGAGTGGAGTGGAGAGAAGTCCCAGCCAGCGGGAGCGCAATGAAGCAGAAACGAGGTGAGGCAGTGGTGAGATGTACAGCAGGAGCAGGAACACCACAAAAAAAACACATGAGGTAACCAGCAATGAAAAAAAAGAAATAAGCCTAACCATATACCATATAAAACAGTGAATTAGTCACCCATCCACAACTAAGAACTATTTCCCTCTCTCGGAAGTTGATGACATCAGAGAGACCTCTCGAGAGCTTCAGCTCTTGAGGTCTCAATGATGTCATCAACTCTCTAGGGAAACACTAGCCTTGTTGTGGATGGGTGACCATCCACTATTCTATATATAGTAGAGTGTTCTGTATAGAATTCCATCCCTTTCAAAATATTGTTGTACCACAGTTCAAAGGTGGTGGAATGTGGTTGTACCCTTCTGTGGCATAATAGCATTCTGGAACCTCTAGAGACTGCACAAGTCAGTTTCATTGTGGAAGAGAAAAACACAATGCACACGTTTCACATAATACTACACACTATAAAAATACAGGATGAGCAATTTAGGTTACAACTCAGTGTGTTCTGCCACCTCAGGGTTCCAATTTCATTGACCTCTCAAGCTTTGTTCTCAAGGTCAGAGGAATTAGAACCCTCTGTGGCACAACACACTGGTTGTGCATGGTTGCTTATCCAGTATTCTCTATATTCACACCTGCCCTCCAGCCCTTTGTTTCTTACTCTTATCTGGTTTAGAGTGACTTCAAGATGCAGTGTGCAGCAGTCATTACCCAGTTAGAGCAATCAGGGTCCCACCGCATGTGTGGTAATAGGCACTGCCACTCAGGTATTGCAGTAAATCTACAAAAACAAAAAACAGCAAATCATTTAAAAAATTTTAATACAATGTTTTAAGTTCTCTCATGTTAATCTACACAGTCAGGGTATCAGTCAAATAAAGATTCCTGTGCTGACAGTGTTCTATCTAACTTCAAAATGTATTATGAATTTAAAATTGTATGCTTTCAGCTGGCATATTTGTGTGTAGGCAGCCTGCTGTTCATGACACTGGTGAGCTGGCTTGGGAGTTGGCCTAGGATGTTCATTTGAAAGTTTTAAACTTGAAAGTGCAAGGTGGCAACTGACTGAGGCAGCTGCTAATATTTTTGCTAGAACATTTCTATTAGAAATCTAAGGGTTATCGTAAGGACCAGTATAGGGATGAGGTTAAGCAGGGAGTAAGTCAGTTGCAGGGATTAGGGGTGCTTTCTCCAAGGCTACACCGGAGAAGACTTGGGTACCTGACTCCACTTGAAGGACTCTGGGTCTGTTGGGGAAATGGGAGTAACAACCTGGTGGCACCCAGGGGTGAGAATATGAAGAAGGCAGCAAGGAGAGTCTTAATGGTAGAGGATTCTATGACCAGGGAGGAGAGTGGGCGGTGGGCCCTGATCAGGTGCCTTTCTAGGCCATTGACAGGGCACAGGCCTATGGCACATCATAAAGTAGAGAAAATGGTCAGACTAGATGGGCCTTGAGGTCCTTATCTGCTGTCAACTTCTATGTTTCTATGTTTCCTAGGCCATTAGCCATCTGGGACATAGACAGAATAAGGAGGATAGTGGAGAGGGAGGGGGAGCTGTGGTTGCTGGTACACCTGGTACCAACAATCTGTTAAACCAGCATGTAGTGTGAATTAAATAGAACTTTCAGAGGCTGGGGAACAGATAACAGGCACACCAGGTTCCCTGGTCTTTTCTGAGGTACCCTCTGTGGTAAGGGTGATGGGAAGATAGAGAAAAGAGGAAAGAGCTAGAGGAATTAAATGGGTGGTTAAATGGATGGTGTCAGGAGAAAGGATACCACTTTACAGGGACTGGGGACTTCTGGGAAAGGAGATACTTAAAGGTGACAGCCTTCCCCTTACAAGAGAGGGAACCGTGTGCTGTGGCAGAAGTTTGACATCTACTGTACATTAGACAGTTAAATTGACTGCAGAGGACACTGAGGCTAGGGAACCATGGTAAAGGGAATGAGGAGGGACCTAGCTAGTACTTCCTATACTGGAGAATGGTAGCAGGAAAGTGGGTGAAAATAAGAATGAAGTTCAGAAATTAGTAGCGAAGAGACAGGGGAAGGCATTCATGGTCTGCAAGCAGTAGAAAAATAAGAAAGTATGGAGAATGGGAAGGAATGCAGGTATAGGATCACAAAACAGCAAGACAATCCAGAGTTCGTTGGAAGGGGTCTGCCTCAATGCCAAGAGTCTGTATAATAAAATCAGTGAGCTCCGGCATTGGTGGCAGACACTGAGGCTGGCACAGAAACATAAAACACAGAACTTGTCAGCAGAAAAGACCACTTGACCAACTAGTGTCCTTAAATGGATCCGAGCATCCCACTGGCCTCTACCCACTGCTTTGCCACTCTGCCCTGCCACTTTGAGGAAATCAGATTTGATAACCCCAGGTTCCTGCTTAGTGAATGTTGGTACCTCCTTTGCTCTAGGTGCAAGATTTTGCACTTGTTGGCATTGAACCTCAACTGCCATGCTCTTGACCACTCCTCCAGTTTCCCAAGATCCCTACGCATTATTTCCACCCCATCCTTACTGTCCACCCCATTACAGATTTTGGTATCACCTGCAAAATGGCCTCCTTCCCTCCCAGTTCATCTGCAGTGTCACGATGAAGACATTGAAAAGGACCGGTCCCAGGTCATCCAGGCAAATAAATCAATCAGATTTGACTGGCATGACCTTCCCTGTTTTATTTTGTTTTATTTAAACTTTTGTTTTCCAGGTAAGTGTATGAGCTGAAGCTCTTTCATACACGACCGGGGCCAAAGAGCCACTGGTGTAACAGAAATAGTGAAAATAAACTTTGAATACACTTAACATAAATACATACATCACATTTAACAAGCATTTGTCAATGCTAATGTTTGCTTGCTGGCATTGGCAGTGGTAGTAGAAGTTACAGAGCTGCGAATAGGAATGGCAGTGAAGTATTGAACTGAAGCCAACCCCACCACCACCCTGCAGAGAGTGACAGGCATTGGGGTGTGCCTTTGGTCGTCAGGCATAACGGCCACGCACTCTCACCACACCCCACCCTGCAGACACCGACAAGTGTCACGGTGTTCCTTGGGGTCTTTGGCTCTTATGCACACCCCATTCCGTTAGGAAATACGGTTAGATGGGTGTGATATAGGAGAATGGGGTGAACTTTGGGGTCGAAGAGTCCAAGGCATACCTCGATGCCTCTCACTGGCTGCAGGGTGTGGAATGGTATGAGCATTACAGGCAAGAATCCCAAGTCACACTCCTGATGGCTGTCATTCTCTATAGGATTGGGCGTTATGGTTGGAAACCCTAATACATAGATACATAGATACATAGACAGTGTCGGCAGATAAGGGCCTATGGCCCACCTAGTCTGCCCATTTGAGATAGTAAGTTCAGTTTGTTTTCCTGAAGTCTATTTCCCTTACCCTGACCTCTAGAATTCCTTTATGTCTATCCCATGCATTCTTAAATCCTTGATTGTTTCAGCCCCCACCACTTCCTCTGGAATTCCTCAGGCATTCGTTGGTATTTTCACTCCAAATTGTCAATATGTTTTTTGTGACCACCACCTCATGAACAATGACAATATCAGTTTGTTAGCTGAAAGCTGCTTATGCACAGTGACTACGGCATTTAGACACAGGTGCGAAAACATTCTGAACAGGATGTAAAAATGACAGCTGTACTGTTCATGGGGAGGTGTAAAATGGCAATGTTGCAAACCTGCAGTAACAAGCATTTGTCAATGCTGAATGTTTGCTTGCTGGCATTGGCAGTGGTAGTGTGAAGTTACAGAGTCGCGTAATAGGAATGGCAGTGAAGTATTGAACTGAAGCCAACCCCACCACCACCCGCAGAGAGTGACAGGCATTGGGGTGTGCTTTGGTCATCAGGCATAATGGCCCGCGCCATTTCTCCACACCCACTCTGCAGAGACTGACAAGTGTCACGTGTTCCTTGGGTCTTTGGCCCTTATCACGCACCCATTTCATTAGGAAATACGGTGAGATGGGTGCGATATAGAGAATGGGTTGAAGTTTGGGGTCAAGAGCCCAAGGCATACCGATGCCTCTCAGTGACTGCAGGGTGTGGAATGGTATGAGCATTACAGGCAAGAATCCCAAGTCACACCCCTGATTCCTGTCATCTCTATAGGGTTGGGCGATTTAGTTGAAAAGCCTAATACCGCAGGCATTCGTTGGTATGTTAACTCCAAATTTTCAACATGTTTGTTTTGTGACCCCACCTCATGAACAAGGGAATATCAGTTTGGTAGCAAAGCTGCTTATGCACAGTGACTACGGCATTTAGCACCACAGGTGCAAAAATATTCCAAACAGGATGTAAAAAATGACAGCTGTACTCTTTCATGGGAGGTGTAAAATGGCTATGTTGCAAATGTGTAGTAAAATATTTAAAAATGGTGAAGTCACGAGTACATAGAAACTGTGCAACGCACAACTGCTACATAATTAGGTTGGGGATTTTTATAGCAGATTGTCAACTCAGGCATTTTGGTGCTCCGATTATGAACAGTGCCACTGTGATTTTCTTTATCTGTGCCGAACAATGATTTCCCACAGCGACCACGTCTCTGCACTGAAAGTGTGAAAACCACTTGCCATGTTGTGAAAATGGCAGTGTACTGTTCATAAGGAAGTGTTGAAAATGCCACTAGTGAAAATCTGGACTGAAAATATTACAAAGTCATGAACTAACGAGGATGCGTGGAACTGCACAATGCTCACTCGTAACACAGTCATTTTATGGACTTTTGTCACCAAATTTTCAACATAGCCATTTTAAGACCTCTGCTCATGAACAGTGTAACTGTGATTTTCTTAATCTGTCCTAAACATTGCTTTCACACACCAACAGCACCATTGTGCGCTACATGTGCGATAACACATTTTGGTGACATATGAAAATTGCAGCTGTACTGTTCATAAGGAAGTTTAATAAAATGGACATGTTGAAAATCTAGAGTGAAAATATTAAATTTGCAAACTTACGAGCATCCATAGGAACTGTGCAACGCACGCTCGTAAAAGTCATTTTTAGGATTTTTCAAATTTTCAACATAGCCATTTTAAGACCTCTGCTCATGAACAGTGTCACTGTGGTTTTGTTAATGTGTCCCATACATTGAGTTTGCACAAGGACTGCACCATTGATGCATACATGGGCGGAAACACGTTTTGGGTGAGATGTGAAAAATGACAGCTGTACTACTCATAGAAGGTGTGGAAAATGGCAATGTTGAAAATCTGGAGTGGAAATATTGAAAATTCGCAAACCTTATGAGCGCGCGTAGAGGAACCGCGCAACGCATCAGAAAACAGTAATTTTAGGAATTTTTTCACCAAATTTTCAACATAGCCATTTCAAGACCTCTGCTCATGAACAGTGTCACTGTTATTTTCTTAATTTGTCCCAGTACATTGATTTCGACACTGACTGCACCATTGTGGCTACATGGGCAGAAACACATTTTGGTGAGATGTGAAAAATGAAAGCTGTACTACTCATAAGAAGTGTGGTGAAATAGCAATGTTGAAATCTGGAGTGAAAATATTGAAATTTCGCGAACTTACGAGCCACCATATTATGAACTGTACAGCATACGCTCATTAAACAGTCATTTTTGGAATTTTGGCACCAAATTTTCAACATGGTGGTTTGGCCCCTTCTCATGAATGATGTCACTGTCATGGTGGTATTCAGGCTGAAGGGTGATTTCCAAGTCACCGCGGCCGAAATCACCCTTCGGCTCGAATAACGCCATGACAGTGACATCATTCATGAGAAGGGGTCCCAAAACCCCATGTTAAAAATTTGGTCAAAACTCCCAAAATGGCTGAGATATGCAACAAAGTTGAAACCCCACTATCTAGCCCATTATACAGCTTACCGCATTTCCTCAGTTCGCGGTCGGCTTTGAAGAGTGCAGACGTGCTCCCAGACCACCGAAGATCGTCACCGGAGTCCAGAGGTAAGGGTATGGGTGGGGTGGGGAGGCTGGGTGCGAGTGGGTGGGTGCAGGTTGTGGGAGGGGGGTCGAGACGATGCATGATCGCTTTTTTTTTTCTACAGGTAAAAAAAAAAAAAAAAGATGTCGTGGGACCATTTGCCATGATGGGGTGGCCAGCATGGCACAAGGACTTTGGAGCGTTCAGCCGACGGGGATTGGGCACCCCGTCGGCAAAAAATAAAAACATCAGGACGCTTGCCACACTGGGTGGGCTCCCAGCGCAGCACAAGGACTTTGGGAGGGGCTCAGTCGACGGGGATTGGGCACCCCTGCCAGCAAAATGACTGATTGCCACGCTGGGGTGGGCTCCCAGAGTGGCATCAACTACTGGGAGGGGAGAGACAGATGCAGCTCAGCCGATGGATTGGGCACCCCGTCAGCTATACACTGCATGCGGGCGCACGCCTGGCTGGGGAGCTGCGGCGTGAGCAGCTTATCACTGCTCTCAAGCGTAGCTCCCCTTTCAACTGGATGTACTGCATTTTGAGCGTGTCATAGACAGCTCCAAAATGCATTGGCTACAGGCCGCGCCTGCCAGCACACTGCCTGAATTGGAGGAGGAGGTGACACACCTTGAAATCTCCGATGATGGCATTATGTTTTTGCACATGGCAAGCAAACATAAAAATATTAAAAAACTGGTGAAGTCAACTAGTACTGGAGCCCACTCGAGAGGAGCAATATTAGACTTGATACTCTCAAATGGAGATGGGAGAGGATCACAGATGTGAAGTGGGTAGCCATCTGGGAACTAGCGACCATCGAACAGTATGGTTCACAATAAACACAGCAATAGAGTCAAGCCATACAAAGACAAAAGTACTGGACTTTAGGAGGGCTGACTTTGCTAAAATGGGTGAGTGCCTAGGAATGCACTAGCAAATGGGTGGGAAGGAGGGTGGAAGAACAATGGGAATAATAAAACTGCCATCACAGAGCTAACGAGCCTTTGTGTGAAGCAAATAAACAAACAAGACGATGTAAGAAACCACTATGGTTCTCAAAGGAAGTGGCAGTGAAGGTTCAAGAGAAAAAGAAAGCATTCAGGAAGTACAAGGAATCGAGCAGGAGCAGGACAGAGAACTGTATCAGTTAAAGCAAAAGGAGGCTGGGAAGGCAGTCAGAACAGCAAAGGCCCAAACTGAGGAAAAGATAGCCAACTCAGTTAAGAAGGGAATAAAACCTTTTATAGGTACATCATGGAGCAAAGGAAGACCAAGGGAGGGATAGTGAGGCTTAATAAAGGGAGGGAGGGTGGCAGAGGAGAATGTGAAAAGGCAGAGATACTAAACAAATATTTTTGCTCAGTATTTACAAAGGAAGAGGGAGGTACATAAAACAAACAGTAGTAACACTCTGGATACAGAAGTTGATACCAGCCCATTTACAGAAGAAAGGGTTCTGAAAGAACTCTTAAAACTGAAGGTGGACAAAGCAATGGGGCCTGATGGGATTCATCCCAGAATTCTAAAAGAACTAAGAGTAGAACTAGTGACACCACTGACTACCCTCTTTAACAAATCATGGGAGGATGGGGTGGTACCCGAGGACTGGAGGAGGGCAGATGTGATTCCTTCACAAAGTGGGAGCAAGGCAGAAGCAGGAAACTATAGACCTGTTAGTTTAACCTCAGTGATAGGAAAATGATGGAATCACTTCTAAAGGAAAGAATTGTCGAGTATCTAGAGGCCAGAGGGCACAAGACCCTAGGCAGCATGGGTTCACAGCGGAAGGTCATGCCAGACGAATCTGATAGATTTCTTTGACTGGGTGACCAAAGTAGTAGATCAGGAGGGGCTGTGGACATGGCCTACCTAGACTTTAAGCAAGGCATTTGACACAGTCCCACACAAAAGATTAATATATAGTTAGCCAGCCTGGGAGTGGGTCCCAAGATGACAGCCTGGGTAAAGAATTGGCTGGAGAATAGGACACAGAGAGTAATAGTAAATGGAGTCCACTCAGAAGAAAGGAGGGTTACTAGCGGGGTACCGCAGGGTTCAGTATTAGGACCAGTCCTCTTCAATGTCTTTATAAGCGACATTGCAGAAGGACTGGAAGGAAAGATGTCTCTTTGCAGATGACACTAAGATCTGCAACAGAGTTGATGCACAGGGTGGGGTGGAAAGGATGAGAAGGACTTGGCAAGGTTAGAGGAATGGTCAAATGTATGGCAGCTTAGATTCAATGCTAAGAAGTGCATGGTAATGCACCTGGGAAACAAAAACCCAGGGAAGAGTACACAATGGGGGTGAGATACTAACAACAACAAAATGGAAAGGGACCTGGGGGTAGTCATATCAGATGACCTAAAGGTGGGCAAGCAATGTGAGAAGGCAGCAAGGAGGGTGGGGGATACTGGGATGCATAGGGAGAGGCATCACCAGTAGAAAACAGGAAGTTATTATCCCTCTGTACAGACAGCTGGTGAGACCCCATCTGAGTACTGTGTGCAGTTCTGGAGACCCAATCTCCGAAAGACATAGACAGGATGGAAGCTGTCCAGAGGAGGGCAACTAAAATGGTGCAGGGTCTGCACCGGAGGACATATGAAGAGAGACTTAAGGAGCTTAATATGTATAGCCTCGAGGAAAGGAGGGAGAGGGGACATGATAGAAACTTTCAAGTACCTCAAGGAATCAACAAAGTCCAAGAGGGTAGCATCTTTCAAAAAAGAGGTGTGCAAGAACAAGAGGGCACAATTTGAAGATAGAGGGGCTCAGAGGTAATTTAAGAAGTATTTTTCACAGAGAGGGTTGTGGATGCATGGAATGGCCTTCGGAGGAGGTTGTGAGTCAAAATCAGTGGTGGAATTCAAGCATGCATGGATAGTCATAAGGCAATTCTGGGGGTGGGGTAGAAGAAGTAGGCTGCTGTTTAACTAGGATCTGCAGCTTATCCAGTAGGTAGGAAATGGGCAGACTGGGTGAGGCCAAGCGGTCCTTATCTGCCGTCAAATTTATGTTTCTATGTTTCTAAGTCACGAGTACATTGAAACTGCAACTGACACCATAATATAATTAGGTTGGGATTTTTACAGCAGATTGTCAACTCAGGCATTTTGGTGCCTCCGATCATGAACAGTGTCAGTGTGATTTTCTTTATCTCTCCTGAACAATGATTTCCACAGCGACCACACATCTCTGTGCTGAAAGTGTGAAACACACTTCGCCATGCTGTGAAAAATGACAGCTGTACTGTTCATAAGGAAGTGTGGAAAATGCCACTGGTGAAAATCTGGACTGAAAATATTACAAAGTCATGAACTTACGAGGTGCGTGGAAACTGCGCAATGCTCACTGTAACACAGTCATTTTATGGACTTTTGTCACCAAATTTTCAACATAGCCATTTTAAGACCTCTGCTCATGAACAGTGTAACTGTGATTTTAATCTGTCCCAAACATTGCTTACGACGCCAACAGCACCATTGTGCGCTACATATGGAAAACACATTTTGGGTGACATATGAAAATGGCAGCTGTGCTGTTCAGAAAGAAGTGTAATTAAATGGCAATGTTGAAAATCTGCAGTGAAAATATTAAATTCGCAAACTTACTGAGCATCCATAGGAACTGCGTGGCCTTACGCTACAGAAAACAGTCATTTTAGAATTTTTTCACCAAATTTTCAACATAGCCATTTTAAGACCTCTGCTCATGAACAGTGTCACTATGATTTTCTTAATTTGTCCTGTACATTAATTTCTCAAGACACCGACTGCGCATCAGCGCTACATGGGCGAAACACGCTTTGGGTGAGATGTGAAAATGACAGCTATACTACTCATAAGAAGGTATGGTAAAATGGCAATGTTGAAAATCTGGAGTGAAAGTATTGAAAATACACGAACTAACGAGCGCATGAGAACTGTACAATGCACGCCAGTAAAACAGTCATTTTAGGAATTTTTTACTAAATTTCAACATAGCCATTTTAAGACCTCTGCTCATGAACAGTGTCAGTGTGATTTTCTTAATTTGTCCCATACATTGATTTCGCACACCGACTGGCGCCATTGTGCGCTACATGAGCGGAAACACGCTTTGGGTGAGATGTGAAAATGACAGCTATATTACTCATAAGAAGGTGTGGTAAATGGCAATGTTGAAAATCTGGAGTGAAAATATTGAAAATTCGTAACTTACAGTGCGTAGGAACTTCAGCAACACATGCTTAAAACAGTCATTTTTTGAATTTTTCCACCAAATTTTCAAAATAGGCTTTTGAGAGCCCACCTAATGAACACTGGCAGTGTCATTTGGTTAATCGGTCCCAAAAGGTGATTTTGTGCAGTGACTGCGAAATCAAATGCCATGACAGTGACAGCATTCATGAGAAGGGTCCCAAAACCCTATGTTGACAATTTGGTGCAAAAATTCCAAAAATGCCTGAGATATGCAACAAAGTTGAAAAACCCTATCTATCCCATTATACAGCTTACCGGCATTTCCTCAGTTCGCGATTGGCTTTGAAGAGTGCAGACGTGTTCCCGGTCCACCAATGATTGTCGCGCTGAGCTCCGAGTAAGTATGGGGTGGGGGTGGGTGTGGTGAGGCAGGGTGCGCAGTGGTGGGTGCGGGTTGTGGGGGGCAGGAGACTGCGTGGGACCGTTTTTCTTTACAGGTTGTTTTTTTTTTTATTACGACGACGCGGAACATTTGCCACGCTGGGTGGGCTCCCAGAGTGGCACAAGGACGGCTGGGGGCATGGAGCTGACGGGGATTGGGCACCTTGTCGGCTATAGTATCTATTGCCACACTGGGGTGGGCTTCCAGCATGGCACCCTGTACTCTGGGGAGGGGTGAGGACAGTGGAGCTGACGGGGATTGGGCATCCCCGCCGGGTTATATTACGAGGTTGCTACGCTTGGGGTGGGCACCCAGCGTGACATGTGGAAGGCTTTGGGGAGCGCAGTACAGCTGATGGGGATTGGGCACCCTGTCAGCTTACAGTGTGTGTAGGGGGCAGCATGCAGTATGCATACGTGTATGTGTGTGTGTGTGTGTGTGTGTGTGTGTGTGTAGTGGGAGCTGCGCGGGCAGGCGATATCTGATCACTGCTCACTGAAAGCGTAGCTCCCTTTCAACTGTACACAACTGCATTTGGAGCTATCATAGACAGCTCCAGCATCATTGGAGGAGACTGGGCAGCTTGCCAACACACTGACTGAATTGGAAGAGGGTGACACACCCAAAACTCGGATGATGGCATCTATGTTTCTTGCACATGCGCGCAAGCAAACATAAAATGAGTGGATTTAATATACTACACATAACAAGTCAAACAAAACAAGTGAAACACAATTGATCATGACAAAACTGTTTTAAGACCTATATTAAAGGAGGCATAACTGGTCACCTCATGTAATACATTTGGAAGAGCATTTTAGCATCTAGCAGCACATACACTAAAAGCAAGATCCATGCTGCCTCTTGGTCTTGCAGCCCACTGGATTCATGATACTCTACCAACTTTTCCATTGACAGTGCTTCTGAGTTGAGACTCACCAGCCTATACCAATACCGTACTGTTTTGTACTTTCAGTTATTCTAATTATTGTTGGCACTGCTGTAATTTCCCGTGATGCCTGGTATTCTCTGTACCCTGTACCTACTTTAATCCCTGTGATGCTTATTTTCTGCATGATGCATTGTCTCCCTCACTGTACCTGTACTCACTTTACTTGTAACACTCCGGTCGCACCTGAAAATAGGCACTTGGTTGTCTAGTGTGCTTACCCGTTAACAAAAGCAAATAAATAAATAAATAAATAAATAGTTTCAAGACTTCCTGCTTTCACCCTTATGTAGAGGGGCCATGTTTGCGCCTCTTCAATCTTCTAGAACTGCACCTGATTCCAGTGTACTGTTGAATAAGTACATCAGCAGAGCAGCCAGCACCTCCTGAGTTCTTTCTGTACCCTTGTGTATATCCTGTCTGGTCCCATAGCCTTGTCCACTTTCAGAGCTGTAAGTCTCTTCAGGACTCTTTCCTCTGAAAATTGACTCAAGTCTGCCTCCCTCCTCCCTTTGTTTTTACTGATCATTGGTGGTTCATCCCCCACTCCTCCACTGTGAATATTGAGCAGAAGTATCTGTTTAGGCTGTTTGCTTTTTCTTGGTTTTCTTCTGTATAGTCTCCTCTGCTGCCCTCTTTATCCTAACTATCCCCCCTTGCTTTTTCTCTTCTCACTTACGTACTGAAGAAAGTTTTATCCCCATTTGCTGCCCATTTGGCTATCCTCTCCTGTGTCTGCACCTTTGCTCTACTTACTGTCTTACTTGCTTTCTTTCTTTTTACCTGGTATACCTCCCTGTCTTCCTCCCTCTGTGTTTCCTTATACTTCCTGAATGCCACTGTTTTTTTTTTTCACCACTGTGGCCACTTCCCTAAAGTACCATAAAACTGTCTTTTTCCTTCTATTTTTGCTTGATTCCTTCATGCAGAGGCTAGTTGCCTCAATTATAACCTCTTATTTTTCCCCACTAGTCCTTTACCCCTCCCTGGCAATCACCCCTACTAGGCAGTTTCAGAGGCAGTCTCCCATTTACTTAAAATCCACCCTCCTAAAGTCCAGGACCATGGTCATTGTGCGGTTTCTTCAGCTCCTTCTTTAGGGGACACTGTCAACCCCATTGGGCCTCAAAGTGAACCTTTTGAAAACACATTTTATGATTGTTCACATTGTATTGAGACTGTTGATGCAGCTGGCAGTTTGATTCAGATCCCTTTTTTTCTTTTAAAAAGTGAAAACTGACTGCCCACCATACTGGTGTTACCACATTAAGACATGCTTGTTTATATTTCTGACCAGCTCTCACTGCATCTTCCCTGAACTCAGGAACAACTCCAACATAATCTAGCCACTCATTATGCTGTGGGAGTAGAGGAAATTATTGTATCATAAGTGGCTGTACTGTTTGAGGGTCTTTCTAATGTTCAGGAAGTGTGCAGCAAGAGTTGTTCAATGATGTAACCACAACAAAGCTGGGCATTACTATACGTTACCGTGCATTTCAATTCTAATAGGCAAGAAGGCAGCTGAAACAGCCAGCAACATCAATAACTTTAGAAAGTTAGCAATGATAACATGTGGGCTTTTAACTGCCAATAATATGATGCAAAAAATGTTGACAGTGTCCCTTTAATGTTATACCACAATGCATGGCAATCACTGGTTTCTAGGGACTGCCCACTGTAATGTCTGCAATGCTGTCACTTTTATAAGTACCAGGTTCAACACTGCCGCTTCCCTCTTTGGTTCAATGACTTCTGCCTCAGAAAAGCACCTTGTAGGGAGTCAAAATGTCTCTGCTCCTTGCTGTGATTGACCTCACAGCCATCACAGAAACTTGGGCCATGACTTGGACTTGTCAGTCCCAGGTTACACAATGTTTAGACAGAGACAGAAGGAAGTACAAGGAGGCATAGTTCTATATGTCGAGAGGGCATACAGGCTGTGGGAGATCCAGACGGCTGGGGATGCAGAGTGGAAAAGAGTCTCTGTGGGTTCACCTCTCAGTGCACTCAGGCAAGAAAATACGGGTGGGGTGATCTATAACCCAACAGTACAAGAGCAAGTGAGAGATAGGGATCTTGGCAAACAAATTTTATTTGTATGGTGCCCATTCACGGAGGCTCTGGTTGCTAACAATAAAAACAGTACAGCTAATAAAAAAACAAGACATAAATAATAAATACAATTCAGATCACAGTTATGATATACAGTATATATATGTGTGTATGTATATATATATATATATATATATATATATAAGCAACAACAACTCATACGGTCGGGCAGGAGTAGTTCGTCTAGATAGGCCAGGTGGAAGAGGTGGGCTTTTAGCTTCTGTCTGAACACCCCAATTGAGGGGCCTTCCAGACAGCAGGTGGTAGTGAGTTCCTCAGGTCAGCCGTGACACTAAAGGCATGATTGCCCAATGCCTTGAGCGAAATCCTGGGAACAGCCAGGCCCTTGAAGAGGAGGAGGGAGCAGATAGAAGTTGCAGGTGTCAAAAGCTCAGTCAGGTAGCCAGGACCCAGTCTGTACAGGGCTTTAAAGGTGAGCAAGCCCACCTTGGACAGGATCCTCCACCTGACAGGCAACCAGTGCAGAGTACGCAGAACTGGGGTCACATGACTGGACCTAGATGGGCCCATCAGTAACTGGGTTGCTGCATTCTGCACCAGCTGCAGCCTGCAGAGGGTCCCTCCCATGACCCTGAAGTATAGAGTTACAATAGTCGAGCCTAGAGGTAACAAGGCATGTAGCTTGGGGGCAGATGGCAAGGGAGTGAAGAAGTGGCGGTGGTGAATGATCTAAACCTGCCAGATATCAACTGGGATATCCCAGCAGCCAGGCGAGTAGATGTGAGCCCTGTTGGATACATTGCAAGACTGCCTGCAGGTGTAGCTGATTAAGGAATCCACTAGAGAGGTGGCCAGTCTCAATTTGGTGCTCACCAACTTGGAGGTGGTGAGTGGCCTGTAGTGAGGGAGCCTCTGGGTCCAGCGACCATAAATTTGTTTGCTTCAGACTGGCCCTTGGGACCAGACTGCCCCTAATAAACTGAAGTCCTAGATTTCAGAAAAGCAGACTTCTACTGGATGAGGGAGGTAGTCTGAGACAAATTAATCAGGGTGGACAGCATACCTCTCAACCTCTTGCCTCATGAATCAGAGACAAGGCTTAAAAATCAGGGACAAAGACCCTAAATGAGGACACATCTTAAAATGTGTACTATTCACTCAGAAAGCTGATAGAATGAAAAGGATTTGTGTTAAGATGCATTTTCTAACAAAAACAAAGTTTGTAACTTTAATGTTTGACATTATTTTGTGCTTTTAATCACCACTGTTCTGTTACAAAAACACAAATTTTACGAGGACAGAGGAAAATTCTGAGGCAAAATCAGGGACATCCCTGAAAATCAGGGACAGTTGAGAGGTATGGTGGACAGCATTGAAGGTGTAGAGAGAAGAAGTGGGACAATCAAGAGGGCAATTCTCTAGGCAAGAAAATCATGCACAAGGAATGTTACAAAATGAAACAGGTACAAGAGACCAATATGATTCTCAGAAAATGTCAGAGAAGCAGTGAGGCACAAGAAATGAGCATTTGTCAATGCGAATGTTTGCTTGCTGTGTATTGGCAGTGGTAGTGTAGAAGTTACAGAGCTGCGTAATAGGAATGGCAGTGAAGTATTGAACTGAAACCAACCCACTACCACCCTGCAGAGAGAGTGACAGGCATTGAGGGTGTGTCTTTTGGGTTTGTCAGGCATAAGCAGCCCGCCATTTCACCACCCCACCCTGCAGACACTGACAAGTGTCACGGTGTTCCTTTGGGGTCTTTGGCTCATGCGCACCCCATTCCATTAGGAAATATGGTGAGATGGGTGCAATATAGAAGAATGGGATGAACTATGGGGCGAAGAGTCCAAGGCATACCTCGATGCCTCTCATTGGCTGCAGGGTGTGGAATGGTATAAGCATTACAGGCAAGAATCCCAAGTCACACCCTGTTGCCTGTCATTCTCTAAGGGTTGGGCGTTATGGTTGGAAACCCTAATACCTCAGGCATTCGTTGGTATTTTCATTCCAAATTTTCAACATGTTCTTTTGTGACCCCACCTCATGAACAGGGGAATATCTGTTTGTTAGCCTAAAGCTGCTTATGCACAGCGACTACGGCATTTAGCACCACAGGTGCAAAACATTCGAACAGGATGTAAAAAATGACAGCTGTACTGTTCATGGGGAGGTGTAAAAATGGCAATGTTGCAAATCTGCAGTAAAAATATTTAAAAAATGGTGAAGAATGACGTGCATATAGAACTGTGCAACTCACACCCGTAATATAATTAGGTTGGGGATTTTACAGCAGATTGTCAACCAGGCATTTTGGTGCCTCCGATCATGAACAGTGTCACTGTGATTTTCTTTATCTGTCCCGAACAATGATTTCCCACAGCGATCACGCATCTCTCGCGCTGAAAGTGTGAAAAACACACTTCAGCCATGTCGTGGAAAAATGACAGCTGTACTGTTCATAAGGAAGTGTGGAAAAATGACACTGGTGAAAATCTGACTGAAAATATTACAAAGTCATGAACTTAGGAGGTGCATGGAATCTGTGCAATGCTCACTCGTAACACAATCATTTATGGACTTTTGTTACCAAATTTTCCAACATAGCCATTTAAGACCTCTGCTCATGAACAGTGTAACTGTAATTTTCTTAATCTGTCCCAAACATTGCTTTCGCACACCAACAGCACCATTGTAAGCTACATGCGAAACACATTTTGAGCATATGAAAAATAGCAGCTGTATGTTCATAAGGAAGTGTAATAAAATGGCAATGTTGAAAATCTGGAGGAAAATATTAAATTCACAAACTTACAAGCATGCATAGAACTCGCGCAACGCACACTGTGAAACAGTCATTTTAGGAATTTTTTCACCAAATTTTCAACATAGCCATTTTAAGACCTCTGCTCATGAACAGTGTCTCTGTGATTTTCTTAATGTGTCCCGAGACATTGATTTACGCACCGACTGCGCCATTATGCGCTACATGGGCGAAACATGTTTAGTGAGATGTGAAAATGACAGCTGTACTACTCATAAGAAGGTGTGGTAAAATGGCAATGTTAAAATCTGGAGTGAAAATATGAACTCACGCAGGCGCATGAGAACTGCCAAACTCCTCGTAAAACAGTCATTTTGAATTTTTACCAAATTTTCAACATAGCCATTTTAAGACCTCTGCTCATGAACAGTGTCACTGTGATTTTCTTAATTTGTCCCTACATCGATTTTGCACACCGACCTGCGCCATTAAAGCGCTACATGGGCGGAAACACGCTTTGGGTGAGATGTGAAAAATGACAGCTGTACTGTTCATAAGAAGGTGTGGTAAATCTTGAGGAAAATATTGAAATTTCGTGAACTTATTATGTGCATAAGAACTGTGCAATGGGTACTCGTAAAACAGTCATTTTAGGAATTTTCCACCAAATTTTCAAAATAGTCTTTGGGAGCCCACCTTTGAACACTGGCAGTGTCGTTTTGTTAATCATTCCAGAAAGGTGATTTTGCACAGTGGCTGCGAAATCACCCTTTGGGTCTGAATAATGCCATGACAGTGCAATAATTCATGAGGAGGGGTCCCAAAACCCCATGTTGAAAATTTGGTGCAAAATTCAAAAATGCCTGAGATATGCAATAAAGTTGAAAAACCCCTATCTATCCCATTATACAGCTTACGGCATTTCCTCAGTTCACGGTCAGCTTGAAGTGCAGACGTGTTCCCGTCCGCCAAGATCGTCGCGCCAGACTCCGAGGTAAGGATGGAGTGGGGGGTGTGGGGAGGAAGGGTGCAGAGGGTGGGCGCAGGGGCAGACAGCGCGATGGACCATTTTGATCTTCTGCGTTTTTTATTCAGACAACGCTGGACGCTTGCCACACTGGGGTGGGCTCCCAGCATAGCACAAGGATGGCTGGGGGCGTTGAGCCGACTGAGGATTGGGCACCCTGTCGGCCATGGCATCTGTTGCCACGCTGGGGTGGCCCCAGTGTGGCACCTTGTACTCGGGGAGAGAGATAGTGAAGCCAATGTGGATTGGCACCCCGCCGGCAACAGCATGGGGGGGAGAGACAGTGAGCCGACGGGATTGGGCACCCTGTCGCTATTACATCATTTTGCCACGCTGAGGTGGGCCCCAGCATGGCACCTGGATGCTTTGGGGGCGGAGCTCACACTATGAGTTGCCACGCTGGGGTGGGTACCAGCGTGGCATGTCGAAAGCTTTGGGGAGCGCAGCACAGCTGACGGGGATTGGGCACCCCTGTCAGCTTACAGAGTGCGTGGGGGGCACGCAGTATGCATGCGTGTGTGTGTGTGTGTGTGTGTGTGTGAGAATGCGCATGAGCAGGCGATATCAGATCACTGCTCACTAGAAGCCATCCCCTTTCAACTGTTCGCCACTGCATTTTGGAGCTGTCACAGACAGCTCCCAGCATGCATTGGCGGACTGGGGCTGCGCCCCACAACACACTGACTGAATTAAGAGGGGGTGACACATCTCCTAAAAACTCGGATGATGGCATCTATGTTTCTTGCACATGCGCAAGCAAACATAAAAGCTTTCATCCAGTACAAAGAAAAGCAGGTGAAGGAGGAACTGGGAGAATACCAAAACAAAAACTAGGGAAGCAAAGAAGATGGTTAGGAGACAAAAGCATACACAGAGCTGCATACTCGATAGGTGACAAGGTGGAGAAAATAATTCTTCAGATATATTGAGGAGAAAAGGAAGCAGGGGTATTTTAGGCTTCAAGAGGTGAGATGGGTACTAGGGGAAGATGAACAAAAAGCACTAGTCCTCAATGATTACTTGTGCTCTGTCTTATAAGGGAAGGCAAGGCCCTACCAAAAGTGACATCAAGGCAGGTGTCTGTCACAAGTATACCTGAAATGAGGCAGGTTACAAAGAAACATAAATTTGTGGGCAGAAAAGGACTGCTTGGAGCACCCATTCTGTCAAGATGTTTCCTACCTAGTCTGTCTCTGCAGATCCTCACTGGTCTGTGGCCCTCCTCCCACTCCCGCTCCCTGCTTATTTGCAATTATTCCCTAATCACTGTTCCATGGATGTTTGAAACCCCTACTGTTTTTGTCCTCGTTACTCTGGTAGTAGGCTATTCAAGGTGTCCACCACTCTTTCAGTGAAATAATATTTCCTCATGTCTTTCCGAAACTTCACCTTTCTAATTTTGTCGCATGCTCTATGTTTTGTTGCAGTCCTCATTTGAAACAGACTCTCCACTTGTATTCTGTTCACCCCGTGAGGTACTTGTAGGGTTCTATCATGTGCCTCCTCTCCCTTCTTGCCTCCAGGGTGTACTTATTGAGATCCCTCAGTCTCTCATCATATGGTTTCTCATGCACCCCTGTATCATTTTAGTTGCCCTCCTCTGGACTGTATCCACCCTGTCTATCTCCTTTCTGAGATCGGCCTCCAATACTGGACAAAATACTCCAGGTGGGCTTACTAATGACCTACACAGTGGTATTACCATGGTATTAATCTGTGTCTTTGCAAATGATGTGAGGCTCTGTGGTAGGGTAAATAGTAATGAAGGTATAAGGAAGATGCAGAGAGATTATAAAAGCTAGAGGAGTGGCCTATAGAAGGATCTACAAAGGCTAGAGAGGTAGCTTAGGGTTTGGCCACTGAAATTTGATGCCAAAAATGCAAGTTATGTACCTAGGAAAAAAACAAAATAGGACATAGTACTGTACTAGATGGGAGGATCACTACGGCAAAGGAAAGGTACCTACAGTCATTATGGTGACTGCCTCAAACAGTCAAGCCACTAGCCCATCAGTGCAAGGGTGGCACTGCCACACAGAACAGCAGTGACCTGAGTTTGGGAACAAGTTCAGGTCATCGGGAGCCAGTTGAGGGAGGAGAATTGAGCCTCCCAGGGAGGAGAGTCACATCTCTGCTGCTATACTGCCACCTTGGTGACCACAGGTGGCAGTGCAGTCAGGGGCATTGTGGAGGGGAGAGGCAGGTTGATCTGATGTGGCAGCATGCCTAGGGCAGACACATGCCCCTTGGATCTCTATGAGTACCTGTGTCCTCGAGGAGGTGAGGAAATGGAAAATGGACCCTGCTGCCAGCCTAATGGTGACCTTCAGTGGAACCAAAGGAAGAACAAAACTGGAACCCTCCGGAGCCAACCTGATGAAGAATTGTACAGGTAGGAGGGTTTGTCCTCTCTCCTTCCCACCTGGGGTGGGTACCAACGCAAGGCAGCATGGAGGGCAGGGCACATGTGGGCGCTATAGAACTAGGGCTTAGCCATGGCACCATGCAGGACCCTGAGGGACAGGTCTGGCTGTGGCATAGAAGGAGGCTAAAAGAGAGTTAAACAAACAAAAAAAATGTCAGGCCAGTGTAACGAAGCCTGTAGGCAATAGGATGCTGAGATATACTGGAAGGGATGTTGACAGGAGGAAAAAGACGGTACTACTACCTATATATAGGTCACTGGTGAGGCCACACCTGGAATACTATGTTTAGTTCTGATCCTCAGTTAAGAAAGGACAGGGACTGGCTGGAAACTGTGCAGTGTGGGTGACCAAGATGATTCATGGCCAACAGTCTATATCTGAAGACGATCATCTCAAGGCACTGAATACATACTCACCGGAGACTAAGTGAGAGGTGGGGATATGATCGAGACCTTCAAGTTCCTGAAGGAATAAACAAGGTGAACTGCGGGAACTATTTAGTAGGAGTCAAGTCAAGAATTCATGGTCACAAGTGGAAACTGGTTAGTGGAATGTTTAAAAGGGATGGAGGACAACTTTGTCTGTGTAAAGGGTGGTGGAGCCATGGAACAGTCTTCCAGCAGAGGTGGTGGGTGCCAAGACCATAAATGGTTTTAGTCATAGCTGGGATAGAGTGAAGGGTTTAGTGGTTGCATGAATCAGTAGCAGGGAAGGCAGCAGGGTGTGGACTGGGAAGATAAAGCCTCATATGGGCAAAAGGTCTGAGGGCAGATAGGGCACTCCAGACAGACTAGTTGGAACTTTGGTCTTTCTCTGCAGTCATTGTCAATGTTTCTATGTTTCTGTGTCAGGGGCAGGCTAAAAGAAATAGAGGAGAAAGATTAATAGTCTCAGTGGGATGACGACTTCTCCAAAGATGGAGGACAGTGCCATAGGTGCTGAAACAATGGGCACTGGGATTTTGGGAGGTGGCAGGTGCCCACTACTTCTACTCTTGAGCTTCAAAGTGAACTTTAATGCATGCAGTATTAGGAGGGAAGAAATTATGGTCCCTTTATGTTTTATGTACAGCCCTGTCTCCAGTTGAAATGGAAGCTCCTGGCAGGCTGACATCTAAAAGTACATACCACCCCTTCCCATGCCAGTTAAACAACTTCCTCAGTAGCCCCTCACCCATAAAAAATCCCAAATAAATTTGCAGCAATTAGTGAAAGATATCCAGACAGGAAAACTAGTTTGACAGAGGAATCACTGAGAACAGGATTCAGGTTTAAAAGATTGTAGTCAGAGATGTTGAAAAAGACCTTAAAAATTGAAAATACATAAAGCAGTTGGCCTAGATGAGCTAGAGGCCCAATTTCTACAGCTAGGGGCAGACATTCTGGCACCATTTATGACATATATTTCAATTGGAGTTTAACTAGTGCCACATTTCCAGAGTGTTGGAAGGTAGAGAAATAGTTCCCATTTTAAGGGGTGTAAAAGTTATAAAGTTATGGATAAAGTTTCAAACTATAGGCCAATTGCATTGCTCCCATTTTTTCCAAAATAATGGAAAAACAGATACATAAACAATGATATCACTATGTGGAACAGCACAAACTCTTGAGTGATGTTCAATATGGGTTTAGGAAGGAGGTCCACGGGCACTGCCCCAGTGGATTTTAATAACTTAGTTGCCACATTCACGAATGGAGGTAGATCCACTGGGGCAGTGTTCGAGGACTCTCAGCAAAGCACTTGAACTCCAGGACCATAAATTGTTGCTACAAAGGTTATATACTTAGGGGTCCAAGAAGAACCATTAGCTTAATTCCATTCCTACCTTTCAAACAGACAACAATGTGTTTCTTGGGAGGCTCAGTGTCAAGTCTTGAGGAGGTAAGGAGGAGGTTCCCAGGGCTCGATACTGGGACCCTAATGTTCAATGTATATTAATGAATGGCAAGAAGCATTGTTCATAGTAACGTAAGGTTGTGTGCAGATGACACAGTAATTGCGGCTTCAGCAAAGAATATAGATTCTCTAAAAAAAGCCTCAAGAGGATATGTCTGCTCTGAAAAATGGTTTAAGGATTCATGCTTAATGATGAGGAAAAAGACACAAATTATTCTGTTTTCTTTAAGTCCTCAGAGAGGCTCTATCCTGGGGTTAGAAATAGGTCTTATGAATGGGACAAGGGTAACATATGTAAAGTCATACAGATATCTAGGGGTGCAAATTGACTATGGACTTAACTACTCCAGAACATATAAGTATACAGATCAGAGAAGTGGACCAAAACTAAGGGCCTTAAGGAGGGTCTCAGCTTGTTTAACTACTGAAACTAGGGAAAACTAGTTCAGCCACTACTTATACCTATATTAGAGTATGGTTCATTTCTTTACATGAACTTATTGGTGGGAGGACTAAATAAAATGATCAGACCTATTATAGGTTGTCCAAATTTGCTACTAAAATAAATCTGGGGTACATCACTGTAAAACATATGAGATGTTGAATTGGCTGTAGCCAGCCCAGAAAAGGCAGATGTTATGGCTAATTTGGTGCCATAAACTACTTTATTCTCATGAAAGCATCCCTAAGTAATCAAGTAACTTTGAAAATGAAAAACATGTCTAAATATGAGCTTAGGCAAAATAGTCTGAACATTCCTACAGTAAGAGTCCACAATAGAATGGGGAGGCAACTCGGCAGACAAACTTAGTTAGGGCTTGTAATTTGCTACCAGATGATTTGAGATCCATATGATCAATAGGAAAAGTCAAAACTCAACTGAAACATTACCTCTTTCAAAAGTGTACTTGTTTTGAAAACAGATTACATTTGTATATATGTATGTATGTAAGTTATTGTGTTTAATGTCACAGTGTTTTTGTGTATTCTAAGTTTGTATTTATATGTAAATATTGAATGTATTTTATTTTCCTTTCTGTACAACAAGCAGGACACTGTTGAAAACAGGAGTAAAATCTAACAGCATATCCTGTATAAAATAACATTTTATGTATGTATGTATGTATGTATGTATGTATGTATGTATGTATCTATCTGTCTGTCTGTCTGTCTATCTATCTATCTATCTATCTATCTATCTATCTATCTATCTATCTATAATCTATGGAAAGAGTTTCTAGAATAAGGAATGTGATCTGTCCTCAGACCTACTTCCTTCTTACTGTACAAGATCACATAACCATTAATCTCTGCACTCTGCTAGTCCAGTGATATTTATGTAAAGGGATGATCAGTTTGGCCATCATCTTCTTTAAAAGTAAGTCAGTTAATGCAAAGCAACTGTAATTTTTCTTTGTACTATTTGGAAAGGCAGGTGCGTGTCTCCTGACCTCAGTGCCAAATATAGTAAACACACTTTTGTAAGTAAATTGAATCTTTCTTCAATTCTCAACACAATTTTGAAGGACAGTATCTGAAGAAACATCTACCTATGAACAGAATCTCAAACTATTTTAAAGCTGCCATTCCCAGCTTTAAAGCAGTATGAAGATGAAGTTCATAAGACAATAATACCTTACAAATCACCCTTCAAAGTTACTTCGGGAGTCGAGAAAAGACACATATTTCAGAGGAGATGCTTAGCAGTAGGAGTCACATAGGTAACATTGGGGCCTCAGTCAGGTCAGCAAGAGCCAAACTTCAGACTAAGTATGTATGACTGTCTTAAATGCTGTTCTTTTCATAGGACCATGTGGGGGTGTCATATGTGGAGTGGAGATCAAGCAAGCCACGGGAAGTTAAGGGCAGGGCTGGGAGGTGGCAAAACTGAGGAAGAGCAGCCCTGGAGACGGTAACATATGAAAAACAAAAATGGGGTGTTTTTGGACAGCTCAGTAGCAGCACAGTAATACAATGCATTACCATATTAGAGTCCTGGGGTTCACATTGTGATCACAACTCCTAGGTTGGGGTCAAAGGAGTTGCAGGAGAAATGCAGAAGAAGCAGGGCTTTCAGGCTGGGGGCCGCAGTTATGCTACAATATGAGGCTTCCATTGAGGGCCTGGGTGGCACTGGACACTGAGGGTGACCATACAACACCTCACTCCAGAGTCTGCTATGGCAGATAGGTACCATTGCATGGAGGAGCAGGGATGGAAATGGGGCAAAAACAACACTATGAAGTCTTGACCCTCCTGTCAACATCCCAGCTGCCAGATAACAAATTCTAGTACCCCTGTTTCCACAGTAGAGACTGAGAGGCATATAGGAATCAACCTCCTATGAGGTGAATATGTTGAGACCCATTTGGATGTATCAACCTGAAGTGCTTATAGCATCCCCCATTTGGTGTCTGGGTAGGGTAGGGGTAGGAGACTAAGATAGCTGCAGCCACAGTAGCTGCAAGAGTAAATGGCTAAAAACTGTATCCTCCTGGTCCTTCCTTCTCTATCAGATGTCTAACTCTAGTTTTGCAATAATAGTAATAATAACACTGTGTTTTTCTTTTCTCATGAAAGGACAGAGTTACAATAGTCAAAAATGCTGTGAGCAGTCATACGGCTATTGTCACCATGGTCAATAAATATATAATTGGTAATATCATCTTAATGAATGCAAATACTGTAAATGCTAGCCTTATTAGGTAATTATAGGTCATATTTTGATATTGGTCACAAACTGTGCTATAAATCAGTATTGCTGGTTTTATAACATTTAGTGCTCATGACCACCTCATCTGTTGGTTGAGTTCATGGGACAGATCATTAAGACAAATAAAACAACAAATTCTAGCAGAGTCCTCTTACCTGCAAGGCCAGCTATATGGCAGTGCATCCTCTCGTTCACCACTCTTGCATTAGGTGGATAGGTGGGAACTCCACAACCATAAGCTAGAAAAAGATCACTGTTACTAGGTAACCTTAATCGCTGCAGCAGTGCACACAACCAGAATGGTGCAAAGTGTCTTCAGTTCGCTCATGAAATTCTGGGGCAAATAGTTAAACCACAATTACAAATCAAAGTAGTTTTAAACTAGAGGAAAAAGGCATGGTTCTCTTGCTGAGTACTACTCAGCATCTCTTGATGCAGTGGCCAATTTATATCAAGCATTGTTCACTTCCATTTATTTATTCCTTCCATCTTATCTGACTGGCACTCTTTAGCTCCATGGTTCCTCCACCCTCATCACCTGCCATCTTTGGGACTGATCCATGATTCCCACCTTTTCCTCTACAGCTTGCCCCTGTGGCAGGGCCATTGAGGGTACTCCAAGCCCCCTTGGATGCCAGGCTTAGTTATGGTTCTCACACCCAGTAGCAGTGTGGGGTCTGCAAGGAAGCATGAGTGCCATCCTGCCAGCCAGTGTTCTTTCTGTTTTTCTCCCTCCCTCTGGACACTCCACAGAGTTGATGGTGTGGCGTGTGCATGCAGAGCGTGCTTATGTCTACCATTGGAGAGCATCCTTGCTTCCATGGTGTTCCAGCCATGCATCTCCACACATGGTCTGAATGTGGGGAAGTAAGGACCAGTTATGGAGCCAGGAGGAAGGAGCTACCAATCTTCCCCTGGATGATGAGGTGAATACTGAAAATGACCCGAACAAGGGAAGAGTGCAAGGGGTGGGCAGTGCAGGAGGGTACATGGTGGAAAGTATTGTCCAGCAAATGCCAGGGGTCTGGAAAACAAAATGGGGACTTGAGGCCACCATGGGAGAAGAGGACAGGACATTATAGTGATTAGTGAGACCTGGTGGACAGGCATCATACCCTGGTAAACAGTTATCCCAGGCTACAGACTGTTTGGAGGGACAGGGTGGGACAAAGGTTATCACTGTATATGGAGGGAAGACATCGGCAACAGAAGGGCAGGAAGAGGAGGGGAGACAGAGCTTCTGTGGATCACATTGGACAAAGGGATGGGAGAATCCCTAAGGATAGAGGGTGGTATTCAGGCATCCTATGCAGGCGGAGGATAGACAGCTGGTACAGGCAGTTACACAGATGGCCCGCAGGAGAGCTCCACAGTGGGACTCAACCTCCAGACGTGGACTGGGAGATCCCGCCACACTCCTCAATTAGGAGTACAGGGACACTAGAAGTGCTACAGTTTGTATTCATGCAGCAGTTGGTTAGGGAGTCCACTAGGGGAATAACCTGCTGGGGTTCCATATCATAATAGGGATTGCAAAACAGCGATCACTGTTATGGTGAGTGTATATCACTGAAAAGCAAATCAGCAATATACACTCTTGGGCGACCCGACATCCGGGAAAAAAGTGCTTTTATGGAGGGGCTTTGCCCTGCACCTCTTGAAATAAGGACTTAACTCCAGGGGTGCATGTTGGGGAGGGGCAAAATCTCTGCATCGAGAAAAAATTAAATGTCGCAGCCACAGGCAGCAGCAAAATTTCTCGCACCTGGTCCCAAACCCTGTACCTATAGTTTGAGCCCCACCCACACCACCACACACCACATGGCTAGCTCGGCGAACAGGCACATCAGTCCCCAAACCCCATCCCTGTCCCTCCCTGCCCTCACTATCCCTCCTTCCTGTCACCCTGTAGCACCCTCACATTTGTGTAGGTCACCTATCCATCCAGGGTAGCCCAGGAGAAAGGCTGAATATGAGTTGCCGTTTTGATGGTTGCTTATATTCAGTCACCATCCACTGGATACCATCTGCTGGACGTCGTCCTCACAAATGGGGAAAGTGTTGAAGAAGTGGTGGTGGGCAAAGGGGCTGGAAGTACTAGTGATCACAAGACCATAGGTTCCAAGTTAGGATGGGAAGGAGACAAACAGGACCAACACTAGGTTTTGGACTTCAGAGGGACTGACTTTGACAGAATGAGGAGGATGGTTAGGGAAGAAATGGCGGAACTGAGAATATAAGGAATGTGGAAGATTCATGGAGGCTATCAAAGGAGAGGTACAAAACCACAAAATTTGCATAAAGAAGGTGAGAAAGAAAAAGAATGGAGGCAGCCGCTCTGGTTCACAAGGAGGTGACAGAAGCAGTCAGGGTAAGGAAGGGACTTTCAGGAAATATAAAATGGTACAACAGGAGGAGGACAGGGAGGCTTATAGGAAAAAAGTACGTTAGTACAGCAGAATTTAGGAGGGTTAAAAATGACACCGAGGAGAAGATAACTAAACAGGCCAAAGGAGGCAAAACTTTTTGGTATTTGGGAAACAAGAAGGCAAGGCAGATGATAGTGTGGCTGAGGAGAAAGGAGGGTTACAACTGGAGAGAGACTGTGAGAAAGCTGAATTACTAAATAGATACTTTTGCTCCATCTTCACGGAGTAGGGGAGGGAGAGAGCCTGAGCTGAAGGGTACAGGAAGGGGAGCATAAAAGTAGATCCTAGCCAGTTCAGCACAGACAGGGTTAAGGAGGAACTAGCCAGGTTAAAGTGAACAAGGCAATGGGGCTGGATGGCTTGCTCCGAGGGTACTGAGGGAAGAGCTGGCTGCCACATTACTGAGACATTTTAACTTATCACTGGATACAGGGTGTGTGCTGGGGACTGGAGGTAGGCAAATGTGGTACAGTAGCACAAGGGGCAGTAAGGAGGTTGCAGAAAACTATCGCCTGGTCAGACTGGATGGGCCTTGCAGTCCTTATCTGCCGTCAACTCTATGTTTCTATGTTTCAGCCTCACCTCATTGGGCGGTGAGTGAGGCATTAATGAAGGAACAGGTAGTGGACTACCTGGTGGGTAGCGACCTGCAGTAGAAAACTAACATGGATTCATGAATGGGAGGTCATGCCAGACCAACCTGACTGAATTCTTCAATTGGGTAATGGGGTAATTGACCAGACAGGAGCAGTGGATGTGGCCTATCTGGACTTCAGTAAGGTCGTTGACACTGTCCCTCACAGAAAGGCTAGTAAATCGTTGGATAGCTTAGGGTGGGAAGAAAAATAAAAGGTGGGTGGAAAGCTGGTTGGAGTGGTAGTAAATGGAGTGCACTCCAGAGTGAGGGGTTATGGTGGGGGTGTCCCAAGGGACAGTACTCAGGCCCCTCTTTTTATGTTGCTTCGTACATGCCAGTGCATGTCATTATGTTTGCCATGCACGCCAGTGCATATCAAACATTTGCTATTTACAGGATTTTGAGGTGTGCCATTGTGGCGCCCATGCAGTACTCGCTATAAGGGGCTTGGCCTGTCACACCAATCATCAGTAAGCCTGATTGTGATGCTGTTCTAGCTTGAAACTGCCGAAGTTCAAAAGAATATGCTGACAGAGACAATCATAAATCAGCTCTTTCCTATTATTGAAACACAGCACAGCTAGTCTCATCATGTGCTCTCAGCCTGGTTGCTCCTTACACCCTCAACATTACGGCAATGAAATTGAAACTGCTTGTTAAATATTGGTTGCGTATTAAATAGTGTTACCACCTATCCCATTTCATGCAGGAGAGTCCCATTTTCTGCACTCCCATCTCATTACCCATATGAAGTATCAGGGACACTAAATGTCCCACTTTTGCAGACAAGAAAACAGCAGGAAAAGTGCTGATCTGCCAGAGCTGCACTTAACTCTTCCCAGCTCAGGCCGTCAGCTTAGATCTCTTCCTGAATCACACAGCTTAGCGTCATAAAACATAGCAACATTTGCCTTAACTGATTGCAGCTTCTCCACACACGCATGCATGCATGCAAGCACACACACATACACATTGTGGCATTTGTTTTATTGCCAAAGGTATTTCAGTAATCTAAGTAAAAACATCCCTGCCCCATGAATGATGACCTGTATGTACCCATAGCAACAGCAGCAGTGGAGCTGTGGAACTGAAGGGGGGTCAGATGTTGATGATAGAAGAGCTTTTCATGTGTGTGGCAGGGGATGGCTGTGTCTATATCAAAAGTGGGACCTCCTACACTGTTTGGAATGCCGAAGAACTACAGTACACTGCTATTATACTTTTAAGAGAATCCAGCGGTATCTTTAAAAATATATTTATTCATAACATAAAAGCATTTGAATGGGAAAACAGCTAGTGAGCTACCTAGCATCTCATTTTAATAAGGTCCCAGCAACAGGGTAGTGGACTATATAACAAGGATACCCAAAACTCATACAAGCACCTCCTGAGTTTTAAGAGTATGTTATCAAAATTGTTGAATGGGACTTTATTTTTGATTGCATGTATAGCAGTCAAGAGAAATGCTGAAATTGTTCAAGGAGAAAGAGATGGTATTCGTTCAAATGGCAAACAGAAGTTTTAGTGCATACAGAAGCTTTATTAAATTCCTGATTTCAAATCCTGTTGGTGGTTACAGTTAATCATTACACATGAATGGTAGGTGGGCAGAGGGGATAGTGAAAAAGCAGGGATCCTGAATGAATATTTCTGCTCAGTACTCACAAAAGAGGAGGGAGGTGCCTAATCCAATTAACAGAAGCACTCTGGATAGGGAGGTCGATCCCAGTCCTTTCACAGAAGAAAGGGTTCTGAAAGAACTCCTAAAACAGAAGGTGGACAAAGCAATGGGTCCTGATGGAATTCACCCCAG
Source organism: Neoceratodus forsteri (assembly GCA_016271365.2). Lineage (NCBI taxonomy): Eukaryota > Metazoa > Chordata > Ceratodontiformes > Ceratodontidae > Neoceratodus > Neoceratodus forsteri. Next base: position 142,819,486 of record CM057452.1, read on the forward strand.
AATTCTAAAAGAATTAAGGGAGAACTAGTGAAACCACTGACTACCCTTTTAACAAATCATGGGAGGATGGTGTGGTACCCGAGGACTGGAGGAAGTCAGATGTGATTCTCCTTCACAAAGTGGGAGCAAGACAGAGGCAGAAAACTACAGACCTGTCAGTTTGACCTTTGTGGTAGGGAAAGTGATGGAATCACTTCTGAAGGAAAAGACTTATTGAGTACCTAGAGGCCAGTGGGAACAGGACCAAAAGGCAGCACGGGTTCACAGTGGGACGGTCATGTCAGGCGAATCTAATATATTTCTTTGACTGGGTGACCAAAGTAGTAGACCAGGAGGGGCTGTGGACATGGCCTACCTAGACTTTAGCAAGGCATTTGACACAGTCCCATAAAAGATTAATAGTGAAGTTAACTAGCCTGGGAGTGGGTCCCAGGGTGGTAGCCTAGGTAAAACATTGGCTGGACAACAGGACACAGAAGGTAATTGTAAATGGAGTCCTCTCTGAAGAAAGAGGGGTTACTAGTGGGGTATCGAGGGTTCAGTACTGGGTCCAGTCCTTTTAATGTCTTTATAAGTGACATTGCAGAGGGACTGGAAGGAAAAGTATGTCTCTTTGCAGATGACACAAGATCTGCAACTGGGTTGATACACAGGGAGGCATGGAAAGGATGAGAGGGGCTTGACAAGGTTGGAGGAATGGTCGGAAGTATGGCAGCCAGGATCCAATACAAAAGTGCCAAATAATGCACCTGGGAAATAAAACCAGGGGAAGATTACACAATGGGGGCGGGGGTAGTAACAAAACAAAAAGAAAGGACCTGGGGTAATCATATCAGATGACCTTAAGGTTAGCAAGCAATGTGAGAAGGCAGTAGGGAGGGCTGGGGGATACTGGGATGTACAGGGAGAAGCATCACTAGCAGAAAACAGGAAGTTGTTATCCCTCTGTACAGACAGTTGGTGAGACCCATCTGGAGTACTGCGTCCGCTCAGGAGATCCCATCTCTGCAAAGACATAGACAGGATAGAGGCAGTCAGAGGAGGCAGCTAGAATGGTGCAGGATCTGCAAGAGAAGCCTTATGAGGAGAGTCTAAAAGAGCTTAATATGTATACCCTTGAGGAAAGGAGGGAGAGGGGACATGATAGAAGTGTTTAAGTATCCTCAGTGGAATCAACAAAGTCCAAGAGGATAGCATCTTTCAGAAAAAGAGACATGCAAGAACAAGGGACACAATTTAAGATCGGGGCGGTTCAGGGGCAATGTGAGGGACGTATTTTACAGAGAGGGTAGTGGATGCATGGAACAGCCTTCCTGAGGAGGTTGTGGGGTCTAAAACTGTGGGAGAATTCAAGAATACATGGGACAGACATAAGGCAATTCTTGTGGAGGGTAGGAAGAAATAGGCTGTTGGTTAACTAGGATCTGCGGCTTATCCTGTAGGTAGGGAAATAGGCAGGCTAGGTGGACCAAGCGGTCTTTATCTGCGTCAAAGTCTATGTTTCTATGTTTCTATGAAGAACTATTGCATAAACATTATATGTAGTGAAATATTGTTAGAACAGTTGTAGCAGTAGTGATCTTTGATAAACTGCTGTAAATGTACTATACTGTATTTGCAAAGTTGGACACAGTTTATTTGACCAACATAATAGTGACTGTACATAGCATTCAAGCTTTAGGGACAATAATCCCAGGCCTCTTATGTTAGGGTCTTTGTGGTCTCAAAGCTTGTGCACCGTAACATGCCTGTGGTGTAGTGGTTAGAGCACTGACTTGGGGACCAGGAAATTGCAGGTTCAAACCCTGCTAGAGCAAAATATTCACTGTGTGACTTTGGGAAATCTGTTAACCTCTTTAGGCTCCATTCCACATGGTAAATGGGTAGCAGCAAGACCCCATAGAATAAATTGTAAACTAGTACCCCATCTGTACAGTGCAATTTGTTACAGCCAAAATGGGAGGCACCCAAGGGTGCGTGACAAAATAATGACACTGGGCACTGTAGATGGAGGCTAAATATAACCATTTGAAAGGTGTGAGACCTGAGAATTTGAATTATTAACGAATATAAAAGGGATGGAGCTAAGGAAGGGGTTTGGGGTATGGTTTATTGTCCCATTTTCACATCATCCAAAGGTGGCAACCCTACTTATTAAACTGGAGTTTAGTTTACCCCTTCAAATGCAACAACTTGCTAATTTGTTAGCATTTTCTTGGGGAGGACTCCTATATTCTCTGTTTAAAGAAAAAAAAAAAGATCCCATGGTAAAATCATGGAAATGGTCCTACTCTCAGCCAGGCCCAACTGCAATTTAGAATTACACAGACCAGTTCTGTTTCACGCTATGTGTCGTGTGTGTGTGTGTGTTGTGAAATAGTCCTGCTCTCAGCCAGGCCAAACTGCAGTCTCTAGGTACCTGATACCAGCCATAGAATTATATTTTTCTTGGAGTCAGGTGTTGGGTGAGACCTAACAGAGCTTTACTTTGTCATCTATGTCAGCCTTAAAATACACAACAGAGCATCTAAAACTCCAGAGCTTGGAGGCTACTCGTAACACTGATACTGGGGTGCCCAATCCATCAGTGTCTCCACCTGAAATAAAAGAAAACCCTCCCTCATAATTTCTTTTTGAAATAAATGCTATAAAAAGAAAAACATCCATCGATGTCTGTTGCTACCCTGCCATCACTGCCCCACCCCAAACCCAACCACATTCGTCTTTCAGCAGGGATCTCCTTCTAGACCTGTTACAACAGCTGTACCAGCAGCAAACATTCGGCATTGACAAATGCTTGTCAATATTTACATCAGTGATTTGGTGGAAGGGCTGGAAGGAAGGGTGTGCCTGTTTGCAAATGATATGAAAATCTGCAATTGGGTGGACACCCTAGGGGAGGTGGAGGCCATGAGGCAGGACCTGAAGAGACTAGAGGGTGGTCAGAAACTTGGCAGCTGAAGGTCAATGCAAAAAATGTGCTGTGATGCACTTGGATGTAAAACCCACGAGCAGTATACACTCTAAGGGGAGGAAATCAAGAAAACAGATCAGGAAAGGGATCTGGGGATCATAATATCCAGCAACCTCAAGGTAGGAAACCAATACAGCAGAGCAGTGGAGAAGGAAAACGAATGTTGGCATGCATAGGGAGGGGCATCACTAGCAGATTTAGGGTGGTACTGATGCCTCACTACAAAACCATGGTGATGCCACATTTAGAGTCTGGGTGCAGTTCTGGAGACTGCACCTCACGAGGACATAGATGGTATAAAGAAAGTACATAGCAGGGCAACCAAAATGGTGCACGGTATGCAGGGAAGACATACGAGCAGAGGTGTGAGGAGTTGGACCTGTACACACTGGAGGCCGGGGACATGATTGAAACTTTTAAATATGTAAAGGGATCAATAAAATAAAGGAGGGAGCTTACTTTAAGGGAAGGAGGGGCTATCGCAAGAGGCACAGCCTAGAGGGTGGAAGATACAGAAGGAATGTGAGGGATGTTTCTTCACAGAGAGGGTGGTCATGTATGGTTGCCAACAGTCCTGAATTTTATGGGTTGCCCCATATTTGAGTATTTTCTCATGTCCCATTTAAAATTAATACAGCATGCCTATTGTCCCATATTTTTTGGTGGCCCCCAAAGACACAGTCTCCCATGATCCGTGTCCGGTTATGGAGCTTACGTAGCATCGCAACTCCAGACAGCTGCCAGATGTCACCGGAGAAGCGAAGACTGCTGCTACAACTCAAGCTACTTGCAGCTTGTGCTGTCCATGCGCAACACAGGGAAATTTGAGCAGCTGGTGCGGATATGTGGTGGACCGTGCTCTGGACTGGGAGCAGGCCGTGAGTGGCTGAAAATTATTAGGAGGCAGCGGGTCTGGCTGTTGTTGTTCTGCCTCTGCGGAGTCATGAATGGGGACTCGGGACAGGGTTATATTTGGAGTGGCGTGGGCCTGTGTTTCAAGGCCTACCCACTCTGGATTATGGATGTGTGCTCCTGCCTACTGACTAGAGTCTTGGTGGCTGCTGTTCCTGCATTGTTGTTGCCCCAACCCGACCAAGACGAGGAGTCCGTCTGGCGGCGGAGACATGGGAGGAGACAGCCAGGGTCTGGTTTGGTGACTCTGGTTAGAGGAGAACACACTGCTGAAGCTGGAGGACCCCAATTTCACTAGCGTTTTGCTCACCTCTACTTCACACTACAGGTCCCTTTCCAAACCCAGTCCATTATTTTAGCTGAACAGTTAGTGAGGCCAGGAGAGAATCGGGTTAAATCCTGGGGGTAGGAGCAGAGGACAAATACTGAACACATACTTTTAAGACTGCTAAATAGAAACAGTGTTAATAAATTAAATGGCAGCAGAGGTCAAGATGCAGGAAAACATTGCTGCTAAAATACATGGGTGCACTAAAGTGGCTAAGTCAAAGTCACAGAAATAAATTTAGTAATTACTTTATTAACTACTGGAAGGGAGTACTTCAGACAGAACAGGTGACATGGGGGGTGTCAGTATAGCACAAGGTACAGCTGAGCCTGAAACCTACCTGTTAAATGACTTAATCAAGTCAGATACTAGATAACAAAATAAGGTAGCACAGGCAGAGTCGTTTGGTAATCCCTTTACAAAGTCATTGCATAACATATGCGCGCACACACACACTCTGCACCATACACACACTCTGTGCGATATGTTTGACAGGCCCAAGCATAAGACCTGTGGAAGCCATCAGGCCCATATCTGTGGAACAAGGGCCCCTTTAATTTAAATTGGTTATCACATTTTGGTGGAAAATATAAGTTGTGATTAAATTATATAAAAACGTTGCTGCCACATTTCATTACTTTATTAAATGAAGCTTTGTTGGCATTCAGAATGCCATATCTTGCAGCATCTGTTACTTTGAGCTCTCTGATCATGCTCCTTTAGAAGATACCCATACAATTCTTTCATGTATGGATGTTTTACCAACGTCAGCCTGTTCAAATAGACAAGAGTAAAGGGCAATCTAAAAATGCAATAAAAGGAATAGGTCAGATTGTCACTGTTGCACATACTGCAGCTTTAAATCTATATAGTTGCATGAGTAGAGGTTAGAGTAATGAGCTGTGAATGAGCTTGGTACATCCAGCAGGCGAGACCTTGGTTTGATTCTCCACGACCTCCACTTGCATATTGTGTGACTTTGAACAAGTCACTTAACCACTCCATGCTCCCAGGTTGCCCTGAAAACAAGCACTTGTGCCTAGTGAGCCTTACCCAGTTACCAAAGTCAAAAATAATTATAATAAAAATAAAATTGGGATCTGTCACACACTGCCGCCATACCTCTCAACCTCTCAGCACTAAAAATATGATTAAAAATCATAGTACTGGCCTTCAAAAATCAAAGCAAAGGGCTAGAATGTGTAGCACTTTCATATTGTAAACAATAATATGTCTACGGATAGCGGGCCCCATATAGTTAGTGATAAGGAATGTTTCTATTAACTTAGTTCAGTGATCTATTAATTTGTGAGTCCAAAAACAGCTCTAACATTATGAAGAACATTAGTAAACCTGTGAGAGCAAGGTAAATTTGAGTGTGAAAATCACAGTCTAGCGGAATTCATAGCAGTTGAGAGGTATGCACTGCCATTGTAAAATTGTGTAGTTGGGTAACTGGGATCTGATATGCATTGCTACCTTAAATTTGATACTGTAGTTGTTTAACTGGGATGTGTCAGGCACTGTGACTTTGAATTTGTATAGTGTTAACATGGTCTGCCATGCACTGCAACTTTAAATTTGCATAGCTGTGTGACTGTGATCTGCCGATGCTGTGAGTTGTGTTTTTATTGGTGACTGGACACCCTCTGTAATTTTACAGTTTTGTCATTCAACCCATTCTGCAAAATGTAACAAAATGCTGAAGAGTAGCTCTCTGAAGTTTTACTTTTTGTAATTTATAAGTAAGAGATGCCATGTCAGGGTGTGTGTATATAGCATTTTGATGCACGCCCAGGGGGTTATGAGGTATATGTTAGTGGGTTATTCTTTTTACAAATGTCTGATTTTATTTGGGAACAAACGATTTTAAGGGGAGGGTTTCAAAGGAGATCTGACATCTGACCATGCATATATAGTTTTTGTTACATGATCAGGTGATGTATTTTGACTAACTAGAGTGGAGGATGTTTGGAACTAATTTTATTAACACAGTCAGAGCTAAGAGCCAAAAGTTTACCTGCCAATAGCTGCTAGGCTCACAGAGGCGATACTGCACATGCAAGTTTGTCCATGGAACTTGTATCAAGCCTTGCACTTTATGTAGTGCCACAGAATGCATTATTTTTGATGACTTGTCTTTTATAACATAATTTTTCATAGTCCCTGGCCCTCCACTCTTAATTTTGCTTGAATCCCCACGTTAGACTCTGATGTCATTAATGAAATGACATGATATTTCAACCATTGGCTGAACTGCATTACATCACAGAAGTGAACAATCCATGCTGCAGAAGTGAGCAAACCTTGCCATGAAGCAGAGGAGCCTTTGCAGAAACTGGGACCAAAGTGCTGCAGGAACTAGCAGCACTTTCTATAAAATAATAGTCAAGTGCCAAACCTTCCTTAACTGTGCTCCACAGACTTGTCTTAAATAGAAACTTAAAAGTGTGACATTGTATCCCACAGAGGTATTCCTAGTGAAATAATTTCAAGTGTTTCTTACTAACAATGCCATGTCTGATCCATTTCTCCTGCAAAGGGCACCAGACAAGGCTGCCCACTGTCCCTTTACTTTTGTGTTAGCTATCGAACCTCTTGCGGCTGCCCTAAGGAACCATCCACACATCCATGGTATTCAGGTCAATGATAAATCCTACACCACCAAGTTGTATGCTGACGATTGCCTGATCCTAACCCGAGACCTTCCACACAGCTTTCCATACATTCTGTCCACATTACAAACATTTGAGAACTCTCTAGCTTACACATTAATGCGCAAAGTCAGAAATTCTTCTTCTTAACGTCCTCACTTGTCGGTTGGTGTGAGAACTCAGGGATTAGCCTGGGCTAAATTGGACATAAAGTACTTGGGAATCTGGCTTACTGCCAAACTTTCAACCCTAATGGAAAGTAATTTAAAACCCTACTGGCCAAACTTGAACTGCTCACAGAACAGTGGGACATCTGCAGGGACAATGGTTTTCCGTTTTACCGGTAACACCGATAAAAATCACGGAATCCTGCTTGGTTTGTGGATTTTGAATTCTTGTACCGGTGCCTCACGGAATTGCATTTCACTGCACAGAATCCCTAAGATTTTAGCATATTTTAAATGTTTTATTTTCTCTTTCTATGCCCCTTCTCACAGCAGCAGTCTCCACTTTTCAGAGATCCCTAGGCTAGGTATCCCTAGCTTCACCCCAGGTAATGCTCAAGACCTCCTGTGAGCCTGCCCCCATCCTGCCTAGGTTGTACCCCCAGGTGGGAAGGAGGGACCCCAGGTCACCCTCCACAGTCCTTTAATGTGTGTCGGGCAGCCCAATGGGTCCCTCATGGAAACTGGTTATGAAGTCTGGGGCAGCTGGGTCCCTTCTACAAGCGCCAGATGTGGGGTGATTGTTATTGGTTTTCTGGTCTCTGTCCCTGAGGGCACCAACACTCGAGGGGATCCAAGAAGTAGGGCACATAGAGACATGCCACTACTCCAGATCCTGGCTAGCTTCCTCTCTTCCTGATTGCTCTACAGCCTCATTGCACCACCACCTGTGGTCACCCAGGTGGCAGTAAAGCAGCAGGACCTGCAGGCCACCGTTCCCAGAGGAGGAGAGCAGCCCCATAGGTGCTCGATCCTACCCCTGGCCAGACCTCTAGCAACCTGAATTCACTTCTGATCCCGAGTCTCTGGCATTGCAAGCAGTAGTGCTACCTCAGCCTATTTACAGTGCTCTGTCAACTATATACCCACTGTGGTGTAAGAAAACATAAGCAGATGGAGAGGAAATAATTCAGTTTTAGTAAAGTGTTGCAAAGTGTTCAATGTTCATAATTTGCACTGTAGGTACTGTGCACTATTAGTGAAATCATATATTAAAACATTAATATGGGTGTTATGGCTGGCAGTATACCCTAGTGGTTAGAGTAACAAACAATGATCGAACTGAGTACATTTAGAAGACTTGGGTTTGATTCCCACAACCTCCACTTGCATACTGTGTGACTCTGAGCAAGGCACTTAACCTCCACAGTGCTCCTGGGTCACCTTCTGAAAACAGGCAGTTTTGCCTAGTGGGTTTACCCAGTTTACAAAATATATAAAAAATACCAATATATTTTTACTACATCATACAGTAGGCAGGGTACCAATGTAATTTATCTGAGTGGTACTCAGGCTGCAATGATGTTGTATAGGTAAATATAAATGTTCAGATACATTTTGTGTTTTATAAGCTTGTTTTAGACTTTAGTCAGGTTTTATTGTGTTTTTGCATATGAACATCTAGGATATATATTGCTAAGCGAGGATCATTGTTACCAACTAGTTTATTCAAGTTTATAATCAGCAGGGCCATCCAAAATCCTCAGTTGTTTGATTGAAAATTAGTCTAAATGAAAGTATGTTCACAAGGCACAAGCTGCCTTACTACTTATTTAGGTGAATGGGATAGAAACGTAGAAACATAGACTTTGAAGGCCCACCTATTCTGCCCATTTCATCATTTGCACCTTCTCTCCCACCTGTTGTGTCAGTCTCTGTGACAACAAAAGTTTTCTGACAGACCACTTTAATAAAAAGCAAATGTTACGTGTTTAAGTGTACTTATGCTGCCAGTGGATTTTGAAAGCACATTCAGTGACACACGGAAGGTAAGACCCCAGGGGTTGTATAATGCTGGTAGGTAGAGTGGTGCTCAATTCACATCTGAGCTTAGACATGTAAACTGAGAGACACCCTTGTCATGGAGACCAAGGAAAAAAGGAATCCATGTCTGTGAGATGCATTAGAAGGTTCTCCACTAATCACTTGTGAATTTTTTTTAGGTGAAGACAATATTTCAAAGAAGCAAATTCAGGCAGTTTTTTTTTGTTCCTCCTACCCCTGGCCATCCACTGCTTCAGGCCTGCCAAGTCCCCTACCACTGCTGCTGAGTCCCCACCACCATCCACTGCCCTTTATGGTCATGCTACCAGGTAACCTGAAATAACCCTTCATCGGTTGGCCCCTACCCCTGTGGGAGGCTAACAGGGAAGACAATCACCCTAAAGAGCTTCCTGTATATCCCAGGCATGGCAGGGGTCAGAACAGACACATGTGTCTGGGGCTTCATGCTTATGGAGGGACCAGAAGCCATCCTCTGGGTGGCCAGCAGGTGTTTTCCATTTTCATGGGAGCATGACAGGCCACATGATGTCAAGGCGCAAGCTGGCGTCCATCACGCTTTCTTCCGTAATGAGGGCCAATGTGTTGCCATGCCTTCAGCCTCCACCTGGAGCCAGCAAATGCTGAGCTGTGAATATACCCTCCCTCCCAGGAGAGCGAGTGGTGGTTGGACACTCAAGCCTTCACCCCCGGCCAGTCCTCCAACACTCAAACCCTGGTCAGTGGTGTCACAGGTAGAAATCCAATTCAGGCAGTTAAATGACAGGAAAAACAAATGTGCTCCACCTTAGTAGTGGTGGTAGTTCAGATTAATTCACATCTGAGTTCTAACAAGCAAAGAGACTAAGTAATTTGTAACTTGTGCATGTGGGGTGTGGGTGTTGAAGAAAGGGATCATATTGCTTTCACTACTGCCATCATCCCTGAGGATGTGGACTGCATTGTTGCTACTGCCTCACACCTGAGAGGTGTGGGGGCAGTAGTGCTTCTGCCATAACCACAGGTGGATAGGGAATGTTGTACTGCTGCCCCACCAGAGGGATGGGGCCATAGTGCTGATACTGCCATCACACCCGAGGCGGGGCCATAGTGCTTCTGCTATAACAACTGGTAGATGGGGAATGTTGTACTGCTGCTGTCCCATCTGAGGGATGGGGGCCATAGTGCTGATACAGCCATCACACCTCAGGAATGCGGAACATGGTACTGCTGCCATCACACCTAATGGATAGGGACGCAGTGCTGCTGCTTCCATCACACATGAGGGAGGGGACACAGTGTTGTTGCTGCTGCCATCACACCAGAGGATGGGTCTGTAGTGTTGTTGGTGCTGCCATCACACCAGAGGGATGGGGACCTTACTGCTGCTTCCATCACACCTCAGGGATGGGGCTGTAGTGCTGTTGCTGCCATCATATTTGGTACCTAAAATAGAAACATAGATTTTGACAGCAGATAAGGACCGCTTGGCCCACCCAGTCTGCCCATTTCCCAACCTATTGGATAAGCTGCAGATCCTAGTTAACCAGCAGCCTACTTCTTCCTACCCCACCCCTAGAATTGCCTTATGACTGTCCCATGAATGCTTGAATTCCACCACAGTTTTGACTCCACAACCTCCTCCAGAAGGCCGTTCCATGCATCCACAACCCTCTCTGTGAAAAAAAATACTTCCGTAAATTAGCTCTGAGCCGCCCTTCTATCTTCAAATTGTGCCCCTTGTTCTTGCACATCTTTTTTTTTTTTGAAAGATGCTACCACTTGGACTTTGTTGATTCCCTTGAGATACTTGAAAGTTTCTATCATGTCCCCCGCTTTCCTCGAGGCTATACATATTCAGCTCCTTAAGTCTCTCTTCATATATCTTCTGGTGCAGACCCTGCACCATTTTAGTTGCCCTCCTCTGGACAGCCTCCATCCTATCTATGTCCTTTGAGATTGGGTCTCCAGAACTGCATGCAGTACTCAGATGAAGTCTCACCAACTGTCTGTACAGAGGGATAATAACTTCCTGTTTTCTACTGGTGATGCCTCTCCTATGCATCCCAGTATCCCCAACCCTCCTTGCTGCCCTCTCACATTGCTTGCCCACCTTTAGGTCATCTGATATGACTACCCCCAGGCCCCTTTCCATTTTGTTGTTGTTAGTATCTCACCCCCATTGTGTACTCTTCCCTGGGTTTTGTTTCCCAGGTGCATTACTTGCACTTCTTAGCATTGAATCTAAGCTGCCATACATTTGACCTATAGATTTAGGAAATACTACTGTATAGCGAGTTATACATTTGTTACAACTGAAACTGCAAAACTAGGATATCTCAGAGCCTGGTCATGAAAGGCTTTTAGAGCAGGACCTATTCTCTATACGTTATTTTTATCCAAGTACTGCAGCTTTAAGCGAAAGCAATTCTTATAACTTTTCTTACAAGTTCTAGTGTTTATACACATTATGATAAAATGACAGTAGAACCCCAGCACAACCCCTAAATAAGAATAGCAATCACCGGTACAATTCACAGCACTGCAAGTCCTGAAAACCTGAATCAGTATCCTTACTATAGATCGTCTCCGGACTCCGACAATTCATAGATCCGGCTCTAATATGGACTTTAACTTTAATAATAAAATAACTTTAAATTGGTACATGGATGGAAGGATGTGCAATAGTGGAGGTCAAAACTCTAAAATGCATGTTAGCAGAGTTAAAATTGTTAAATAAAGTACACAAACCAAACACCGGTAAAACCGGATTTTGGCTTAGCAGACACCGGTGACAGTACCATTTTACAATGTGCAAAATGGAATTTGCCCTTTCTCAAGACATCTGCATCTTTCCATGGCAGGCAAGATTGCCGCGATTAAAATGCTGCTGGCCCCAAAATATATCACTTACTATCTCATATTCCTTCCCTCTTACCTGACATCTGGAACCAAAAGCTGAACATTCTGATTAGTTCCTTTCTCTGGGGCTCTACCGGGCCCAGATACAGTAGGGCCAAACTCAGAGCTCAAAACCTAAGAGGTGGAACTTGCGGTTTATATCAGTACTCCATTGCGTTTAACGTAGCAAAGACACTAAAAGGTGAAGGCTTCCAACACCCCTACCACCCTCCAGCCTGAATCCAAATAGAAAGAGACCTTATGATGGGCCCCTCAGTGTCCGCTGTTGTGCCATATCCCTACCCAAACACCACAAAAGTTGGCTTTCCATTCAACAGGCTCATTTGGCATGGCAAAACTGGGGCTTAAAACCTTCCACTGTCTAGGTTTGGGAAGTTACACTCCACTTTGGAAGAATCTCTACCTCTGTATTAATAACTCCTCATGAATTGGATGGGATGGGCTTCTAAAGGGATAATAGTATTGGGGATCTGGAACACCTGGGACACTCTGATGTGGACTCATTCCAAGGTTTACAAGTCAGAGTACTGACTTGCCCATAGTGACTTTTGGAAATACCTTCAAATGAGAAGCCTCTACCAATCTTGGGTTAGAAGAAGATGTACCTGTGTTTCTTTTAAAAATGCAAAATTACTCATTCTCCTCCACTTCCTCTTAAAGAATAGTTACCTATACCAAAGGTAGGGCTGGTCTTATACAGAGGTTCCACAGAGACAGTGCTCCCAATCCCTCTCTGCGGGCCAAGGACAAGTAGACCACTGTGCTAGAGACTTCCATTACGGATTCACAATGGCGACAGTGCTGGTTGAGAACTCCCAGGCCTGCTGCATCCCCAGAGCCTCCTTCTACAAAACAAATACTACACTCTGGTATCACCTCCGTCCCAGCTAAAAAGCATGGGTCTTCTTTCCACTGACTACTGCTGGAGGTGTGATACCCCAGAGGCAGATCTGCTCCACATCCTGTGGTCATGTACACCCCTGAAGGCATATTGGGAGGCAGTAACACAGCACTGCTCTGCCATCCTAAAGTCAACCCTCCCGGCAGATCCGGGTCTATGGGTATTGGACCTAACACCTGACACTCTACCCTGCTCAAAGCTTCTATTTTATGGCTCATACAGGCCTCGGTAGAATGTAAACAACTTATTATACGTCGCTGGAGAACTTTGAGGTCCCTCTCTTCTCAGAATGGCTTGTAGCTTTGGAAAGGATTGTCACTTTGAGTAGGATATCATGCTATAGGAACCAGTGTCTACATAAGTTTGCTGAGATATGGGCCCCTTACATGCTGTACATTGACTCTAATCATGACGTTGTCTCCCAGTTATTTGAAGGATAAATTGAAACCACCCTGACTCCTAGTAGAAATGGTTGTATGGTTATTAAACACTTATTGCTCCTCTCTATATAGCTATCATGTGTGCTCCATTTCCGGATGATTAAATTCTAGTTCCCCCCACTACGGTTCTCACCTTCTCTGAAGACTCAGCCAGTCCGGGTACCACCTATTTGTACAGTGAGTATGTAACTTGTCTTTGGGTTGTCTCTTAATATTTCAGTAACATGGTCAACCAGGTTTATAGTTTACCTTTAAAGATGTTTGAACAATCGGTGGTAATGCTTGTAGATATGCCCGTCCTGTACTGTAGACCTGGAGTTTTTTCGGCTTGTGTATTAAGTGGTAATGTTGTAAACCACTTTGTCAGCCATTTGGCCTAATGGTTAAAGCAATGTAATAAGTCTGAAATCTTCCAATAAAAGACTAACTGCAAAAAGAAATAATTTCAAGCAAATGGGAAACCATTAGAAAGTTTACAGAATGTTGGACAGGTGCCTTTGGGCCCCAAAGCCTTTCAGAACAAACTCAGATACACCCATATCCCATGAAAGAAACCCCTAATGTCAGATGGCTTACCCGCCACGAGGAGGACTGTGAGCAGAAGCTGCATCATCTTTGTTGAACTGTTGAAGGCAGTTAATTGTAGCTCTTTTATAGTCATGCTTATCAGCTTCCTATAGAATGGCCTTAGTATGCCAATAGCAGGTGAAATAGGCGTGTAATGTTCCATAAGGTTTTGCAGGAAAAAAGTTACCAAGGACCAGATGTTTTCTGTTCTTTGATAATCTAACACCTGAAATTATGTCATATTTTACAACTTCTGAAAATGTTAACCCTTCAATGTCTAGTTTTCCTGATTAATTTAATATACTGCTGTTATTAATGCTGCAGTATCTGCATAAAGGAAGTTAGCAAAGGCAAGAGAAAGAAGATGCCATTATGGTTTCCCAGGGAGGTGGCAGTGGCAGTAAGAGGAAACAAACTCTGCCCCAGAGCCGATAGGACTGCATGGGAGAAATTTGGGGTAAAATATTGGAAATTACCAACATTACGAGCCTGCGTTAGCAAAATGTAATGTAGGCTCATAAATTTGTTGGTTTGTAATATTTGTACACCAAATTTTCAACATACCTTGTTATGATCCTGCCTCGTGAAGAAGGGCAGAGCAAATGTTTAACTCCTGCCTAAAGGTGATTTTGCACAGGGGCTGCAAAATCAACTTTTGGGAGCGAAAACGCATTTTGGTCCGGAGTTGAAAATGACAGCTGTCACATTCATGAGGTGCTGTAAATAAATGACTATGTTGTAAACTTAGGGTAAAAATATTGACATTACCAAAGTTACAAGCCTGCATTTGCAAAATTCAATGAAGGCTCGTAACTTTGATGTTTTAAATATTTTTATACCAAATTTTCAACATAACCTTCAGATGAGCCCACCTCATGAGCAAGTGCAGAGAAAATTTTCAGTTCCTGCTCAAAAGATGATTTCACACAGGGGCCCGATTCTAGAAAGGAAAATCGCCAGATACAATACGCAGTTGTGGAACTTCTGCCAACAGCAACTTCGACATACGAGATATGTGCAATTCTAGAACCCTCGAGAATATGCCAAACACAACTGCATAAGTCGCGACACGTAAGATACACCATATAAAAGTGAGCAACATGCAGTAGCGGCCTGACATACACCAGCAGATACGCCACAGCAATGTCAGAAGCTGCGGCAACAACAGAGAAGGAAGATGAATTTTGGCCATGAGGAGGTTAACACTCTGGTTGAGCAGATAGACTGCCACCATGCACTCCTTATGAGCCATGTGGGGATGCCAAGAGGAGGGAGAAATGCAGGAGGGCATGGGACAGGGTGGCTCGCAGGGTCAATGCCATCGCTGCACAGTGCAGGACATTCTGAGATGTGCAAAGAAGTGGAATGACCTGAAGTGTCTGGTGAAGCGCAAAGGTGGCGCACAACAGGCGCAGTGCACAGGCACGAGGGGTGGACCCACCAAGCAGGAGCCACTCAGCAGCATCGAGAGGAGGATAGTGGCACATCTCAGCCAGCAGAGCATCGCTGGTGTAACACAGCTGGACACGTTCAGACAGCGGGCCAGCCACCACAGGTAGGGACAAACAGCCAGCAATGTATGTGACATGCCAGACATGGCAGCAGCACTGAAGCCAGCAGCAAAGATGGGGTGGGTGAGGTGACAATGTGAGGCAGATGTAACGGTGGAGAGGCATGCCACAAGACTGCTACAGGGCCACAGTCGGCCACAGAGTGGGCCAAGAGAACCAGTAAATGGCAAGGGCAGGTCAGGGACAGACATGTATAGCTGCTGACATGCAGCAGTGCAAAGGAATGACCCATGGCCAGCTGTGGAGAGCTAGCACAGGTACAAGCACAAGAACCTGGATGGGGAGGCATGCGGAGGATGGCCTGTGCTGCACTGGGTGTTGCTGTGTCCTGCACTGTGTACTGTTGAGGGGGCATGCTGAGGGATGGGCTGGGCTGCACTGGGTGTTGCTGTGTCCTGTACTGTGTACTGTTGAGGGGGGCATGTGGAGGGATGGCCTGTGCTGCACTGGGTGTTGCTGTGTCCTGCACTGTGTACTGTTGGGGGGCATGCTGAGGGATGGTCTGTGCTGCACTGGGTGTTGCTGTGTCCCTGCACTGTGTACTGTTGGGGGGCATGCTGAGGATGGCCTGTGCTGCACTGGGTGTTGCTGTGTCCTGCACTGTGTACTGTTCGGGGGCATGCTGAGGGATGGCCTGTGCTGCACTGGTGTTGCTGTGTCCTGCACTGTGTACTGTTGGGGGCATGCTGAGGGATGGCCTGTGCTGCACTGGGTGTTGCTGTGTCCTGCACTGTGTGCTGTTGGGGGGCATGCTGAGGGATGGCCTGTGCTGCACTGGGTGTTGCTGTGTCCTGTACACTGTACTGTTGGAGGGCATGCTGAGGGATGGCCTGTGCTGCACCAGGTGTTGCTGTGTCCTGCACTGTGTACTGTTGGAGGGGGCATGCTGAGGAATGGCTTGTGCTGCACTGGGTGTAGCTGTGTCCTGCACTGTGTACTGTGGGGGGCATGCTGAGGAATGGCTTGTGCTGCACTGGGTGTTGCTGTGTCCTGCACTGTGTTACTGTTGGGGGGCGCGCGGAGGGATGGCCTGTGCTGCACTGGGTGTTGCTGTGTCCTGCACTGTGTACTGTTGGGGGCATGCAGAGGATGGCCTGTGCTGCACTGGGTGTTGCTGTGTCCTGCACTGTGTACTGTTGGGGGGGCATGCTGCAGTGTGTACTGTTGGGGGCATGCTGAGGATGGCCTGTGCTGCACTGGGTGTTGCTGTGCCCCGCACTGTGTACTGTTGGGAGGGGCATGCTGAGGGATGGCCTGTGCTGCACTGGGTGTTGCTGTGTCCTGCACTGTGTACTGTTGGGGGGCATGCTGAGGGATGGCCTGTGCTGCACTGGGTGTTGCTGTTTCCTGCACTGTGTACTGTTGGGGGCATGCTGAGGGATGGCCTGTGCTGCACTGGGTGTGCTGTGTCCTGCACTGTGTACTGTTGGGGGGCATGCTGAGGGATGGTCTGTGCTGCACTGGGTGTTGCTGTGTCCTGCACTGTGTGCTGTTGGGGGTATGCTGAGGATGGCCTGTGCTGCACTGGGTGTTGCTGTGTCCTGCACTGTGTACTGTTGGGGGCATGCGGAGGGATGGCCTGTGCTGCACTGGGTGTTGCTGTGTCCTGCACTGTGTACTGTTGGGGGCATGCTGAGGATGGCCTGTGCTGCACTGGGTGTTGCTGTGCCCTGCTGTACTGTTGGGAGGGCATGCTGAGGGATGGCCTGTGCTGCACTGGGTGTCGCTGTGCCCTGCACTGTGTACTGTTGGGAGGGGCATGCTGAGGGATGGCCTGTGCTGCACTGGGTGTTGCTGTGTCCTGCACTGTGTACTGTTGGGGGGCATGCTGAGGGATGGCCTGTGCTGCACTGGGTGTTGCTGTGTCCTGCACTGTGTACTGTTGGGGGCATGCGGAGGGATGGCCTGTGCTGCACTGGGTGTTGCTGTGTCCAGCACTGTGTATCTGCTGAGGGGGGCATGTTGAGGGATGGCCTGTGCTGCTGGGTGTTCTGTGTCTGCATGTGCTGTTGGGTGGGGGTATGCTGAGGATGGGCTGGGCTGCACTGGGTGTTGCTGTGTCCTGCACTGTGTACTGTTGGGGGCATGTGGAGGATGGCCTGTGCTGCACTGGGTGTTGCTGTGTCCTGCACTGTGTACTGTTGGAGGGCATGGGAGGGATGGCCTGTGCTGCAATGGGTGTTGCTGTGTCCTGCACTGTGTACTGTTGGGGGGCATGCTGAGGATGGCCTGTGCTGCACTGGGTGTTGCTGTGTCCTGCACTGTGTGCTGTTGAGGGGGGCTGCTGAGGGATGGCCTGTGCTGCACTGGGTGTTGCTGTGTCCTGCACTGTGTACTGTTGGGGGGCATGCTGAAGGATGGCCTGTGCTGCACTGGGTGTTGCTGTGTCCTGCACTGTGTGCTGTTGGGGGTATGCTGAGGGATGGGCTGGGCTGCACTGGGTGTTGCTGTGTCCTGTACTGTGTACTGTTGAGGGGGCATGTGGAGGGATGGCCTGTGCTGCACTGGGTGTTGCTGTGTCCTGCACTGTGTACTGTTGGGGGGCATGCGGAGGGATGGCCTGTGCTGCACTGGGTGTTGCTGTGTCCTGCACTGTGTACTGTTGGGGGCATGCTGAGGATGGCCTGTGCTGCACTAGGTGTTGCTGTGTCCTGCACTGTACTGTTGAGGGGCATCACGGAGGATGGCCTGTGCTGCACTGGGTGTTGCTGTGTCCAGCACCTGTGTACTGTTGAGAGGCATGCGGAGGGATGGCCTGTGCTGCACTAGGTGTTGCTGTGTCCAGCACTGTGTACTGTATGGGGGCATGTGGAGGGATGGCCTGTGCTGCACTGGGTGTTGCTGTGTCCCTGCACTGTGTGCTGTTGGGGGGGGCATGCTGAGGGATGGCCTGTGCTGCACTGGGTGTTGCTGTGTCCTGCACTGTGTACTGGTTGGGGGCATGCAAGAGGATGGCCTGTGCTGCACTGGGTGTTGCTGTGTCCTGCACTGTGTACTGTTGGGGGCATGCTGCACTGTGTACTGTTGAGGCGCGGGCATGCTGAGGGATGGCCTATGCACCTGGGTATTGCTGTGTCCTGCACCATGTACTGTTGAGAGGGCATGCTGAGGAATGGCTGTGCTGCACTGGGTGTTGCTGTGTCACTGCACACCATGCTGCTGTTACCCAGAGAAAGGGGCATGCGGAGGGATGGCCTGTGCTGCACTGGGTGTTGCTGTGTCCTGCACTGTGTACTGTTGGGGGCATGCGGAGGATGGCCTGTGCTGCACTGGGTGTTGCTATGTCCTGCACTGTGTACTGTTGGGGAGGCATGCGGAGGGATGGCCTGTGCTGCACTGGGTGTTGCTGTTTCCTGTACTGTGTACTGCTGTTGAAGGGGGGCATGCTGAGGATGGCCTGTGCTGCACTGGGTGTTGCTGTGTCCTGCACTGTGTACTGTCTGTGGGGGGGCATGCTGAGGGATGGCCTGTGCTGCACTGGTGTTGCTGTGTCCTGCACTGTGTACTGTTGGGGGGTATGCTGAGGGATGGCCTGTGCTACACTGGGTGTTGCTGTGTCCTGCACTGTGTACTGTTGGGGGGCATGCTGAGGATGGCCTGTGCTGCACTGGGTGTTGCTGTGCCCTGCACTGTGTACTGTTGGGAGGGGCATGCTGAGGGATGGCCTGTGCTGCACTGGTGTTGCGCTGTGTCCCTGCACTGTGTACTGTTGGGGGGCCATGCTGAGGGATGGCCTGTGCTGCACTGGGTGTTGCTGTGTCCTGCACTGTGTGCTGACCGCAGGGGGGCATGCTGAGGGATGGCCTGTGCTGCACTGGGTGTTGCTGTGTCCTGCACTGTGTACTGTTGGGGGGCATGCTGAGGGATGGTCTGTGCTGCACTGGGTGTTGCTGTGTCCTGCACTGTGTACTGTTGGGGGGGGGCATGCTGAGGGATGGCCTGTGCTGCACTGGGTGTGGCTGTGTCCTGCACTGTGTACTGTTGGGGGGCATGCTGAGGGATGGCCTGTGCTGCCACTGGGTGTTGCTGTGTCCTGCACTGTGTACTGTGGGGGGGCATGCTGAGGGATGGCCTGTGCTGCACTGGGTGTTGCTGTGTCCTGCACTGTGTGCTGTTAGGGGGGCATGCTGAGGGATGGCCTGTGCTGCACTGGTGTTGCTGTGTCCTGTACTGTGTACTGTTGGAGGGCATGCTGAGGGATGGCCTCTGCTGCACTGGGTGTTGCTGTGTCCTGCACTGTGTACTGTTGGCGGGGGGGCATGCTGAGGAATGGCTTGTGCACTGCACTGGGTGTTGCTGTGTCCTGCACTGTGTACTGTTGGAGGCATGCTGAGGAGATAGGCTTGTGCTGCACTGGCGTTGCTGTGTCCCGCACTGTGTACTGTTGGGGGCATGCTGAGGATGGCCTGTTCCCACTGGTGCTGCTGTGTCCTGCACTGTGTAACGCTGGGGGGGCATGCTGAGGGATGGCCTGTGCTGCACTGGGTGTTGCTGTCCTGCACTGTGTACCGCTGGGTGAGGGCATGCCGAGAATGGCTTGCGCTGCACTGGGTGTTGCTGTGTCCTGCACTGTGTACCGTTGGGGGCATGCTGAGGAATGGCTTGTGCTGCACTGGGTGTTGCTGTGTCCTGCACTGTGTACTGTTGGCGCGGGGGGCATGCTGAGGAATGGCTTGTGCTGCACTGGGTGTTGCTGTGTCCTGCACTGTGTTACTGTGGGGGGGAGGCATGCTGAGGAATGGCTTGTGCTGCACTGGGTGTTGCTGTGTCCTGCACTGTGTACTGTTGGGGGGCATGCTGAGGGATGGCCTGTGCTGCACTGGGTGTTGCTGTGTCCTGCACTGTGTACCGTTGGGGGCATGCTGAGGGATGGCCTGTGCTGCACTGGTGTTGCTGTGTCCTGCACTGTACCGCTGGGGAGGCATGCTGAGGAATGCATTGCGCTGCACTAGGTGTTGCTGTGTCCCGCACTGTGTACCGTTGGGGGGCATGCTGAGGAATGGCTTGTGCTGCACTGGGTGTTGCTGTGTCTCGCACTGTGTACCGTTGGGGCATGCTGAGGAATGGCTTGTGCTGCACTGGGTGTTGCTGTGTCCTGCACCGTGTACTGTTTGGGGGGCATGCTGAGGAATGGCTTGTGCTGCACTGGGTGTTGCTGTGTCCTGCACCGTGTACTGTACTGTTGGGGGGCATGCTGAGGGATGGCCTGTGCTGCACTGGGTGTTGCTGTGTCCTGCACTGTGTACGCTGGGGAGGGGCATGCTGAGGAATGGCTTGTGCTGCACTGGGTGTTGCTGTGTCCCGCACTGTGTACTGTTGGGGGGGCATGCTGAGGAATGGCTTGTGCTGCACTGGTGTTGCTGTGTCCTGCACCGTGTACTGTTTGGGGGGCATGCTGAGGAATGGCTTGTGCTGCACTGGGTGTTGCTGTGTCCTGCACTGTGTACTGTACTGTTGGGGGGCATGCTGAGGAATGGCCTGTGCTGCACTGGGTGTTGCTGTGTCCTCTGCACTGTGTACTGTTGGGGGGCATGCTGAGGGATGGCCAGTGCTGCAGTGGGTGTTGCTGTGTCCTGCACTGTGTACCGTTGGGGGGCATGCGGAGGTATGGCTTGTGCTGCACTGGTGTTGCTGTGTCCTGCACTGTGTACTGTGGGGGGGCATGCAGAGGGATGGCCTGTGCTGCACTGGGTGTTGCATGTGTCCTGCACTGTGTACTGTTAGAGGGCATGCTGCACTGTGTGCTGTTAGGGGCATGCTGAGGGATGGCCTGTGTTGCACTGGGTGTTGCTGTGTCCTGCTCTGAGTACTGTTGGGGGAATGCAGAGGGATGGCCCTGTGCTGCACTGGGTGTTGCTGTGTCCTGCACTGTGTGCACTGTTGGGGCATGCTGCACTGTGTGCTGTTGAGGCAGGGCATGCTGAGGGATGACTTGTGCTGCACTGGGTGTTGCTGTGTCCCGCACTGTGTACTGCTGGGGGGGCATGCTGCACTGTGTGCTGTTGAGGGCGGCATGCTGAGGATGGCCTGTGCTGCACTGGGTGTTGCTGTGTCCTGCACTGTGTACTGTTGGGGAGGGCATGCTGAGGGATGGCCTGTGCTGCACTGAGTGTTGCTGTGTCATGCACTGTGTACTGTTGGGGGGCATGCTGAGGATGGCCTGTGCTGCACTGGGGTTGCTGTTTCCTGCACTGTGTGCACTGTTAGGGGGCATGCTGTACTGTGTGCTGTTGAGGGCATGCTGAGGGATGGCTTGTGCTGCACTGGTGTTGCTGTGTCATGCACTGTGTACTGTTGGGGGCATGCTGAGGGATGGCCTGTGCTGCACTTGGTGTTGCTGTTTCCTGCACTGTGTACTGTTGGGGGCATGCTGTACTGTGTGCTGTTGGGGGCATGCTGAGGGATGGCTTGTGCTGCACTGGGTGTTGCTGTGTCCTACACTGTGTACTGTTGGGGAGGCATGCTGAGGATGGCTTGTGCTGCACTGGGTGTTGCTGTGTCCTGCACTGTGTACTGTTGGGGGGGCATGCTGAGGGATGGCCTGTGCTGCACTGAGTGTTGCTGTGTCCTGCACTGTGTACCGGTGGGGTGGGGCATGCTGAGGAATGGCTTGTGCCACTGGGTGTTCTTGTGTCCTGCACTGTGTACTGTTGGGGGGCATGCTGAGGGATGGCCTGTGCTGCACTGAGTGTTGCTGTGTCCTGCACTGTGTACTGGTGGGGGGCATGCTGAGGAATGGCTTGTGCTGCACTGGGTGTTACTGTGTCCTGCACTGTGTACTGGTGGGGGCATGCTGAGGAATGGCCTGTGCTGCACTGGGTGTTGCTGTGTCCTGCACTGTGTACTGTTGGGGGCATGCTGAGGAATGGCCTGTGCTGCACTGGGTGTTGCTGTGTCCTGCACTGTGTGCTGTTGGGGGCATGCTGAAGGATGGCCTGTGCTGCACTAGGTGTTGCTGTGTCCTGCACTGTGTACTGTTGGGGGGCATGCTGAGGAATGGTCTGTGCTGCACTGGGTGTTGCTGTGTCCTGCACTGTGTACTGTTGGGGGGGCATGCTGAGGTTGGCCTGGGCTGCACTGGGATGCTGTGACATGCACTGTTTGCTGGGGGGCCGTGCTCAGGCATGGGGTGGGCAGTAGGGAGGGGCATGGGTCACTGTCCCAGTGCCCACAGAGTGCAGGCGAGGGCCGCAGAGGTCGCGCATGACTGGCAGGGACACCGTAGCCACTTAGGGGTGCAGGCCCCTGCAGCACATTGTAGCCCCATGGACGCGGGTCAGTGCACGTGCCACTGTGCAGTGGGGAGCCGTGACGGGTGACCGTGGTGACTGCTGGAGTTACTGTACCAGGATGGATGGCATCAGCAAGGGCAGCAATGGTGGGAGTCACACCATCGCTGCAGGACGCATGTACAGTGGTGGCATACACCAGGTGGGACAGCACAAAGGTGTGGTGGGTGCAATGCCAGAGCAGCACTGAAGCAGACCTGTGAGGGCAACACTGATCAGGCAGGCGAGGGCACACTGTGATGTGAGAACACACTAACATGTTCCCATCCAACAGGTGCAGTGGCAGCTGGTGCAGGTGGCCCTAGTGGAGCCGGAAGGTGGGAGCAGCAGGGCCAGGATGGTGCCAGCATGGCCAAGGCCACCAGCATGGTATTGGATGATGGCGGCAGCCCAACAGACACTGGAGGCAGCCCTGCTGCCAGTACACCTGTGGCAGGAACACTGGAGCCGATGTCAGAGCCTGAGGGTAGTGGGGATGGAGACAGCCCCATGGTAGAGGAGGTGGTGGACAACAGTGAGGGAGGGCGCAGCTGGACCACCCGGAAGCAGCAGGGACCACCGAGGACACCACGCAGTGCTGCCACATCTGTGGAGGCAGTGCAGATGCTCGTGGTTGAGCCGGGAGGTGTCGGACTCAAGACCAGCCAGCGGCTGAGGACACTGGCATAGGGTTGCTCAGCCCACTGAGTGCCTGTGGACTGGAGGACCAGTTGGATGAGGCCATCCGGGTGCTGCAGAACCAGCTGTCTCCATCGGCCTACATTGGGGACTACTGCTAGTCAGTGCTAGCTGGCCAGGGAGTGCAGGCAGGAGCTGGGGAACATACAGCAGGGCATGCAGGAGCACCACACCTGCATTCAGCTGCAGCTATCCAGCATTGCCAGCAGCCTGCAGGCATTCACTAGGGACACAGCGTAGGCATGGCTGGCCTGGGGATGCCATACAGGGCATCCGGCACTGTGCCAAATGACAGACGGTCATCATGGACCACCTCAGCACAGGTCTGGAGAACATGCTGGCACACCAGCAGTGCTAGAGATACAGCCATGCCCACGGACATGCAGACCATAGCGTGTGCACTGCAGCCACTGCACCACCTGCTAGGCCTGACCCAGCGGATGGCACACCCGGCCACTGCTCATTCCAGTTACCCAAACACAGCCACCGGAGCCAGTGGATCCCTCCCCACCCCCAGCCCAGGCATCAATATCTACCCACCCGCCACTCATGCTGCCGGAGACGCATGCACTTCTAGGCACCGCCCACACTGACCTGGGCACAAGACAGTGCCAAATGTGACCACGGTGGTGCACACAGGCATGCTGGCAACACAGGCACAAGCCAGGCTGAGCACCTCACACAGTCCCACAGGAACAGGGTCGGCAACAGGGCATACACAGGGGCAGGCACACTGAGGAGGGTGCTCTGCAGGCTGCACAGGGCCCGAGGTGCTCAGCACATGATGGGGAACACACCATGCAGCCCGGCATGGCCGCTGCCACCACGTGACACAGAGGCATGTAGGCTTGTGTGGGCAGAGGTAGCAGCCTACCTGTGGGGCACACACAGGCCCACAGGGTGCGATGCCAGGGGTGGTCTGCCAGGCACCGCACAGCTGGAATGCACGTGGCAGATGGTTGGAGACGCCCAGGCAACCTGTGCAGTAGGGAAAATGGTGGGTGGGGCTGCAATGGGGGGTGGGGCCATATACATGGCAGGGGACACATGTCAATGCAGAGTCACTGTGCGGTCACATGGGTGGGTGTGTGTGTATATGCATGATTGTGTGCGTGGGTGAGTGTGAGGTCACGCGTGATGGGTGGAACTAGAGAGCACTGTGCATTGGGCACATGTGTGTTAAGCATCGTGTAAATAAACCTGCTTGCGCCTCAACCTATGGCGTGTTGTCCTTTGTCATCATTGCATTGGTAGGGCTTTACCGGGAACATGTTGGGTGAGGCATAACCCCCAGTCACAACAGTGCCTCGTGGGCCACTGCTGGTGGGCATCTGCCTGCCTGACCCCCAGGGGCGTGTGTGCACGCACACATGCACACGGAGCCCTGCAGGCAAAGGTACTACACATGCAGGGCCACCTACACCTATCCCGCGATCTGCGCATATCCATAGGGAGCACACGCAATGCGTGAATCAGGCAGGCTGCATCCCTACATCGCAGGATGCCATGCCGCGCACATCGCCATCGCAAAACGCACTGTTACCACGCACGCATATGCACATGGCGCGATGTGCGATGTGATACACCGTGAAATGCACGCGGTGGTTGTGAGGCCAGAGGCCCAGGCAGAGTGTAACGGTACAGGGGCTGCATACCTGGCTGTAGGAGAGAGCTGGATCAGAACAGTGCCATCCAGACCAAGACAGGGAGAGACAATCAGCAGACTGGTGAGTACTGGGCCACAGCAGGCCCCCCTTACATACTCTTACTCCAGCTGTCACTGCCCTGAGGGACAGGGACAGGCATGCATACCTCTCAGCCTGTTGTCCCCAACTGTTGCATAGTGCCTGTCACACTGTGGAACTCATGGGCTGCATGTGGAACACTGCAACAAGCAAAACCTAGAAGCACAGACCACTGTTGTACTATTGCATTCATGTTTAAGGGTGTAGGCAGGCATACTCACTGTAGACATTTGTGTACAGTGCTGTTGAGTGCCTGTCATAAACCATAAACCTTTCTATTGACATATGCTCTCTAATCTATAGTATTTGGGTTGATGTAGGCCACCAAGGGGTGTCACTATCTACACTTCTGTTTAGGTGACAGATACATGTATACATAGATACATAGACAGTGTCGGCCAGATAAGGGCCTATGGCCCACCCAGTCTGCCCATTTGAGCTTGTAAGTTCAGTTTGTTTTCCTAGAAGTCTGTTGCCCCTCACCCTGACCTCCAGAATTCCTTTATGTCTATCCCATGCATCCCATGTATAACCTCTTTTGCTTTGAGGAATCATCTGACAACAGTCAGTCCTGTTTGGAAGGGGTACCATTTGGAGAGGATGTGTACAAGAATAATGGGGGGCAACTGTTGGGAATGCGTGTAGAAACATAGAAACATAGAGGTTGACGGCAGATAGGGACTGAGGCCCATCCAGTCTGCCCATTTCTTTTTCTACCTTATAAATGTGCCATCGGCCTTTGCTCTGTCAGTGGCCTATCTATTCATAGTCATTTGTATTGCTCCCTTATGCCTATCCCATGCCTGTTTGAAGCCCTGCCCTGTATTCATAGCCACCACTTCTTGAGGTAGGCCATTCCATGCATCCACCACACCCTTTCTGTGAAAAATAATTTCCTCATTCCCTTAATCGGCCCCTCTAATCTCATGCTGTGTCCTCTTATCCTGCTATTTTTCTTATATTTAAACATGTTAGACTCTTTCACCTTGTTAATGCCCTTAAGATGTTTGAATGCCTCGATCATATCACCTCTCTCCCTCCTTTGCTCAAGCATATACATATTGAGCTCTGTTAATCTGTCCTCATATGTCTTCTGATGCAGTCCCTGCACCATTTTGGTTGCCCTTCTCTGGACTGCCTCAGAACAGAACCTTCTGGCTACACCCCTGTTCATGTTCAGAATGTCTGTCACAATGTGACGGATACAGTGACATGCATCATGTACAGTGGAGTGTTGCTCCATACAGGACTATGAATGTGAAACAGGTCCCCACACTGTGGCACAGGGAGCCTCTGTGGGATACAATGGGAACAGTCCTCATACAGTGGTATGGGTGAGAGGTGTGCAGGCATGACCTCCAAAAGGTGGACAGTCAGGGTTCTGATACCGATATGTGCAATGGCAGTGGTCCGTACCAGGGGCTGTGCTGTGGGAGGGTGCACAGGAATATGGGGGCATGGTACAGCCACACACCACTGTGTGGCAGGTGGTGTACTAGACATGCCACCTGTGTGTGGTAACATGTTGCCTGTGTGGTCCATCACTCACCCCATGCGGTTAGGCCAGGCAAGCCGCCCCCATGCCACTGGTGGGGCATACATACTATGGCTGTGTCCTTGGCCAAATGGCACCAACAGTCCCCTCCCACTTCGCGGGACTATGTGAGACAGTGCCCTCAGGATGGGGTTGCTGCCCTACGGGGGGCACATGGTCAGACTGCTGTGGCCCCCATGGTGGAGAGAGGCAAGCCGTGTACTGTGGTGATGGGTGTGTTGTGGACGTGGCATCCAGCCAGCGGCATGCAGGCACTGCACAGTGGCTGTGTGAGTGGCACACTGCCCATGTGGGGTGGCCATGGACCAGGGCTCTGGGGCGGGGCATGGGGTGGGAAGGCCCCGTGCTGAGGGGCGCCTGAGGGTATGCCCACAATCCTCTGAGCCTCTCAGCGGTACTGCCCATGGCACAGGCCAGCATTCCTGCATTGCACAGGCCCAGGCTACACCTACTTAATGGCCCCTGCAGTGCAGGGGCTGTGCCTGCTGGGGTCATGGCCACCCAAGCGTGCACATGTGGTACACACAGCTGCCATGGCTGGATGGGGTTGGGACCCACACTGCCATGCAAGCATTGGCGGCGGTGTAGGCCACAACAGGGTACTGCAGTGCACACCCAGTGGCATGGTGTGCAGACCCTGGCATAGTTGACACTGGTCTGGCGCTGGAGTCCCGGTGTAGGCCGCCCTGGATCTGGGATGTGTCATGGAAGGGTGAGGGGTTTCGGACGGTCTGTGTGGCATGACCCCACTGTGCGCAGTACATGGTCCACCATGGGTGCGCCACTGTGGGCACCCAGGAGGGTTGTACCTGCACAGGTCAGTATTGTGTTAGCACTGGGCACCACTGACTGCCTTGGAGGGTGGCATGCAGGTGTATCGTCACGCCTCTGGTGTGTGGGCACGGTTGCGGGCAGTGTGCGACATCCACCAGAGGTGAGGTGGTGCCCAACACCACACACGCCCTGTTGGTCATTGCTGCCATACCACGGTGGCATGCTGTACTACAGGGTCACATAGGTGTGTCTGAGACTGTACAGTATCGTGGTACAGTAGTCCTGTGTTGAAGGCGTACATGCACGGACAGTGTGCCAGCGGGAACACCATGGGTGCACAGTGCGGCTGGAACCGGTCACGGGTATCCTGCTGGTTGCCAAACGCACCATACGGACCACACAGGCGGTGCCATGGCCCAGTCACACTGACATTGTGCTGCTGCAACAGGGATGCATATCTGTTTGCTGGGGTGTGTCACTGCAGTGGTGGGCTGGCCCAGATGCCGGGCTGTGCCCGTTACCAGTCATGCCGCTGTGTCCACCTTTGTAGTACCATCCATGCCTGTGCGTGGCACATGGTGGCCCATGTCCAGGCTGTCCCATCGCGGAACGGGTCGGCTGCCGCCAGATGTCGCCTCAGACTGTGCAAGGGGGCCTACACAGGTCATTGCCTGTGCCAAACACACAGGTGCTCAGTTGCCTGCCCAGATGGCTGTGTAACACTGTCCCTGTACCACACCTACATGTTCGCCCATCGGATACGCACCTGACCACATCCACCCTGTGCAGAGCCAGTCACAGCAGGGTGTTCTGGGGCTGTCCTGGGCCATGTGCGGGTACATGCCTGTGGGATAGTGCCAGTGGGGGTTGCAGAACCCACAGGCTGCTGGCCATGGGGGCACTTACAGCTGTGTACTATCCCATGTCCATTCCCTCTCTAGCTCCACAGCGGACACATATGTGTCTTCGGTGAGTATATGACATTGCTCAACACGCATTTCCTAATGCCTGTACAGCACTGTGTACCTGACATTGTTGCTCTCTGTCCCCTGTGTAGGAATCAGCACCACTGCACAGGTCCAGGTAGGTACACACTGCCACACTGCAGCTGCCTCTGGGGGTCCCAGACTGTGCCATAGGCTTATGTTGCCCTGCTCTTTCTCCATCCAGGTGTGCTCCAGACCCGTCAGCGCCCACCCACTCCAGACACCACAGTGCACAATACAGGTAAGTAACTGTCAGTCCCCATGCTGGCACCCACAGTTTGCATTGTGTTAGCCCATGGGCACCTGGTGGTTGTGGCTGCATGCAGCTCTGCATGGGGTGGAGGTGCGGCGTGTGGAGGCTGCATGTGGTGTTCAACCCCACACTGTGCAGGGTCGACCCACAACATACCTCTGCAGGGATGGGTGCCGTGTTGGTGCACTGTGGTCACTGTGTGCAGCACTGTGTGCCTGGCCCCTGCATGGCACTGCTGGGCCTTTACACACCTCCTGCTGTGCATGACATTGGCACGGGGTACCACCTGGGGTTGTTGGGCCACAGTTGCAGGCCTGCGGCCCGGCACTGACCCATGTCTCACAGCCGGTGTACAGTCTTGCGCATGGTGGGTGGCGTGGTCTGCGCAGCCATGGTGGAATTCTGTAGTGATGCATGTGCCATTCCTTCCCTGTTACAGGTGCCATGTGGACAACAGGCCATAATGTCCTCCGGGTCATCGCTGAGTCTCAGTGGGTGTGCCTCAAACTTTCGCCACATGAGATGGCGCTGCTAGTTAACAACATGCAGCAGTGGGGTAGGATGCTACTGCCACCTGGGAGCCAGAGGAGCAGTGCTGCAGAGCGTGAGCGGGCATGGACAGCCATCTGTACCCACATGGTGGAGGCAGCGAAACATGCCAGACCATCTGCCAGCTAACCCACTGCTGGCAAGACCTGATGCTGAGGAGGCTTGGATCCTGCAGCGGATGATCAGCATGGCTCACCACAGGGACGCAGAGATGCGATCTGAGCAGGACCCGGTGTTGGTACTGTATGTATCCCTACAGCTGTTCATCTGTTGCAGCAGTGCTGGCATGGTGGCCATGGCACGTAGTGCCTCCAACACACTCACCTGTTCCTTCACCCCACAGGTTCCACTGGCGCAACCTATATCATGCAGCAGGGCTGCCTCACCAGCCTCAGGCAGGAGGTGCTTCACTGGAGGTCAGGTAGTATATTCCATGGACCCCTTGTGCCATGGCCATGGCTGGCGACCACAATGTGGCTCATGCTGCACCCTCACATTGCTTGCCTATGTGTGTGTGTGTGCCCCTGTCTGGGTCTGGCACTGACCACATCCTTTACATCCCTACAGGTGTCCATAGCAGGCTGACACTGTGACAGAGGGCCCTGCTGTGGGCTATGGTGGCCATCAAGGCACAAGATGCAGAGAGAGTACCGGATGCACACCCAGCACAGGCAGCGGAAGGCCAGAGTGCTGCCACCATCCTCCTCCTTCTCCACCTCCTCCACAGTGGCAGCAGCGGAGAGGGACCTGGCCATGATGGACACACAACCAGACCAGGGGACCACACTGATGGTGGGCAACAGGGGCCCGAACCACCATAGCCGCACAGCCTGGACAGGGAGTGCAGTGTCACAGCCGATGAGGACGGGGCCATGGCTGCACCACCAACTGGGCCCACTGTTGTGGCCGTTGCAGCAGGGTCGGGTGAAGATGCCCACCAGACACTGTGCCATGCGCTGCTGTCACTGCAGCTGGGGACACTGGACCATGGCAAGAGATGGCCATGCGGTGTTGTAGCAGGAGGAGCCGTTGCCTGTAGCGGCTGAGGGATCCACCGCCCGAACGTCGTGCGGTGTGGCCTGGACCAGGAGTGCCTTGTAGTACTAGTGAATGCCATCCTGCAAGACATTGGGCACCTCCATGGGTTGGTGGTCGCCCTCCTCGGTGAACTCCAGCAGACCTAGGTGCCATGTGTCCACTACTGCCGGACATGGGTGGGGATTTCTGTATGGGTGGGCATGTATATAAGGGTGGTTGGTATTGCTGGGTCTGTACATATGGGTGTTGTGGGTGGACATTGGGTGGGCGGTATGCATTTTGCTGTTTGTTTTGTGGGTGGGATTGTGTGATTTGGTTGTTGGGCCTGTGTTGGGATGAACGCGGGTGCAGGTTGGTGTTCAGAGCTGTTGCGGGTGGCTGTTTGGTTTTGGGTTTACTGTCATGTTAATGTTTGTTGCTGTTGCCTGTTTTTCATACCCATCCCTTTCCATTGTTACCCTGTATCCCTGTCCCATATTGTTCATTAAACTGGTTGCCTACACACACTGTCTCTGTGCCTGTTACTGTGTGCTTGACTGTGTGTGTGTGTGTGTGTGTGTGTGTGTGTGTGTGTGTGTGTCTGCTATGAGCAGGGGTGCACACTGGTGTTGGTGCCTGCTGTCCCCAGTGTTCCTCCCTGTGCATCAGGTTGGTGTGCCATTTGTGCTACTCACAGCACAGGCCACTATCCCAGGCCACATCTGCGTGGGGTCCTGTGTGCTGCAGGTCACCATGCATGCTATGGTGTCCATGCCACCTCACATTGTACCTCCCAGCTGTGTGGTGGCATGGTGCCTGTGCTGCGCCTCTTTCTGCATCGGGTGTCATTGTTCCCTGCAGGTGGCACCACTGGCATGGACGTTGGTGTGTCTCACCACCATCTATCCACTGGTCTGTGCCACCCGGTGCTGTGTCCCTGTTGTGATTGCACTGTTTACATGTATCAGTGGCCATGGCAGGGCGTTGTGCCTGGTGGTGCCATCATCCCAGCATTATGCCTTTGGCCTCTGTGCAACCTTTGTACCCTGTGCCTGCCTTCCTCGCCACTCTATCCTATCTCACATATGTGTTGCTGTGTGTCCAGCCTGTCTGTCCTGCTCCTTTCTATACTGTGTATGTTACACCTGTTCCTACCTGGTTTATGTTGCGCTGGCTGGCCTTGGTGTAGTTGTGGCACTGCTGCTTCTGTAATCCCGCCCTGGCATTTCTCTGCCGTTTCCTTGGCATATGTTCAGTTGCGCATTTGTGTACCTGCGGGTTTTGTCGCAACTGCGGCGTAAGTTGCCATTGGTGTACTGTGTTGTGTCAATGTGCATTTCGCAATGTAGAATTGCATTTGACATATCTGCTGGGTGTATTTGTGACTTGTGCCATTCCGTTGGCTCATCTGTGTTGCACATTGGCGTATGCTTTCTAGAATCGGGCCCATGGACCGCAAAATCACTCTTGGGATGTGAAAAACATTTTGGCCAGGATTTGAAAATGACAGCTAGCACATTTATGAGGTGCTGTAAAGATATTGCTATGTTGTAAATTTAGAGTAAAAATATTGAAAATTACCACAGTTACGAGCCTGCATTCGCAAAATTCAACATAGGCTTATAACTTTGTTGTTTTTAATAATTTTTATCCAAAATTTGCAACATAGCCTTTATGACCCCACCTCATGAACAAGGACAGAAAAATTTTCAGCTACTGCCCAAAGGTGATTTCGTACAGAGACTGCAAAATCACCTTTCGGATGTGAAAAAACATTGTGGACAGAATTTGAAAAATGACAGCTGTCACATTCATGAGGTGCTGTAAAGATATGGCTATGTTGTAAATTTGGGATCAAAATATAGAAAATTACCTAAGTTATGAGCTTGCATTCACAAAATTCAACGTAGGCTTATAACTTTGTTGTTTTTAATATTTTTACACCAATTTTCAACATAGCCATTTTTGACCCTGCCGTGAACAAGGGCAGAGAACATTTTCAACTCCTTCCTGAAAGGTGATTTTGCACAGGGATCATGAAATCACCTTTCAGGACAGATTTGCCTAGTGTGAGTGCAATTGTTCATGAGGTGGGGTCCCAAAGAAGGCATGTTGAAAATGTGGACAAAAATATACAAAAATGCCCAAGTTATTCCACTAAGTTCAAAACACCATTGAAATACATTGAACCACATACCTGTTTCTTCAGTTCGCAGTCCGGTTTTGATGAGTGAAGATGTGTCTGCGATCCAGAGGGATTACGGCATTGGACTCCCAATTGCTAAGTAAGGGCTTGGGGTGGGGTGGTGGGTGCTGAGTGGGAGGGTCAGATGGGGGAGTCTAACACCCACAAAAACATTGATGGACAGGTTTCTTTTTACAGGTTTAAAAAAAGCAAGGATTCCTGCACTGGGGATTGAGCACCCCCAGTGTAACTATTATGTTTCTTGGGGGAGATTGAGGTGGTGGGTACTTAGAAACATAGAAACATAGACTTTGATGGCAGATAAGGACCGCTTGGCCCACCTAGTCTGCCCATTTCCCTGCCTACTGGATAAGCTGCAGATCCTAGTTAACCAACAGCCTATTTCTTCCTACCCCCACAAGAATTGCCTTATGTCTGTCCCATGCATTCTTGAATTCTCCCACAGTTTTAGACCCCACAACCTCCTCAGGAAGGTGGTTCCATGTGTCCACCACCCTTTCTGTGAAAAAATACTTCCTCACATTGCCCTGAGCAGTCCCCCTCTATCTTCAAATTGTGTCTCCTTGTTCTTGCACATCTCCTTTTCTGAAAGATGCTACCCTCTTGGACTTTGTTGATCCCACTGAGGTACCTAAAAGTTTCTATCAAGTCCCCCTCTCCTCCTTTCCTCAAGGGTATACATATTAAGCTCCTTTAGTCTCTCCTTGTATGACTTCTCTTGCAGAACCTGCACCATTTTAGTTGCCCTCTTCTGGACTGCCTCCATCCTATCTATGTCCTTGCGGAGATGTGTTCTCCAGAACTGCACGCAGCACTCCAGATGGAGTCTCACCAACTGTCTGTACAGAGGGACACCAACTTCCTGTTTTCTGCTGGTGATGCCTCTCCCTATGCATCCCAGTATCCCCCAGCCCTCCCTACTGCTTTACTCATATTGCTTGCCAACCTTAAGGTTATCTGATATGATTACCCCCAGGTCCCTTTCCATTTTTGTTGTTGTTACTACCTCCATCCCCATTGTGAACTCTTCCCCTGGTTTTTGTTCCCCAGGTGCATTATTTTGCACTTCTTTGCATTGAATCCAAGCTGCCATACTTCTGACCATTCCTCCAACCCTGCCAAGTCCCTTCTCATTCTTTCCATGCCTCCTTGTATATCAACCCTGTTGCAGATCTTTGTGTCATCTGCAAAGAGGCATACTTTTCCTTCCAGTCCCTCTGCAATGTCACTTATAAAGACATTAAAAGAACTGGATCCAGTACTGACTACAGTACCCCACTAGTAACTCCCTTTTCTTCAGAGTGGACTCTGTTTACTATTACCTTCTGTGTCCTGTTGTCCAGCCAATGTTTTACCCAGGCGACCACCCTGGGACCCACTCTCTGGCTGGCTAATTTGTTTATTACTCTTTTGTGTGGGACTGTGTCAAATGCCTTGCTAAAGTCTAGGTAGGCCATGTCCACAGCCCCTTCCTGGTCTACTACTTTTGTCACCCAGTCAAAGGAATCGATTAGATTCGTGTGACATGACCTTCCCGCTTTGAATCCATGATGCCTTGGGTCCTGTACCCCACTGGCCTCTAGGTACTCAACAAGTCTTTCCTTCAGAAATGATTCCATCATTTTTCCTACCACAGAGGTCAAACTGACAGGTCTGTAGTTTTCTGCCTCTGTCTTGCTCCTACTTTTGTGAAGGGACTCACATCCACCCTCCTCCAGTCCTTAGGTACCACATCATCCTCCCATGATTTGTTAAAAGGGTAGTCAGTGGTGTCGCTAATTCTCCCTCTAATTCTTTTAGAATTCTGGGGTGAATCCCATCAGGTCCCATTGCTTTGTCCACCTTCAGTTTTAGGAGTTCTTTCAGAACTCTTTCTTCTGTGAAAGGACTGGGATCGACCCCTTATCCAGAGTGCTTCTATTAGTTCAATTAGGTACCTTCCCCATCTCTTCTTTTGTGAATACTGAGCAGAAGTATTCATTCAATACTTTTCTTTTTCACTGTCCCTCTCTGCCTACCCAACGTCCATTCTATTCAGCCTCACTATCCCTCCTTGTCTTTCTGTGCTCCCTAATGTACCTATAAAAGGTTTTATCCACTTCTTAACCAAGTTGGCTATCTTTTCCTCAGTTTGGACCTTTGCTAATCTGACTGCCTTCCCTGCTTCCTTGTTGTGCCTTAACTGGTACAGTTCTCTGTCCTACTTCTTCTGTGTTTCCTTATGCTTCCTAAATGCTATCTTTTTTCCCTAAAATTCCCGCCACCTCTTTTGAGAACCATAGTGGCTTTTCTTTCATTTGATTTGTTTATTTGCCTCACACAAAGGCTTGTTGCCTCTGTGATGGCAGTTTGATGTTTCCCATTGCTGCCCTTCCGTCCTTCTAGCCTGTTTGCTAGTGCTTTTCTAAGGCACTCTCCCATTTTGACAAAGTCATCCCCCTGAAGTCCAGTACCCTCACTTTAGAAGAGGGAGGGTCAGATGGGAGATATCTTTAATAGAAAATAAAATGAGGATGCCTGATTCAAACACTGGGGATTAGGCACCCCAGTGTCACTCATATTTTGGGAGGGGTGAAGTGGTGGGTGCTGAGAGGGAGGGTCAGAAGGGGGATATCTATAATTTCAACTATAATTTTTTCCAGTGGTCATGGAAGAACATGGTACACTCCACCACGATCAAGATGGGCGCTGAGCACTACTGTGCATGCGCTAGTAGTTGTGCATGTGCAATGTGGTTTGGAGGCCATCTTGGACATGGCAGAGTGTGCCGTGTTCCTCCGTGACCATCAAAAATAAAAATAGTGCAGTGCAACTGCCTATAGAGACAGAAAGCAGAGTGCTTCACAGATGCGAAAGCGACTGTGTTGTAACTCCAACATGTTGCTTAGTCGGAAGGAATGCGGAGTCCTTTTCTCATAGCAAGAGGTCTGCAGGGCTATGCAGCCCTAAAAGGACAGTGTTCAAAAGGTGCAAAAGAAATTCAGAGGGAAGAAGGCAGGGAGATGTACCTGATCAGGCAGAAAAGAGGCAGGAGGGTGGTCAGGAAAGTTAAGGCTCAGGTGGAAGAAAGGAGAGCAAGGCAAGTTAGTAAAGAGGATAAGGCTTTTCCTGCTATGTTAGGGAGAAGAGGAAAGCAAGAGGCAGGACAACAAGGATAAAAGGCAGAAGGGGAGACTGAGCAGAGGAAAACAAGGAAGAAGCAGACATTATGAAGAGGTAGTTTTGCTCAGTTTTAACAGTGGGGTGAAGAGGATGGGTCACTAGGTCGCAGTAAAGGTAGAGGTGGAGGGAAGGACACAAGCCACTTCTCTAAGGAGAGGATACTGAAAGAACTTACTGCCTTTATAAAAATATAGAAACATAGAAGCCTTGAAATTAGATAAGGGTACACCCTGGGTATTGAGGAAGCTCAGGAGGTGCCAGCTGTCCCACTTGTAACCTTGTTCAACAGTTCACTGGAATCAGGACTGCTTCCAGAGGGCTGAGAAAGTCTGATGTGGTCTCTGTGCAAGAGCAGGAGCAGGGAGGAATTTAGCAACTACAGGGTAGTCAACCTAACTTCAGTGGTGGGAAATCTAATGGATGCCTTATTAAACGAGAGACTGGATGAGTACCTATAATACATTGGTCTACAGGACAACAGACAGCGTGGGATCGTTGGGGGAGGAGATCGTACCAAACATATCCGATTTTTTAGACTGGATGACCAAGGAGATAGACCAGGGAGGGTGGTGGACATTGATCTCTGGATTTCAGAGTGACCACTCACCCACTGTGTAATATTTAGGCATCCATAAAACTTACTGATATACACATAATAGTTAGGTCCCTGATTTTCTGTGCTAATTTGAGTTTAAATTCTGTGGCAAGACCCCCTGTTGCTGCAGAACTTCTGCAACATTAGTCTCCTATTTCTGCAGAAGTTTTGTGGTGTCAGTTGGGGTCTTTGGCAGCAAACAGCTACCCACAACCCCAACAGCCAAGCTGGTAAAAAATGATTGCCTTAGGGCTGGGACCCATGTACCAGAACAGGTTGTCAAATAATTCCTGAGTTCTTACACATGCAGTGTTAGAAATAAAAAAATCTACCCTATCCATCTCAGTCCCATCACTCTCCCAACCCCACCCTAGGAGCCTCTAGGGTCACTATATTTGAAGTAGTAATATTTTATCATTTCTCACATTGTGCAGTGATCCTCATCCTTCTAGTTTCACTGCCAGGCCATATTGCCAGTGTCTCAAGTAGCACTTTGTGTGGCTGCCCCAAAGCACTTATAGGACAAGAAACTCTAATTCGGGCTCAGCAGTGAAATTAGAAGGATGAAGATCATGCCTCAGTCTCTCATCATATGGTTTCTCTGCAACCCTGCACCATTTTAGTTGACCTCCTCTGGACTGCCTCCACCCTGTCTACATCCTTCTGACATACCATCTCCAGAGCGGGATACAGTACTCTAGGTGGGATCTCAAGCGACATATACAGTGGTAACACCACTTCCCTCCTTCCTCTGATGATACTTCTTCCTATGCGCTCCAGCATCCCAGTGGCCCTGCCTACTGCCTTGTCACACTGCCCCATCAGTTTGAGGTCATTAGATATTATAACCACAAGATCTCCTTCCTGCTTAGTGACTGTCAGTACCTCACCCACTCCCATTGTATACTCAACTTGTGGGTTTCTGTACCCTAGGTGCATGACTTTGCACTTTTGGCATTGAACCTCAGCTGTCATACACTGACCACTCCTCCAGTTTTCTAGGGTCCCTATTCCTCTCCCTATCCCTTCTGAGTATCCATCCTATTACAGATTTTGGTGTCATCTGCAAACAGTCATACCTTCCCTTCTAGATCTTCTGCAATGTCACTTATGAAGACATTAAGGAGGACTGGACCCAGTACTGAGCCCTGCGGCACCCCGCTGGTCACTCTCTCTTTCTTCATTAGTGTGAGTACCGTTTACTTCCACCCTCTTGTCGTCTATCCATTAACCAGTTTTCTACCAAGTTTACTACTTTGGATCCAACCTCTAGACTGTCCAATTTCTTCATTAGTCTCCTGTGTGGTACAGTGTCGTAGGTCTTGCTGAAGTCTAAGTAGGCAACATCCACTGCCCTTCCTTTATCTAAGGAGTTATGCAAAGGAGTTATGCAAAGCACTCTAATTGTACAAAGCCTCCATACAGATATAAAGTACTCCTACCACCCTGGAGGAGGGTTTTGTGTACTCAAGCATTGGTGGGATTAGGGTGATACTAATATCGATGTATCAATACATTTTATGATTGCTTAAATGTTACACAGTTGGTGAGTGATCACTCAGTTTGCTGTGTCTTTAGGCGTGTTAATGGTCACCATAGAAACTGACTGCTCCTGAAACGAGTCTTATTTATGCCCAGAGAGGATCCAGATGCACCCTTTGTGTATCTGATTAACAAAAGTCTTTGACACAGTGCCACACAGGAGATTACTTGAACTGACTAGATTGGAAGTGGGGGACAAACCAGTAAATTGGGTGCATGACTGGCTAAAGGTTTAGGAGGCAGAGGGTAATGGTAAATGGCACACACCCAGCAGCAGGGGTGACCAGTGGGTACTACAATGGTTGGTGCTGGGACCAGCATTGATGCTAATGTGCATGCACGGAGTGAGGACTTTGACTTTCAAAGCAAAATAAACCAAGTTAAAGCACCCATTTTGCAAACAAGATTAACTTTGATGAACTCAGTTAGGTAAACACTATCAGAACATGCATTGTGTTATAATGTATTAAGAAGTTCAAAAGTCGCTCATGAGCAGGTTACCCAGAGCTCGATGATACGTTGTATTGTTGATGGGTGGGATGCTCGGGGGCATCGGCTGGTAGATCATCAAGGTGGGTTGCCTTCAATGTATTTCTAGCCTGAAAAATCAATCAATAAATACTTGGAAATATTCTGCTAATCATGGGGCATGTATGTATTGTGTGATTATATTAATGGCAGCAGGCAAGTACTAAAATATACTTGATCAATTTTGAAAAAGCTGAAAAAACCCTTTAAAGTATCTGTATGCACCAAGTCCCATCATCATAGCAACACATCTGGAAGCACACATAACTGCTGCACTATCTATGCCCAACAATTACACAGTGAATACCAGCAAGTGAACATGGTTGGTGTTGGCCAGTGCTTGTTTAATAATGGTTTCTGGTCCAGATGATCCTTTTCTCACAGGGAAGGAGTGCTGAAGGTGGAGTAGCCTTGCCTGAGAGGTGCTAAGTCAAGCAACCCAACGTGGGGTTGTTTCAAAACGGACAGCAGCTGTGGCAAATGTGGAGAACCATGAGAGTTTGAGGGAAAAGGATAGTGGTGAATGTCAGAAATGTACTGAAAGATGGAAGCTGAAGCAGAGAAAAGAAAAGTTGGAGAAGAGCTGATCATTGCACTTTATCACATTTTACCTGCTAATAGGATATTGACTCTGCTGTTGCAATAGTGAGGGAGTATAAGGAAAACTGAAACTGGTTTTATTCAGGACAACGCACAACTGGGGTTTAAGCTTCAATGGCTGTTACCTGTTTTGGTCCTGGTTCCAGGAAAAGAAAACAACACTGATTTAAAGAGCCAGTGTCGCAAACTGCCTGAGCTGAAAAAAAACTAAAGAGGAGATTGCAATGCCAGAACATTTAAATAAACAAAGCCTTCTGCTAAAATCAGACTAACTTTTCAGAAAAGCAGGTGTTTCACTTCTGTTTCTTCTACATCTACTTTGATATATTGGAAAATTACCCGAGGATGTTGGTTACCTAGTGTGCAATATACCCAATGTATTTATTTATTTATGTATTCAAGCGTTTAACCAGGAAGGCATACTGAGCATGCTAAATGCTCGATTTGGGATACGTCCTGGGGAGGAACATAGACAATAGTTGAACAGCACATATACAGGAGAAAATACACAGTGTGAATTCTCTAACATTTGGTCCAAGTGTCTAGGCATAGAGGTCAGGAAAAACAGTAGAATATACAATAGCTTGACAGCATAGTGCAGACAATGTGAACAGTAGATTCAGTCATAAAATTAGTTGCAGTAGTAAGTGCAGACAAAATACAGTCATTTCATACGAGAGCAGAACTGTCTAGACACATGTGCAGGTAGGGGTGAAATGAGCTTGAAACAAGGAGTTTAGATGCCTAGGGAGGAGAAGTGATGAATGTTTGCTGGGAGGGAGTTTCACAATGTTGGTATGTGGTAACTGAAAGCAGCCTGACTGGCAGTAGTGGACCTAAGTGGGACAGCGAGTGACGAGAGTCTAAGTTTTGGAGAGAGTAGGCTAGGGTGCAAGGGTTTCCCAGGGCAGCGGAGGTAGGAGGCAAGGTGCTTGGACCAAAACTTGGCTGGGATTTTGGCACAGTGGGATTGCCTGCAATTATGAAGAGAGGGAGGTCCATAGATTGGTAAAGGGCACAATGGTGTGTGGAGTAGGGACAGTTCAGTGCAAAGAGGCAGAAGGAATGGAAAAGAGGGTCCAGCCTGGCTAGGAGTCGATTTAGGGCTGGCACTGTAGACTATGTCACTGTAGTCGAAGATGGGAGAATCATTTTCTGCACAATGGCCCTCCGAGCAGGTGCAGGGATGAATCACAATTTGACGAAATCGTAAGCCTGGGTGCTTCTTGAGTAAAGAGTCAATTGTGTGTGGAAAGCTGAGGTGCTGGTCCAGCCATACTCTGAGGTATCTGAAGGAGGTACAGGATTCTAGTGGTGTCCTTCCAGGGAGCAGAATGTGATTGGAGAGGGAGCCTAGAAAGTCTCTGCCTAGTGCCAATGGTTAGAGACCATTTTCTTGGCATTGAGAAGGAGATGATTTGGCCGAAGCCAGTGCTGGACTGAGATAAAATCTTGCTGCAATCGGGTCATGACCTCTGAGGATGAGGGCCGGATGCATACAGCACAGTGTCGCCACGTACATATGGATTGAGGTGTGTGGGCAAGCAGAGGACAGGTTGTTCAGGAAGGTTGAGAACAGGATTGGGCCTAGACAGAACCTTGCAGCACGCCTGAGGTGACCAGGAGAGGTGCCAAAGGTGGAGGAACTGATATGGACGGATTGGAACCTGCTGGTAAGGTATGATTGGAACCAGGAGACGGCCCTACTGGATAGACTGGCATTGGTGAATTTGGCTAGGAGTAGGGAATGAGTGACTGTGTCGAATGCTCTGGCCAGGTCGATGAAGATGGCTGCTGTGATATGGCCAGCAGCCATCCCAGTAAAGATGGAGTCGGTAAGCCTGAGAAGGGAGGTAGTGGTGGTGTGAGATTTCCTAATGTCAGACTGGTAGGGAGAAAAAGAGGAGGAGTCCAGAAAGGGAGATAGGCGAGAGAGTACCAGGCATTCCTGTAATTTTACAAGGACTGGTAGGAGGAGATGGGCAGTAATTGTTCAGTTAGAGGATCCACACCCCTTAGTAAGTGGAATTATGGTGGCATGTTTCCATTCAGAGGGATTTCAGCATGGGAGAAGGAGA
Organism: Neoceratodus forsteri; assembly: GCA_016271365.2. Lineage (NCBI taxonomy): Eukaryota > Metazoa > Chordata > Ceratodontiformes > Ceratodontidae > Neoceratodus > Neoceratodus forsteri. The sequence goes on from CM057452.1 coordinate 142,860,297, forward strand.
GGTTGAAAAGGGAGGCCGGGGTTTGGCTATGGCTGGGATGGAAAAGTGAAGCATTTTGAGTCCAGCCCAGTGGAGCATGCTACCCTCTGCCTCACCTTCATTTTACCCTGTGCACACCACCCACAGATCTCTAGCCCTCCTTCCTTCCCCCAAATTGCTACCTTACTGGCCTCCCTTGATCTCTCACAGAATGTAAAGGACCCAGAATGCTCTCCATGGGTCCTCTCCTACCCCCCAAGGGGCTTGTATCTCTCATCTACTCCCTTCCTCCACCATCCTAAAGGGGTCTCTCTGGTACACTGCCTTATCCCTTCTCTCTGGTCCCCTCAGTCCCTTGCAGGTTCCTCACATCCTGAGGTGGTTTCCAGGGTCACAACTCTTCCACCTTCCCCATCTCACCCCTCCCTCCACCTCTCCCACCTCACCCCTCCTTCCCTTTCCCCCTTCTTTCACATAAGTACTTGTTTACTTATTAACCCGCACTTATTATTGTCCAGTCTTTGTACATATTATCGTAACACTGTTGTAACACTGTTTGTAACACCTGCCTACAACTGTATGTTAATGTTGATCTTGTAACTTGAATGTTTAATGTCTCATTCTATTGTACCCTTCCCTAGATCACACCAGGAGATGAGCATCTTGTTGCTCAGTGTGTCTTCCTGGTGAAACATTTCAATAAATAAATACATAAAATACCTTAAAGATTAAACTTACAAACTACTATAGTACTGACATATTATTTGCACATTGGTCCTGGTTTGTCTTGAAGAATCTGTTAGTGCCATGCTGCAAAAGTTGCTCAGCGATATTTGACTGTGGTATTTTCTTTGATCTGCTCCTGAATATTGTTTGGACTATTTTTTCTGGAAATCACCTTACTGTGGTGCTAACTGGAAAGCAAGCTGCTGGAAGCAGGCCTTGTGAAATGGTAAAAATTGACAAGAACAACATGGTAGCACCCTATAGCTAGCCCACATTTGTGCAAGCTTTTCTAATACAAACACCAGGTTTTGTCTGCTGTTTATTAAATAAAGGGATATGCAGCGGTTCAGTGTGTGATAATGCATTTATCTTGTACAGTTCCAGTGACCTAAGTAACCTCCACAGTCGAAGGCACGAGTGAAAGTCTGAGGTCACTGGAAACTGTACAAAATAATGCATTATCACACAAGTACCACTGCATTCCCATTTATCCAACAGGTTTAGATGTTGTGTGAACATTTTGATTTTGGTAGGCGTAAATAATTTGTCAAAATGGGAAAAGAAAATTGAATTTTATGCTGTTTTCTAATTATAAAAAAAACAGAATGGTATCTATAAATGAAACACCAGTCGTTTTGTAGATATTTTGAGCTGAACATTTTCGTGTTTACAGTACCATGCTATCATTTTTTTTTAAAGTTATTTATATTTGTTTGTCAAAAGTGAACAAAAATTACATTTTCTTCTGTTTTCTTGCTAACCATATACAATATACAGGGTTTATATAAATGAAACATTATTCATTTTGTAGATAATTTTGTGCTGAACAATTTTCATGCTCACAGTACCATGTTATCTTTTTCGTTTTAAGTTATTGACATTTAAATATGGCTAGTATTGCTTCTGAGGCTGAACATTCTAAATGAATTCTGAAGAGAACTGTGTAGATAAATGAGCTACTGATGTAGTTACTGTGTGGATAAATGGGTGATGATGTAGTTACTATGTGGATAAATAAATTTATTACCATAGTAGCGAAGATAAATGTTTTATTCTACAGTTTTATCCTGACCCTGTTGCATAAATGTCTATATCCCACCTACAAATTCAAAATATTTTTCCCTGTGATCTGGGAGGAACTGGATTAATTAATACATCATACTTGGGCTACCACTGCTTGTGAGGAGATGTTCTCATGTGCAGTCACGTTAATGCTGGGTTGGGTAGCTTTGATGGATAAGCAGATAATGATATACAAAACTGGTTCTATGAGGATGCATATACTTATGTTAGATCATTGTTACACACAAGGTTACATCCTCCTGGTAAAAACTTGCATGGGACGTCTCACAGTATATAACCTGATACTTTTAAATAGTAGAATAGTTGTTGATTTGAAAGGTAATTTTACCTTCTACAGCGCAGTTGGGATGTTAACTCATAAACATAGAAACATAGAATTTGACGGCAGATAAGGACCACTTGGCCCACCCAATCTCGGCCCATTTTCACCTAATGGATAAGCTGCACGATCCTAGTTAACCAGCAGCCTACTTTTCCTACCCCACCCCCAGAATTGCCTTATGACTGTACCATGCATGCTTGAATTCCACCACTGTTTTTTGACTCCACAACCTCCTCCGGAAGGCTGTTCCATGCATCCACACAACCCCTCTGTGAAAAAATACTTCCTTACATTACCTCTGAGCCGCCTCCCTATCTTTAAATTGTGCCCTTGTTCATGCACACCTCTTTTCTGAAAGATGCTACCCTCTTGGACTTTGTTGATTCCCTTGAGGTACTTGAAAGTTTCTATCATGTCCCCCCTCTCCCTCCTTTCCTCCAGGCTATACATATTATGCTCCTTAAGTTCTCTTAATGTGTCTTCTGGTGCAGACCCTGCACCATTTTAGTTGCCCTCCTCTGGACAGCTTCCATCCTGCCTATGTCTTTGCGGAGATTGGGTCTCCAGAACTACACACAGTACTCCAGATGGGGTCTCACCAGCTGTCTGTACAGAGAGATAACAACTTCCTGTTTTCTACTGGTGATGCCTCTCCCTATGCATTCCAGTATCCCCAGCCCTCCTTACTGCCCTCTCACATTACTTGCCCACCTTTAAGTCATCTGATATGACTACCCCAGGTCCCTTTCCATTTTGTTGTTGTTAGTATCTCACCCCATTGTGTACTCTTCCCTGGGTTTTGTTTCCCAGGTGCACTACCTTGCACTTCTTAGCATTAAATCTAGGCTGCCATATATTTGACCATTCCTCTAACCTTGCCAAGTCCCTTCTCATCCTTTTCCAACCCACCTTGTGCATCAACTCTGTTGCAGATCTTAGTGTCATCTGCAAAGAGACATGCTTTCCTTCCAGTCCCTCTGCCAATGTCACTTATAAAAGACATTGAAGAGGACCCGGTCCTAATACTGAACCCTCGAAGTACCCCACTACTAACCCCCTTTCTTCAGAGTGGACTCCATTTACTATTACCTTCTGTGTCCTATTCTCCAGTCAATTCTTTACCCAGGCTATTATCTTGGGACCCCTCCCAGGCTGGCTAACTTGTATATTAACCTTTTGTGTGGGATTGTGTCAAATGCCTTGCTAAAGTCTAGGTAGGCCATGTCCACAGCCCCTCCCTGATCTACTACTTTGGTCACCCAGTCAAACAAATCTATTAGATTAAGTCTGGCACGACCTTCCCGTTGTGAATCCATGCTGCCTTGGGTCCTGTGCCCCTCTGGCCTCTAATTACTCGACAGTTCTTTCCTTCAGAGTGATTCCATCATTTTCCCTATCACTAAGGTTAAACTAACAGGTCTGTAGTTTCCCACTTCTGCCCTGCTCCCACTTTTGTGAAGGGGAATCACATCTGCCCTCCTCAGTCCTCAGGTATCACCCCATCCTCCCATGATTTGTTAAAGAAGGTAGTCAGTGGTGTCACTAGTTCTACCCTTAGTTCTTTTAGAATTCTGGGATGAATCCCATCAGGCCCTATTGCTTTGTCTGCCTTCAGTTTTAAGAGTTCTTTCAGAACCATTTCTCCTGTAAATGGGCTGGTATCAACTTCTGTATCCAGAGTGTTTCTATTGTTTGGTTATAGTACCTCCCACTTCATTTGTAAATCCTGAGCAAAAATATTTGTTTAGTATCTCTGCCCTTTCACCGTCACCCTCAGCCCACCCCCGCCCCTTTAATAAGCCTCACTATCCCTCTCTGGTCTTCCTACTCTCCCTCATGTACCTATAAAGGTTTTATCCCCTTCTTAACTGAGTTGGTTATCTTTTCCTCGGTTTGGGCCTTTGCTGTTCTTACTATCTTCCCAGCTTCCTTTGCTTTAACTGATACAATTCTCAGTCCTGCTCCTTCGTGATTCCTTGTACTTCCTGAATGCTTTCTTTCTCTTGAACCTTCACTGCCACCTCCTTTTTGAAGTGGTATTATGCAAATCTGAACCACATTCAAATCTCTGTGAGATGTGAAAGTGACCATCCTCTTAGCCTAAAATGGTGGCACAAGCCCATTGATAGTATAGATAATCTGACAGGTTTTGAAATAAGAGATCAAGTGAAAATTAGATGGGAGGCTGGGAAACTAGACTCTGTTGTCTCAGTAATACAGAGGCTACCCGCATAATGGATGCCATGTCTTGCAAAGACCTTACATCGGAATCATTTCTGAACATTATTGCTAGATGTTTTGACAATATTAAAATATAATTACTTGTAAGCAAAACATAAAACATAAGCATAAGGATATTTGTACTTGGTCTGATAATAATTTCCGTACATAAGACATTACTTACTCAACTTATTAGCGAAACAAGGCTATTAAAAATTGAAGCAAGTTGAAATCATTAAATGAGGCTAGGGAACGTTACAAGCTCTTTCTGAATGCCAAACATAGGGGCTTTCAACGAAACAATGGGAACGTATACTTAATGTTATAATAATAATGATCAGCAGTCATTTTGGCTGCTTATAGCCAGAGGTATCAATACTAGTAAATATCAATTTGATTCACATATATCCTTAGAAAATGTACTTCTCATTATTCAAGTCTTTTCTTTGATTCCGGTATTAGTGAACATAATATCTTACTTTGAGAGGAAGTTCTTGCAGCGGTAATTACATGTAGGACTGCGCCACCTGGCGGCAGGATCATGTAAAAACTCTTCTAGCAGTACCTGTTGCCGTCTTCAGGTCACGCTGGACAGTAGTAAGGAACCTTCCCCAGGCCACACTGGACGGTGAGAGGAACCTCCCCATCCAGGGAGCACCAGAGCCACCACCACTACCTCAGAGGTTGCGAAGAAAGCACAGCAGTTGGACCACAGTGGGCTCAGGAGGGTGAGGATGGTGGAACAGAGGCACACCCAGTCAGTTGTTCCACTCCACAATCCATACACCATTCTGGGGGCATAGCTCCCCTATGGATGCACCCGCACAGGAGACTAAGGAGACTGAGGACAGCTGTCACAAGGGAGGCCCACAGGATGGAGACAGAGGACACCACAAGGAAGGAAGCAGCTCCTGGTGGGAGACTCAATTATGAGGGGGATAGAACTGGGGGAGCAGGGAAAACTGAAGTAAGGTGCCTGCCTGGTGCCATGGCTTGAGGGACAGCGCATCCTCAGGATCACGAGAACAGCTGCACAGGAGTCTGAGCTGGACATCATTGTCCACCTAGGGACAAATGACTTGGCTCATCATGAGATTAGAGCAGTGCAGAAGGACTTTGTAGAATTGAGGAGGGGCCTAAGACAAGTAGCACACACAGTATCCTTCTCAGAGGTGCTGCCTGTCAATGGCATCCGTGAGGCGAGTACTTTGCACCATGCAGTTTAATGAATGGTTGAAAACGGTGTGGAAAACAGGGGTTTGGCTTCATTGGGGACTGGGGTTCCACCTGGAGGGACACCAGCCTATACTGGCAGGATGGTCTGCATCTGTCCAGAATGGAACAAGTCTTTTGAGCAATCGGTTTAAAGGCTTCATTGGCAAGCTTTTAAACTAGTCAAGGGGAGGCACTGATAAGCAGCAGGAAAATCCCAGCCTCTCCCTACAAAACAGGGTACTAAATGAGAAAAGACCAAGGTAGAAAGGTCAGAAGGGGATGCTGCAACAGAAGATAAAGCCATCAAAAATGGAGAGCAATGAGTACCAATGCCCGTAGTCTGAGTAACAAGCTTCCTGAATTAGTGGCCTTGATGGAGGAGGAACATCTGGATATCGTGGTAGTCACAGAAACATGGTACACACAAAACCATGACTGGGACGTAAACATACCAGGATACGCTATCTACAGGAGGGACAGGAGGGTAAAAGAGGAGGAGGAGTAGCTCTTTACATAAGGGAAGGAATCAAGCAACAGAACAAAAGTGTAAACAGGGAGGAGGAGAAGAAGCACTGTGGGTAAATTTGAGACCGGCAATGGCACCACAATCCGCTGGGGTTGTATACAGACCCCTTCTCAGGGGAGGAAATGGACAAGGAAATGATAGAAAGCATACTTAGAATGGCAGAAAAAGGGAGATATTGCTGATGGGTGATCTGAATATGCCAGATGTTAACTGGAGTGCAGTTGCAGCAGCCACTTTGAATAGTGGGGTTATTCTAGATGCCCTACAGGGGCATGCCTTAGACAACTAGTGTTGGAGCCCACTCGAGAGGAGCAATCTTAGACCAGGTTCTCTCAAATGGAGATGAGAGAGGATCACAGATGTAAGTGGGTAGCCATCTGGGAACTAGTGACCATCCGAACAGTATGGTTCACAATAAACACAGCAATAGAGTCAAGCCATACAAAGGCAAAGGTACTGGACTTTAGGAGGGCTGACTTTGCTAAAATGGGTGAGTGCCTAAGGAATGCACTAGCAAATGGGCAGGAAGGAGGGTGGAAGAACAATGGGAATAATAAAACTGCCATCACAGAGGTAACAAGCCTTTGTGTAAAGCAAATAAACAAAACGAAATGAGGTAAGAAACCACTATGGTTCTCAAAGGAAGTGGCGGTGAAAGTTCAAGAGAAAAAGCATCCAGGAAGTACAAGGAATCACAGAAGGAACAGGACAGAGAACTGTATCAGTTAAAGCAAAAGGAAGCTGGGAAGGCAGTCAGAACAGCAAAGGCCCAAACCTAGGAAAAGATAGCCAACTCAGTTAAGAAGGGATAAAACCTTTTATAGGTACATCAGGGCAGTAAGACTAAGGGAGGGATAGTGAGGCTTAATAAAGGGAGGGGTGGGCAGAGGGTGACTGTGAAAAGGCAGAGATACTAAACAAATATTTTGCTCAGTATTTACAAAGGAAGAGGGAGGTACCTAAAACAAACAGTAGAAACACTCTGGATACAGAAGTTGATACCAGCCCATTTACAGAAGAAAGGGTTCTGAAAGAACTCTTAAAACTGAGGTGGACAAAGCAATGGGGCCTGATGGGATTCATCCCAGAATTCTAAAGAACTAAGGGTAGAACTAGTGACACCACTGACTACCCTCTTTAACAAATCATGGTAGGATGGGGTGGTACCGAGGACTGCAGGAGGGCAGATGTGATTCCCTTCACAAAAGTGGGAGCAAGGCAGAAGCAGGAAACTACAGACCTGTTAGTTTAACCTCAGTGGTAGGAAAATGATGGAATCACTTCTGAAGGAAAGAATTGTTGAGTATCTAGAGGCCAGAGGGCACAGGACCCAAGGCAGCATGGATTCACAGTGGGAAGGTCATGCCAGACAAATCTGATAGATTTCTTTGACTGGGTGACCAAAGTAGTTGATCAGGAGGGCTGTGGACATGGCCTACCTAGACTTTAGCAAGGCATTTGACACAGTCCCAGAAAAGATTAATATACAAGTTAGCCAGCCTGGGAGTGGGTCCCAAGATGACAGCCTGGGTAAAGAATTGGCTGGAGAATAGGCCACAGAGAGTAATAGTAAATGGAGTCCACTGAAAAAAGGGGTTAGTAGTGGGGTACCGCAGGTTCAGTATTAGGACCGGTCCTCTTCAATGTCTTTATAAGCGACATTGCAGAGGGACTGGAAGGAAAAGTATGTCTCTTTGCAGATGACACAAAGATCTGCAACAGAGTTGATGCACAAGGTGGGGTGGAAAGGATGAGAAGGGACTTGGCAAGGTTAGAGGAATGGTCAAATGTATGGCAGCTTAGATTCAAAGCTAAGAAGTGCAAGGTAATGTACCTGGGAAACAAAACCCAGGGAAGAGTACACAATGGGGTGAGATACTAACAACAACAAAATGGAAAGGGACCTGGGGTAGTCATATCAGATGACCTAAAGATGGGCAAGCAATGTGAGAGGGCAGCAAGGAGGGCTGGGGGATACTGGGATGCATAGTGAGAGGCATCACCAGTAGAAAACAAGAAGTTATTATCCCTCTGTACAGACAGCTGGTGAGACCCCATCTGGAGTACTGCCTGCAGTTCTGGAGACCCAATCTCTGCAAAGACATAGACAGGATGGAAGCTGTCCAGAGGAGGGCAACTAAAATGGTGCAGGGTCTGCACGGAAGGCGATGAAGAGAGAGACTTAAGGAGCTTAATTTGTATAGCCTCGAGGAAAGGCGGAGAGGGGAACATGATAGAAACTTTCAAGTACCTCAAGGGAATCAACAAAGTCCAAGAGGGTAGCATCTTTCAAAAAGAGGTGTGCAAGAACAAGGGGCACAATTTGAAGATGGGGGTGGCTCAGAGGTAATTTAAGGAAGTATTTTTCACAGAGGGGTTGTGAATGTATGGAATGGCCTTGTAGAGGAGGCTGTGGAGTCAAAAACAGTGGTGGAATTCAAGTATGCATGGGACAGTCATAAGGCAATTCTAGGGGTGGGGGTAGGAAGAAGTAGGCTGCTGGTTAACTAGGATCTGCAGCTTATCTATCAGGTAGGAAATGGGCAGACTGGGTGGGCCAAGTGTCTTATCTGCCATCAAATTCTATGTTTCTGTGTTAAGGGGACAGCCCTCCTGACGTGGGCTCCACCCCGATGTCCCATCCAGTATATAGGAGGCAACGGTCCCCTCGTGCTTCAGTTCTTTCCTGCCGTCGTACATGTTGGTTGGCTCTTGGCTAGCTCTTCACCAGTATCAACTGCAGCTTACCTCAAGTTTACCTTTTCTCTTAAATTTCAAATTAATCTTCTGCATGTCCACTCCACCGACTGAGCACACAACTGGTGGTCCTGCAGGCATCAGATCCCTCAAGGACAGTCACTCTACCTGTTTCTTCTGATTGGGCCCAGACCACGATGGTGCACCTGCTCCCCATTGGCAGGCCTTTAACAGCAGGACGCTAAGGCACCAAAAATCGCTCCAAGCCTTCCTTACACAACAACGGTTGGCTGCCATGCAGCGAGACTCTTCATCTGGAGGGATTCTTCCTGATTGCTTACCCACTAGGAAGAAGCACTACAAGGAGAAGCATTGAAAGAAGCACAAGGAATGGAAGAGATCCCACCGAGGTCCTGGTCCTCCAGATCACACGCGAACCTCTAGATCAGGCTCTTCAGGTCATGAGTCCTACCTGACGACCCTGATGCCAGCTGTTCTCCATGACTGGGTCACCTCTCTCTCTAAGTCCACAAGCTCTTCGGTTTCTCTTCAGCCGATCAAGGTCCATCCTCCCCAATGTCATCAGGAGATCCATGGACACAGGTGAGACTCCCTCCACTCGGCCTCTGTCTCTGGTGCTGACTCCCAGGAAGGAAAAAGTCCTCTGGACCTTCATCTGGTCAGGCTTCATCCTCGCCTCAAAACTTAAGCCCTCCGACCAACATCAGCCTCCGGCATCAGAACGGCATCCATCGGACAAGACACTCAAGTTCTCTCACCACCCTCAGCCTCCGGCTTCAGAATGGCATCTGTCAGACAAGCCACACAAAAACCAGCCTCAGACTGCACTGCTGGTCCTCTGGCTGCTGACACACCACCACCGCTAAGGTCACCCTGATGCCTGCAACTCCAGCCAAACCTGCTGCCAGCTCTGATGTCATGCCATCATCTGTAGAGCGGACACTGGTCCATCAGCCATCCAAACCTGATGACGGCCTTCAAGATCAGGCCCCACCGTTGTCACCCATTTGGCTGCCAACAACGCTGGACCAACCTGATGCCGGTACTGATGCCGGTACTGACACCGTACTGATGCCGGTACTGACGGTGGTACTGGGACACCAACACCTGATCTAGCCCTAGCTCCCCCAGGCTAGATATGTCCCAGGTTAAGGAGCTCTTTTCCACTGGTGGGAGACCGTGAAACTGGGCCTGTTGTCCAAACCAGGCCCGGCTCCACCTCCTCAGCCTGATTCGGTTCCTGAACCTCTGCCAAAGGATAAAGAGGCCCTACAGCCTCCTGTTGAAGATACTTGGAGATGCCATTCACCTTGCAGTCCTAGAAAGCATCCAGACTAGCGTAAGGCACAGGCGGTCATGTTCTAGGAGCTCCGCCTATTCTGCCTCACCCGACCGACACAGGCACAAGTGAAGGAGACACTCTCCTTCCCCTCCTCTTCAGACATGTATGTCGACTTGGACACCTCTCCTCCCACTTCCAAAGTTGAGTCTCTGCCAGGGATATGGAAGATCAGCCAAAATCTCCACTGAATGATCCCAGTTTTATGGAGGTCATGCACCACACCACGAGAACATGGGGTGGGACACGGAGACCCTTGACCTGGAGTGCTTGAGGCTGGCAAAATATCTACACCAAAAGGACCCCCAAGCCTGTAGTCATCCCACCTACGGTGGACACCTTCAGGATGTTACCCAATCCACCTGGAGGCGTCCACATTCATCCTCCATGGTACCAAGAAAATGCATCATCTCTACCAGGCACGTAAGGACCATCCTTTTCTGGCTGAACTACCAGCCGCAGACTTGGTGGTGATTTTGGTGGCTCACAACCATTCGCAGAGGCCAGAATATCTGAGCACCCAGCTGCCTGACAGGAGTCTAAGCAGCTGGCTTCATTGGGCAGAAAGGTACACATCTGCCATTTGCAGCATGAGAGTCTCAACTTCCTGACCCATATGATCTAGTTCCAGAATGCCCTCTGGGAACAAGGGCTGGACATCTTGCAAGGCATGCCCGTCTGCCCGCAAAGGCAGAGCTTGCAAATTGATCCAGACAGGCTGGATATTGGTAAGCATATTCTGAGGTCTGCATACAACTCTGCGGACACATCTGCAAGGGCAGCTGCCACGGCATATGTCTCCGGCATCACTCCTGGCTCCTGGTTTTGGAGTTCATGCCAGATGTTCAGTCGAACCTTCTGAATGCCCCTTTAGAGGCTCCGCTCTCTTGGGAGAAGAGCTGGAGAGATCATCTCCAAGTTACAAGACTACGGTAAGGCTATCCATACCGTGCAGTCTATGTACCACCGAAACAGCAACAATTTCATAGGTCCCATTTTCGTGGCTGAGACAGACACCAGCCTCAGCAACTCCGCTTTCAGCCACAGCCTCAGTGGGGAGGCTTTGGTCTAGACAGACGGAGTCAAGGGCTCTGGCCTCCACCTCTCGACAGGTGAAACCAGCCCCAGCTGCCCTTCCCCTTCTCCAAACACCTGACTATCCAGGTGACCTTCCTCTCCATGATGTCCCATCAGGACAGCAGGTGGGAGGCTGCTTTTCTCTGTACAGAAGTGTGGAGAAAAGTGACTTCCAACCAGTGGGTCCTCGAGCTTGTGGAATATGGGCATTCCATTGAGTTTGAAGAATTTACCCTGGACAGACCACCCCATTCTGCCATCCGAGGGACACAGAGATCAAATATGACAGGAGATTCAGGCTCTGCTAGCCAAAGGCTATAGAACCCGTCCCTCTGGTAGAGACAGGCTCAGGCTTTTATTCCCACTTCTTTCTGGTTCTGAAGAAGACAGGAGACTTACAACCCATCTTGGACCTCAGTAGTCTGAATCTGTGGGTTTCCTACAAAGATTCAGGATGATTTCCTCCCAGTCTCCTTCCCATGATCTCTGGAGGAGGCTGGTTGGCATCCACGGACATGCAAGATGCATATCTGCATATCCGTATTGCCAAGGACACAGAAGATTCCTGAAGTTCAGATTTGAAGAAAGACACTTCCAGTTTTGAGTTCTTCTTTTGGTCTCTCCTCGGCCTCAAGAGTCTTCACAAAGTGCATGGCGGTGGTCACCACAGCACTATGCAGGATGGGCCAATTTGTGTTCCCCTACCTGGACAATTGGCTCCTTCTGGCTCCTCCAGGGACCGCTTTCAAGAAATGATTTGGGACACCATCACCCTCTGTCAGTGTCTGGCCACCACAATAAATCCTGACAAGTCACTTCGACTCCCTCAAAATCTGCAGTTCATAGGGGCATTATTGAACACTGTTCAAGGAAAGTGTTCCTACCAGAAGACCGGGTAGAGTGTATTGGGACTCTAGCTGGCTTCACCTTTCAGCCTCTCTGGTACCTGCCAGACCACTGCAAGGTTGGTAGGCACACATGGCAGCAGCCATAGTCTCTATTCTCTGCTCAAGATTGTGGATGAGAATGATTCGGTGGACCCTCAAGGTCCAGTGGGACCAAAATCAGGATGACCTCAATGCGTGGGTCAGAGTCATGGAGCCAGTCCACGGGAACTTCGTAGGGGATGTCATTCTTGAAGCTCCTGGAGGAGTTCCACTTCAGCACGGATGCTTCAAATATGGGATAGAGCACGCACCTAGGGGATCACAGGACTCAAGGTTCCTGGTCCCCATCAGAGGAGAGTCTACCCATAAATGTCCTTGTGTTGACTTGGTCCTTTATGCGCTGCAGGTGTTGGACTCAATAATCTTTCCAGGTCACCTTCTCATCCAGACAGAGAACACTTTGGTAGTCTTTTAAATCAACAAACAAGGAGGTACCCTCCTATCCTCTCTGTCGAAAGGCCATGAGAGTTTGGGATAGGTCTATCACTCATCAACTGACCATTTCCGCTATTCACGTTCCGGGATCCAGAATTAATTAGCGGACGCTATCAGCAGGTCGAGTCACAGGCCCATGAATGGTCCCTCCTTCAAACCATGGCCACCATCTGTTTGCCAGGTGGGGACTCCAGATCTGGAACTTTTCATGACTCTATCCAATGCAAAACTGCTCACTTTCTGCTCGCTAGATCCAGGGCCTGGTGTTTTTTGGCGAGACGCATTGTCCCTCTCTTGGAAAGGGAGGTTTCTTTACTCCTTCCTCCTTTCCACTTCTGCAGAGGGCCTTCTCAAAGTGCAGTCAGAAGGGACTATTATGATCCTGATCGCTCCGCTGTGGCCTCATCAGATATGGTTCCCCTTGCTATAGCATCTTTTGGCAGAGCCTCCTGTACCCCTGCCAGTCTCAACCCATCTTCTCTCTCCGAACAATGGGTCCCTGGTTCACCCAAACCTGTGTTCCTTCCACCTGCATGCCTGGCTCCTCAGGACCTAGCCAAGGTTAGTTCGGAGTCTCTGATAAGGTGGTGCAAGTCCTGGTGGAGGCGAGAAAACCCTCCATGAGAGCTACTTACCTATGAAATGGAAAGCGTTTCTGTCTATGAGCCACAGTGAGACATTTGGATCCATTGGTCTGTATGATCAACTCAATTCTGGAGTACCTGTTTTCCTTATCGAGTCAGGTTTAATTTACGCCTCCATTAAGGTACACCTGGCGCTCTTTCTGCCTACCGTGCCCCTGTCCAAGGCAGATCAGTAGCTCAATTGGAGGTGTCCAAAGCCTTTCTCAGAGGCATCTTGCACATCAGATCCCCTATCTGGGATCCTGTTCCTCCTTGGACCTGCTTTTTGTGTTGGAGAAGCTGACACTCCCTCCTTTGAGCCAGCCATGGACTGTGAACTGCTTTTTCTCTCTTGGAAAACATTGTTTTAGTTGCTGTTACTTCTGCTCAGAGAATTTCTGAGCTTCAGGCGCTACATGTAAGGGCCTTACCTGATTTTCACAAGGATAGGGTAGACCTGCACACTAATCCTAAGTTCTTACCTAAGGTGGTGTTGGAGCTTACTTTGAATCAGGCGGTTCAGCTCCCAGTGTACTACCGAATTATTCTAATGAAGGGAGCTCTTCTTCATATCCTGGATGATCATCGAGCTCTGCGGTTTTATTTGTCCAGGACCAAGGAGGTCAGGAAATCCAACCAGTTATTTTTGTCTTTGCTTCCAGGTCCTTAGGCTGCCCAGTCACCAAACTGTTGCTTTCGCATTGGTTGATGGATTGCATCACTTTCTGTTACCTAAAACATGGCAAAGCCCTCTCGGGCCTGGTCAAGACTCACTCCACTAGAGCAGCAGTGGCGTCATTAGCAGTTCTCAAGAGGGTGTGGCAGTGGACATTTGTGCTGCAGCTACCTGTCATACGGTTCATACCTTCCGTCAGGCATTACAGTCTGGATATAGCCTCCAGGCCTTGAGCAGGTTTCGGCCTTGCAGTGTTGCAGGGCTTGATCTCCTGAGGATTCTCCTGGCATTCTTTTCCTTGCTCTCCCTTTCCTGCTTCCAAGTAGTTGTCCTTAGTTTTATACTGTTTGGAAATCAGTCCTACATGTAATTACCTGGTGCAAGAGCTTCCTCTCGAAGTAAGATAGTATAGTTACATAAGAACATACGTAACAGTAGATTTCGAGAGAAGCTCTTGCAACTAGCTTCTTCCCTTCCCTCCATCCCCCAAGGATTAGGCTCTACCTGCATCGGCCATGCCAACTTCCTTTTGTTTTGTGAGGGTGCAGAACTTTTTCTTTGTCTCACCCAGAGGCTCAGGCAAGATCTGCGTTCCGGCATACAAGAACTGGAGCACGAGGGACCGTTGCCTCCTATATACTGGATGGGACATCAGGAATGGAGCCGACATCAGGAGGAGGTCCCCTCAGGTACTACTAGAAGAGTTTTGCCATGATTCTGCCACCAGGTGGCATCAGTCCTACATGTAATTACCTGCTGCGGCGCTTCTCTCGAAGATCTACTATTACGTAAGTTCTTACGTATCTGTACTTTCCCATGGGAAGGGGATATAGACAGGGCAAACTTTAGTCCTTTTACATGTCAGGAAGTTTATTTAGCAACTGCAAATTTGAAAAAAAAAAACCCTGGCTCTGATCTTATACCCTCAGAAACCTGTCTTAGTGCTCCTTTTCTTTGGACAAGGTTATTAGTCCCCCTTTTAATAAGTGTATATTAAGAAATGTATTTCCTCTTCATGGAAGGGTGCAATAATCATTTCTATCTTTAAAAGGAGACAAATCTGAGCCAAAATGTATAGGCCTATATCATTACTGGACATTAGGTGAAAAGTCTTTGCTGAAGTCATTCTAAACAGGTTATTAGAGCAATTGGTTAACTTGGGTAATCTTTCTGAATTTCAAGCTGGCTTTTGAGATGGCTATATCGTCAGACAACGGCATCATACTAGTGCATCTGATTGAAAAATATTTAATGTTAAGGAAACAAAGATTCTTTGTGGCCTTCATTGATTTAGTGCCACTTTGATAACATCTCATGAGCTAGCCTCTGGCATATTATGTTCC
The DNA here is from genome assembly GCA_016271365.2 of Neoceratodus forsteri. Lineage (NCBI taxonomy): Eukaryota > Metazoa > Chordata > Ceratodontiformes > Ceratodontidae > Neoceratodus > Neoceratodus forsteri. The sequence continues at coordinate 142,875,526 of CM057452.1, forward strand.
AAAAGACAATACAACCAGAACTCATTAGTATAGTACAGGAACTTTATAGTGAGACATGGGCACAAATAAGAGTAGGATCGACAAGAAAATTACCTACAAAAATTGTAACAAATAAAGGGTTACACAGGACTGCATCATCGCTCCAACTTTATTTTGTATTTATATAGATTGTTTGCTTACACAACTTTTAGAATCAGGTACAGATTCACCACTAATCAACACTAGACTATGTTATAAAAAGTCTAAAAGTATCATCTCTAAATGAAACACCACTTATTTGGTAGATATTTTTGTGGAACAACTTTTGTGCTCAAAGTGCCATGCTATAATTTTCCATTTTAAAGCTATTTGCATTTGTTTGTTGGAAAAGTGAAAAAATTGACTTTTTGGCTGTTTTGCTAATTATAAAAAACTAAATGGTATATACAGTATAAATGAAACACCATTCATTTGCAGATATTTCTGTGCTGAACAAATGACCTGCTCACAGTACCATGCTATCATTTTTCTTTTAAAATTATTTGCATCTGTTTGTTGAAAAAGTGACAATTGAATTTGCTGCTGCTTTTTTATTTTTAACTAAAAGGTATCCATAAATGAAATACCACTCATTTTGTAGATATTTTGTGCTGAACAAATTGTGATTTTTAATCATGCAGTATCCTGTCGAGCAGGATATTTATGGTCTCGCTAAAATCCATAAACATTTGTATACCCTCGACCTATTGTATCCAGTGATGGGTCACTGACAGAGCTATTGGCTCAGTACGTGGATACTTTCATTGAGGATGTAGCACAGAGGTCTAGGTCCTACATTAGAGATCTGATGTATATTTTAGAATACTTACAGGACATACAGGTAGCTGTGGAACTACAGTAAATTTTGCAACCCTGGACATACAGTCCCTATATAAAAGCATAGTACATGATGAAGGTTTAAATGCTTTAAGGGAAGCCTTGCATACTGGGACCACATATTCACCTGCCTTTGTTGAATTTTTAATTGGATTGACTGAGATGGTTTTAACAAAGAATGTGTTTCTGTTTGGTACTAATATATACCATCAAATAGCAGGTACTGCCATGGGGGCCACAATGGCCCCAGTTATGATACTATTTTTCTATCTTTGTAGGAACAACAATATGAATATGTAACAGCCCTTTCACTCACCTAGGCTGCTCTGGGACCCTCAGGTCACTGTGGTACACATCTCCGAGGCCCAGCCTGGGTTTCACAGTGGTCAGCAATACCTGTGGACAAAGAACAGGTTACCACTCCCAGAAAAATACTTAAGCTGACCCTGAACACTTTTCCAACACAGTAACACTTTCCCACACAGTAGCAAGCCCCAACCCAAGAATTCTATTGCAATAAATCAATGTGACAGTAGTTCTGATGCAAATAATGAGATTATTTATTAAAGGATGGGAAAGGAGAGAACAAGAAACACAGCACACTGTTTTCAATAATGATTTTTCCCATGGTAACCCCCACCACTGGGTGTACCCAGAAAAGTCCCTGTTCAGTGGGTACCTCACTGAGGTGGTGATATGGGCCTGGGATCTTTCATCGGGCCCAAATAACTGTGAAACACTTTTAACTCTTTGGCTTTCAACCTGTGCACAACTTTAAGAGCAACGCTGTCCTGTCCAGAATGGACCCCATGAAATCTGACTAGCTAACTAGCTAATAAGACTCCCCAAAGTTGCAGCGTGGGATACTCACAGTTCTGAAGTCCACAAAGGGGTCTGCAGCCAGCTCTGAGTTGCAGGCGGAATGCTGTTGCATGGTACTGTGGAGGTCCCTCAGTGGTGATGCACCACAAGCATAGGTGGAGGAGGCGCTTCAAAAGTCAGGGGTCCCTCCACCAGGCCGGTGGTGCAGAGGGTTGAGGCACTGGATGACTAGCCTTGAGCTACGCTGGCAACCTCGGTGTGTGGAAAGACTTCAGGTCATTGGGGTGCCAAGCGTGGGTGGGATGGCGAAGCAGAATTGAGCATGTTGGAGGGAAGCTCTCCTTTCCTGAGGGTGGTGAGGGTGGGTTGGCACCCTCCATAGTTCCGCTCCCACTGGGTTGAGGTCCAGTGGGTAGTGCAGGGGCAGCAAAATATTGGGAGGTGGAAGGGGCTGGGCTGGTGCCATGGGGTGTGAATCATGCCCCACATGCTTGCACAGCCATGTGCTGGGGCTTTGGGGTTAAGGAGAAAATCCATTAAAATACATATGTGTCCCCATCACCAGTTGGTGGGGGAGGTGACGAGGACAAACATTTAAATAAAAAAGTGTGGGGGTCAGAACAAAGGTGTCACAGTATGACAGTTTCTCAAAATCAAAGTTATGGTATCAATGCTTGAGCAGTTTCTGATGCCATCAGTGAGTTAAATGGTATGCCACTGTTTTCAGGTCTTTTAATTAATTCTGAGTTGCTGTTTTTCCATCTGTGCCAACTCTCCCTGGCAGAACAGCTTAAGTAAATTTTGTACAAAATGGTGATCACTTTATTACTGCGTTATGATAACCATGGAATTGCATGGGACTGCCACCTTACTGTCATAATCATACCTAAACAATCCCTATTCAGTGATCAAATGTGCGTCTCGTTTGTGACCATGTAACACAACTACAGTACTATATTTTTATAGACTTGCTATAGACTGCATGACTTCATAAAAATGAATGTCATTGCTAGCAATCTTTGCCTTTATTTTTGCAAATAACTAAGTCAAACAAGATGCTGTCATTAAATACTTTGTAATTGTTACATTTGTGTGTCGAGACATCAACAAATGTATGCAATGTGTATGTTATTAAGCCACCAGAGTGACTGTGGCGTAATGTTCAAACGAAAGTGACTGTGTGTAACTAAACTTACAAGTGACTCTGTGTGTAATATGCAAAGTAAAGTGAAAAGGGACTATGTGGGCAATGTGCAAATTAAAATGACTGTGTAACTAACTTACTAAAGTGATTATGTGTGCAATTTGCAATTTGCAAGGGAAAAGGGACTTGAAATGTGCAAACTAAAGTGACTGTGTGTGAATGTGCAAACTAAAGTGACTTTAGTGAATTGTTCATTTCAATATACAGTGGCAATAAATTATAAAACTGTGACTTCAGTAAACTTTTTGCACTAGTACCTCCTCTGCTGTCAGCACTCAGCTAATACAAATGTGCAGTTTAAAACTTTCCAAAATATCTAGCCTAGAGTTGACACGTATCACAAATTATCTGGCAATGTCAGTCAAATCCAAATTCACAGTCCTTGTCCTATGCATGTGAAGGACAGCCAAAGGGCATAACCACCGATATGCCAGACATGCCATGTGTGCTGCCGGCGTGGTGGGGAGTAGCAGGTGCCGGCTGGCGTGTGGCGAATTTCTTTGTGTTTTTTCCAAGGGCTTTCAGCCGCTAAGTCTCTTATAAGCTTTTTCCAGGGAGGGGTGGATGGAGTCTAAATTGATGACATGCACACTGACACACCCACAATCTAGCAGGCCTGATCGAGAAATGAATGCAGCTATGAATGCTGCCATCCTCAGTCAGGTCCGCTCATAAGGAAAGGAGGTACAGCTAGTGAGGCGGCCTTTTAAATGCCCTTGAAACAGCAACTCTGTCTGTCACTTGCAGTTCTTTAAGTTGGAGAGACAGAATAGAGGGAATCAAGATTTGGGATCGAGAAGAGGGTGCTGCATGTCGAAACTAGAGTAGAGCCTGCCTGCCTACTTGCTTGCTTTCAGGAGATAACCAAGAGCACACTGCACCAGTTCTGTATATGTTGGTCGGTGTGGAACTTAACCACCAAGCCAGGAATCTATACACTCCCTTGCATCCGATTCCTACTGACTTTTGTAGCAACCTCCCTCATTTTCTTACCGCTCATTTCCATTTTTGCTGCGCTTTTATCTGGACTCTCTTGCAGGGTGGTGTAGCAGCCAGCCCAGGAGGAATTATTACCATTCCACCAGTTTCAGACAGAAGAGGATTATCCAGGGACTTTTGTGTGTGTTTGTGTGTGTGTGTGTGTGTGTGTGTTAATGGGGTGGGCTTGACAATGACTATATGGGCCCCTGCCAACCTTAAATGCTCAAACTCAAATGAATCTATCTCTATTATAATGAGTTAATGAAGAGAAATTTCAATAGCTCAACATGCAGGGAGGACTTCAGGAAACTGAAGTAGTCTGGGAGAGCCCATTTGTCTCTGAACACATATAGCACATTGTTATCTTGAAGTTATATTTGGTGCTTACATATGCTTACTTCTATTGTATCTCTAAACATAGAGCACAGAGGTAGTTTAGTTACAACAAAATGGGCCCTGACTTTACTAGTATTTCAAAGTCTGTAGACATTTGGAGTTGTCTCACCGTTATGGTGCCATGAGTTTTCAAAACTGTACCACAACATAAGTGCAATGCCACTTACCATGGTGTGTAAAATGCCGGTTTGGTTGGAATGTTCCACGAGGTGTTGGTGGTGGTGGTGGTGGACTGTACCAATGACTATATGGGTCCCCTGTCAAACATTTTGTTGGGCCCTGTCTCCTCACAAGCAAGCATTAAATAAGCATTCCATTAGCATGTGTCAAATATTTATTCCAAAGCCATGGGATCGTTTGTATCAATCTTGCAGAACATCTACAGTTTGTCCATACCACCCTACTTCTCCTCCCTTGCTGACACAATTATCATGCTAGGAACTGAACAATGTCTTTTGTACCTGCTACTCCAAGAGACACTGGCAACCGGATCAGGTGTTTTTGAGTAATGGGCCCTATTGCTTTTGTTCTGTACTTCCTTCCTCTTGAAAACTCTAGTTGGGATCTACAGCACAGAGCCATAGACCCTACTGCTGCCCAGTAGTACTGACATAACATCCATAACGTCAAATGGATAAGCAGTAAACAACTGTTGGTGGTGGTGTTAGTAGTGTGTGAATGGACCTCTGTGGGACTGGCTACCTTGATGTGGTACGAAGCTTGTCACAATGAAATATTATAACCAAAGTCAGACAGTCTGACAACTGTTGGTGGTAGTAGTATGGCTAGTGGTGTGCTGTGCTGGTATGCAACACATAGAAAATGATGCTTGCATCTGGTGAGAGACACGAACTGGGCATGGACAGTGCAGGAAGGGGTAGTTGGTCGAACAGTGGGGAGGTAGCAATGAGAGAGTCCACTTGGTGTGCAAATCTGAAATTCCTGGCTACAACCCTGAGGACAGCCATACTATTTGGTCTGCTTGCAGTCATGGTGGATCTCAAATATGCTTTCAGTCACCGCAGAGCTGAAAAGGATCTTTCAGCCGTTGCTGTTGAGGATGGAATTGTTCTCTGAATTTGAATAAGCTTCAGGACCTCAGAGTACAGATATTTGGCATCACCAAGCTGTAGCATACTTTGAGAAAGTTCTTCAACTGTGGAAAGCTTTTCTTTTCCTGGTTTATTTCTGCCAGCATTGGTAGCTGCACTCTGAATCTCTGTGTGTCAGTGCCCAGGAATGGCAGCTGTACTATTTGTTCAACATTTTGCTTCAGCTTTTAGAGGTAGCAGTTAGCAGCTGAAAGAGAGCTAAGCGTTACTTTTAAAAGCACCTCATTTGTGAGAGGGAAGTTAGCAACTAAAAGGAGCTAGCATTTGCTTTTAAGAGTGCCTTATTTTGGAGAGGAAGAGGGAACCAGCTAAATCTCCCTTCCCCATCACTTAAATGCTGCTACTGCTAAGGGGTGGTAATAGTACTACCCATCCTCCTCCCCTCCCAACCATCCAAGTTCTTTCTACATTTATAGAAGCTCAAGGAACTTCCTGCAAGGCTCTGAAAGGAAGACACCAGTGAGAACAGGAAGTGAGGTCAGAGAAGATGCAGTGAAGTGAGAAAGAAACAGTTACACCTACAGGTCAGGAGGAAAATGGACATGGACATCCAGATCTGCCAGAGCTGTGGAGGGCTGGGAATGAGGCAGACACTCTGGAGACTGGGGTGCCCCTTCTTCAGAATAGTTTCGGAACTATGGAGGGAGCCATGGTGGGTAAGAGAAGAGATCCATGAGGCTGCAGAGGAGACTGGATTGGGGTTTCCCACCACCCCTTACCACCCACTCCCCAAAGTCCCATGGGTCTTGGGGATGGAAGGTGGTGGGAGAGGGCAGTGGGGCACCTAGAGCTAAGATGGGGCACTACCAGCTACATGCTAGCCACACACAGAATCGTTTCACCCACCCACACAAGGGGACAGAAACCAGGTGAGGAAGAAGCAAGAATCAAGCAGGACAAACCTGATACAAGAAAACAGGAAGGTGGTACAAGGATTGAGGAGAAGAATACACAGAGCAACAGGAGGATTCTGGTCGTGGGAGACTCTATGTTGCAGGAAGTGGAGGCACAGTTTATCAGTGTGAAGGAGCTGAAACCATGGTGAAATGCATGCCAGGAGCATCTGCAAGGAGAGCTAAGGACAGAATAGGATTGCTGGTGAGAAGAGATCAGATTTCGCAAGAATCATTATCCACCTTGGGACAAATGACATAGCAAATAGGACTGTGGAAGAAGCCAAAGCAGATATGAAGACCCTAGGGAGAGCCTAAGGAGTACACAACACATCTGGCCTTCTTGGAGGTGTTGCCAGTTTGGAGGAAGGGTAGAAGTGAGGACAAGATCAGGAAGGAAGAGATCAGGAATTCAACCAGTGGCTCCAGGGTTGGTGCACAGACAATAGGATGCACTACATTGGAGACTGGGGAACCTTCTGGGACAGGAAGCTCTTCAAGCATGATGGTCTGCATCTCACGGAGAAGGAGGCGAGAGCACTAAGGCAGAAGTTGGAGGTCTTCTTGGAGGTTTAAACTGGAGGTCTCAGCACAGAGGAGAAGAAGACCTAAATGAGAACGCTGCAGAAAGATATGATGGTAAAGGGATCGGTGAATGGAAGGAACCCCTCAACATCGGACTGAAGGAAACAGCATGGCCATGAACAAGAAGTGGCCATAGGTGAAAAGGAGGGACCTCATGTAAAGTACAGGTGGGGCAGACACAGAAAAGGGGGATAGTACTTGGTGACGTCCAGTGCCGTTCTGGCAGCCTGATTCGATCGCTCCGCTCCCCACCACCTGAAATCTAATTTAATCACCCATCTAACAATGGCATCCCCAGCCAAACAATGCTGTAACAAACGGAAAACTGCATTTAACCTCGGCCCAGAAGCTTAAAGAGTTGTTACAGGCAAAAGATACAGCAAGTAACAAAGAGGAGGAGACCACAGGAGGGAAAAACAGGCCGCTGGCATGGGAGCCTACAAGGAGACGACCTGGCTGAAACCATATTACAAACAGCCCCACAGTCACAAAGATTGATCAGACTCTATCTGAATTAAGGGCAGACTTTAATCGAATCGACCATAAAACTGAACAAATGGAATTGTGCCTCTCCACAGTCTCGGAACAAGCAGAAAGGCATGATAGGCTGCTGCTTTACCCTTGAGAGGGACCAGGAGCTCACCCATCGCCTAGATGATTTGGAAGGCAGAAGCAGGCGACAGAATGCAAGGATATATGGGGTTCGGAGGGCTCGGAGGACAGAGCAGCAGACACCATTGAATTTCTACTAGACCTACTCAAAAAAGTCATCGACCTCCCAGAAGATTTTGACCTGAGGACAGACCGCTCATCGGTCACTGGCCCCAAGCCAAGCAGCCCTGAAGCTAGGCCCAGATCTTTTATAGCCTGATTCACTTCCTATACTAACAAAGAGAGCTGTTCTTGGCGAGCCTGGCGACAAGGGCCCACTGTCGTATGATGGCCATAAGATAGTGATCGACAACCCACCACACAACAGGGGTTCAGGAGGCTGAAAATGATTTGGCCCATAGCAAAGCAGCTCAGAGCAAAGAATATTAAAGTCCAAACCTTGTACCCGGCGAGGCTGAAGATAACCACGGACCAAGGCACCAGAGTTTTCAAGGACCTCCTGACGGCCACACCATACCTTGAGGAGCTGGGAGTTACACCCCCACTTCTGAAGGAAAGGCTGGAGTGACCTCTTGGCATCCGTGGTGGTCGGTGGGCGCAGAAAGGGTCAATCAGAAAGGATCTTCCCAGTGGATGCCACAGACCTCCTCCGCGCAAGACATCGGTGCTGTGCTCCGGAAGCTTGGGGATCCATGGTGAAAAATAAGGACCCCACATCTGAAGCCAGCGAATGAGCCCAAAGAGGCTAGTGAGGCGGGCCCATCTCGATCCCAGACACATGAAGAAGCCCTTGTAGAAGATTGTGCACTCGCTAACCATCTGGACCATTCCGGGTCCCTTTGCCCATAATCTGACTGTCCCCTGAACCCGGCTTCATCTTGTTTGCGAACACGCACTTTCTCATTGACATCGGGACTTAAAGGGGCGCAGTGAGTGCTATGAATATTCCCCTGCATTTCGCTACTCACAGCAAAAGGACGACTGGCTGGATGCTTACTGCAGTTAGGCCACTCTTTGCCCCATCATCTACCATTATCAGAAAAGCACTCAAAATTATTTTAATGCGAACTAGGCCTGTAGGGAGGGGAGGATACCAAGGTGTATATTTTGGGGAAAAACTCAGGGATGAAATGTTTGTTTGTTTAGTTATTTAACCAGGTGAGACACACTAAGCTGAAAGCTTTTTACAGGTGCAACCTGGGAGCACAGGGAAGTTAAGTGACTTGCTCAGGGTCATACAGTATACAAGTGGAAGCTGTGGGATTCAAACCCAGGTCTGGTCTGCTGGATGTCACCAGATTTGCAGTTCAGAGCCTTAAACCACTTCACTATACTGCCTCCTGAAATGTTACAGGTCCTGCATGACTATCTTGGACACTCAAGTTAACCTCAGTACTCAATGGTAAATTGTAGCGGTGTTGAGGGTTGAGGCCATTGGGGCCCGATGGATTTAGAGGATCTTGATGAAACTCGGCAACACATGTGCTTATACGAATCATGGATAGGTGTATACTACGGTGGGGATGGTCTATGCTTGGTTCCGGACGTTTGAGGGAGTTTCTTTGGAGAATTTGTGTCCAGACATAGCAGACCTCTCAGGTACCTGCAGTGATGGTCCCTTGGCTGGTTCAGGCCCTTTGAAATTAGCATGAACTTCACAGCGTTCTGGTGATAATGTGATTTCCTGGCTGGGCCCTGCTTGGAGGCACCGCGCCTGACCGATGTCTCCTTTCAGCTGGATTTCGCCATGATGGAAGGCAGGGTGATTGGCGCCTCATTGACCTCATGAAAGCCTCATACTAGGAGCTCTGGACTCCGTTCATCTATCCCTGGCCTGGCGACCATCAGCAGGGGATGAGGAGTCATTTGTGTAGCAGAGGAGCCTTGCTGGTCACCAGGCCATGAACTACGCCTGAGCTTAGTTGGTCCGCCGGACTATGACTCTGAGCTCTGGTCCAGGGCGGGCATTGTCCCACTTTGACCTATCAGGCCCACGGGCTCAGGCTGGGTGGGGTCTGGGGGCATCTGGGGATAAGCGTTGGATGGGGGTTGGTGGTGGGGCCTTCTCTCTAGGGGCCGCACCTTGAATGGCATCTTCCCTCAGCTGCTGTTGTGCTGGTGGCCACATTAGCAGCCCGCCTCCCTCTGGTGCTCGGAATGTGCGGCCTGGCCTGGCCTCCCTCTCACCACCTAATGGAGTTGTAACAGGGTACTGACACCCAGGGCTGACTATTAGACACTAGTACATCTCGGGGGGAAATTTCCCTCCATGGAAGCTCTCTTGGGGGCCTATGAGTCAAGGAGAACCCGGGAACTCTATACCTGAAAGCTAAGGGAACTGGGCGTGGGATGCTGAAGGCATACACCCTTAAGTCTCGGATAAATGAGGGCAATACGGGTGTTCTGAATTCAATTCACATAAGGTGGGAAGGGAGGGAGGGGCTTGGGTGATAGTGCCCGCCTGGATGCTTACTGACTACTGGAAGGGGCGCTTCCACGGATATTCCTGGGGCCCCAGGGAACACTCATTGCACTACTGAGCTCCCTGCTTTGGTCCGGCAACCAGACACCCTTCAGCTGATGACCACTGCTCAGCACTCCTTGGAAATCAAACCAGTAGATTTTGGGCAGCCTGGTCGAGAGAAGTCTTGGCACTGGCTAGCCATTGACTGACTCAGCTCATGGCTCAAAGTAGGATGAGGCCAGAGCAACAGTTCTATCTTTTAATGGTTCCAATGAATGTTTTGAAGTTTATTGTTGTTTGTATTAAAAGTTTGGCCTTTGCAGGGTAACTATAAGAAAAAAAATTCTGCTGTATGCAGACGATGTCTTGCTGTGCCTCACCAACCACACCGGTCTATAGAACAGGTATGGCTCATATTAGAAGAGTTTGGGAAACATTGGATATTCCTTAATAAAACTAAAACAGAAGTCCTGAGCTTCTTCTTTAGCCCTCTGAGGAAACCCGCTCACTCCTACCCCTGAACTGGTCTGCAGATAGAATGAGATACCTGGGGTGAATATCACTAAACACTTTTCCAAACTATTTAAAACAAATTCTCTCCCTGACTGACACCATAAAAGGGACATGGAAAGATAGTCCTGGCTAACATGCCCATGTATTCCAGAATCCATGCCATAACAATGAATGTACTATCTAAATTATTGTACCTATTTCAATGTTTACCACTACATATTCATAAATCAAACTTCCAGACTTGGCATAAAATGATCTCAAAATTTATATGGAACAACAAAAGACCTTGAATAAATCTAAAATCCTGCAGACTCACCGAGATAGAAGGCAGATCCTCCCGGAGCTGGAGGATTATTTTTGGTTGTACAACTGAAAAACGCACTACAATGGGCCAATCCTAACTCCACCATCGGATGGAGGGAAATGGAGAAGGGCGAGGAGGAGGGCAGGAGGTTGCCCTTGGGGATCGACTGGTTATACCCCTGTTACCCCATCGGGCACCCCACCCCCAAGTTACACACTGTGGGTGACATCATCCACTGGGTCCACAGGTTCTGGCAAAAATACAAATTACAATCCTCTGTCTGGCCCTAAAAAGTCTAGCCTGGGCTGAGGACTTTCCACCAAATTGCCTGGACCTTACCTGTAGACAGTGGAGTAAAACCGACTAGAATGTTTGGGCCAATTTATACAAGGAGACACGACGCTGGACTTTGTCTCCCTCAAGAACATGTTTGGCCTGAGAAGCTCGGACCATTTTAGGTTCCTGCAAGCCAGAACAAATATTGTCTCTCTTCAAAAGAAAGATGTAGATCCGTCCAGGGCTGCTCCCTTCTGTTGACTATTCAAAAGATTAAAACCATAACTAACCAAAGAGGTATGATCTCCTACCTTTATAAATCTCTCACGACAGTGAAAAGTGACCCACTAACTAGAATAAAGACAAGATGGCAGGAGGAAGCTAACTCTGATCCCCCAATCCAAGACTGGGGTCCTAGCTTTAGCATAGCTAAGATGACGACCAGTCCCCTCTGGCAAGAATTTGCCTGGAAGGTCAGGGTCCAATTCTTTCTACCCTAAAACATTAAATAAAAGGAGCGCGGAACACTCAGCTCGGTGTTGGAGGGCTTGTGGGGAGGAGGTGGCAGACTATCTCCATATTTTTTTGGGCTTGCCCAAAACTTCAGACATACTAGGCGGAGGTCACTAAAGCTCTGAGAGAGATTTTTCCTTTGATCAGCCACTTGGCTGGACAGAAGCATTATTGGAGTTCCACCGGTGGGCATGAGGGGTCCTGATTCCATGTACCTTTGGGCGATTGTCATTACTGCAGCCCATAAGGCCATTGCTAAATCTTGGCTCAATCCCATACCCCCAAGAAATAAGACTGGATATTAGTAGTCCAGAGCATATCTGAACTAGAGGAACTCACCTTTAAAATAAACCAACGGGCTTCGCTTTACACCCAAAGATGGACTAGGTGAGATTTGGAAGAAAGCAATGGGATAGACGTATATAGGGTATTCCTATTAAAAATTAATTCAGAAGAAGAACTCCTCCTTCTTTTAACTCATCATCCAGAAGACCAAATGATGCCTATTGGAATTGTTACATTTTGAAAGTAAGCTGAAGCCTATTGTAATACCAAGTAACATATTCTAATGGCAACTGTGGTTTGTGTCAATTTACCTGACTAATGTATTAAGGTACTTACAAACTGTCAATGAGCGTAAATTAAAAAAAAGGGATTTTACTGGAGTTATAGCAGGCGGGAGGCCATGTTTGAAGGCTATGTGCACAAAATGCCCACATCCTGTAACAAAATTCTGGAACTTGTGGCATTAATGGCCTTTGAGGACCTGGATATCATGGCAGTCACAGAGACATAGTGCAATAGCAACCATGCCTGGGAGCTAGCCATTCTAGGGTACAAATGGCACAGATGGGACAGGGAAGGCAAGAAGGGGGTAGGGTGGCATTGTACATCAGGGAAGAGATAAAAGCAACAGTCCCACAAGACAAAGGGAAGCAGAGGCGCTGTGGGTAACCCTGGAGGTGGGGAGGGAACAGTACTTAGAACAGGAGTGATATACATTCCCCAGGGCAGGTGGAGGATGTAGACAGAGAACTGCTGGAGACTATAGAGAACATGGCAACAAAGGGTGAATTGCTGCTGATGGATGACTTCAACTTGCTGGTTGTGGACTGGAGCATCCTGACGGAGCGTCCATCCAGGAGTAAGGGATTTCTGCAATCCCTGCAAGGGACGAGTCCCACACAACTAGTGAGGGAGACTACAAGGGAGAATGCAATTCTGGATCTTGTCCTAAGCAATGGGGACAGGATAAAGGAAGTCACAGTATGGGAGAGCCTAGGGACTAGTGACCATCAAGCTGTGGGGTTCACCATAAGGATGTCACAGGTGGCTAGCCACACAAGGACTGGAATCCTGGATTTCAGGAGGACAGACTTCAGTAAGATGAAGGACTAATTCAAGAAGGCTATGCAGGGATATGATGACATAAAGGGAGTGGTGGAACAGTGGAATAAGATAAGGGAAGCCCTGCACCTGGTAGCAAACCATTGTGCCAGGCCCTGCAGCAAGAGCAAAAGAAAGAGGAAACCACAGTGATTCTCAGGAGGAGTAGCAGAGCTATAAAAGGAAAAAAGATGGAATTTCTGAGGTACAAGGCAACACAAAGCAAGGAGGACAGGCAAGACTACTTGGAAAATGAAGGAAGTAAACAAGGCAGTAAGGGCTGCAAAAGCCGAAACCGAGGAAAAGCTAGCTAAATTGGTGAAGGAGGTGAGAAGGCATTCTTTAGGTATATTAGTGAGAGGCAGAAGATGGGGGGATTGTGAGACTTAGGGAAGAGGGAGACAGGGTAGTGGAGAAAGTCATTGACAATGTGACTGTCCTCAACAAATATTTCTGCTCAGATTCATGGAAGAAGACATCAGGAATAGTCCCTATTAATGGAGAAAGGGCAGACAGGCAGAAGGGCTGGACATTAGACCTTTCAGAAGAAAGAGTAAAAAGAGCAGTAGAATGGCTTAGGGTGGATAAAGCTATGGGTCGCGATGGGATACACCAAGGATCCTAAAGGAGCTCTAGGAGGAACTGGCTAAACCTCTGGCTAAGCTGTTCAGTGGATCACTGGAAATGGGCGTGGTTCCAGAGGAGTGGAAGAGGGCACAAGTGGTAACCCTGCACAAAAGTGGTAGCAAGGAGGAGGCAGAAAACTACTGCCTGGTCAGTTTGACCTCGATAGTAGGTAAAATAATGGAAACCCTGCTTAAGGAAAGGCTGGTGGACTACCTAGAGACATGGGGGCTGCTGGACCAAGGCAACATGGATTCAAGGCAGGGATAACATGCCTGATGACCTGATTGATTTCTTTGGAGGGTGACACAGGAAACAGACCAGGGCAGAGCGTTAGATGTGGCCTATCTGGACTTCAGGAAGGCCTTTGACACAGTCCACACAGGGGACTATTTATTTATTTTTATTTTTTGTAAGATATCGAATTCCAATCCTTTAAGTCACAGACTCATTTCCAAAGGCTCACGTCAAAATACAGAATACATAACATATAACACAGCAGGATATACAGTAACAGATATACAGTGATAGATATACAGTATGATAACACAAATCCAGAGTTACAGTATACCAAACACACTGTCACCAATTGTGCAGCATACAGTGAGATACAGAGGGGTGGCAGTGTGCCTGTGCACAGCCTATATATAAAAATTTAGCTAAGCATATACCTACAGTACACTAGACATCATTATAATATCTGAAGCAGTCTAGCAGTTAGACTTTGTCATTAAGCCTAGCCTGTATATACCTTCTGGTAGATAAATTGCTGGAAATATACTATCTGAGGCAGTCTAGTAGTTGGATTTTGACACTAGACCTAGCCTGCTTCTACATGGACATTTGTCTACCCTGGAAGCCAGGGTGCTGCCGTCTCATTGCCAAGGGCACTAATCCTAAGCTGGCAAATCTGGGGGTGGGGACAGAGGTGGTCATGTGGGTTAGAAACTGGTTGAGTAACAGAACAGAAAGAGTGGTTGTAAATGAAGTTAGCTCACAGCAGGGACAGGTAACAAGTGGTGTATCCAGGGATCTGTGCTGGGGCCAGTGCTCTTCAATGTCTTCATAAGCGATATTGCACAGGACCTAGAAGGGAGGGTTAGCCTGTTTGCAGATGATACAAAGCTATGTAACAGGGTAGATACACAGGAAGGTATAGAAAAAATGAGGAGAGATCTGAAGAGTCTAGAAAACTGGTCAAGGAATGTCAGTTGAGTTTCAAAGCAAAAAAGTGCAAGATTATGCACCTAGGGAGAGGGAATCCCAGGGTCAAGTATGAACTAGACGGGTAACACTGGAGGCCACCACAGTGGAAATGGATCTAGGGGTAATCATTGAAGACAACCTCAAAGTGGCTCAACAGTGTGACAAAGCAGTCGGAAAGGCTAACAGAATACTAGGGTGCATAGGGAGGGTATAACAAGTAAAAGGATGGAAGTGGTGGTACCATTGTGCAACTCCCTAGTAAGGCCTCAACTGGAGTATTGTATTCAGTTCTGTAGGCCCCATCTAAAAAGACATAGACAGGATAGACACAGCATAGAGAAGGGCAACAAAAATGGTGTCCGGTATGCACAGTGGAATGTTGAAGGACAATAGTATTACATGAAACCTCTGTGAGTCATCAGTGCCTCTGGGATTGCTGTGGGTTTGCCACCTCAGACACCCTAGACACCTCAGATGTCCTAGCCACCTCAGACACCCTAGCCACCTCAGACACCCTGGCTGCTTCAGACATCCTGGCTGCATCAGACACCCTAGCCATCTCAGATGCCCCAGCAGCCTCAGATGCTATAGCTGCCCCAGACGCCCTAGTCACCTGTGATACCTTTGCAGCCTTTGATGTTTTACTGCCTCTGATGCCTTTTGCCACCTCTGATGGCTTTGCTGCCTTTGGTTGAAAGTAAGCATAAAAGGTCTCCTGCTTTTCTTTGTTCACCATTATCTTTCTACTTTCAAAACTGGCTTCCAGTTGCCTTAAAAAGGAACACACTTTTACTTACTATAAAGGCCAAACCACATTTTTTCAATAAAATAAATCACCATTGTTCAAAACAACAAAGTTCATGACATTAGTCCAGAAATACTCCATTAAACACAGAATGAAGCAACTGCTACAAATTACCAGGCAGTGATGTGCAATTGTTTAAGAAAAAGACAATTTGAATCAAACAGTTTAGATTCACAGTTACATTTCAGAGGTACAGTATAGGCAGAGCCACCACCACTGCAAGTAAGTTTTCAGAGATAGCGAAACAAAGATTCCTTCTTTTTTTGGGGGCAATAAATGAACTGCATAACTGATGGATTAAGATTATTAATTTACAAACACTCAATTTTAGAACATACTGTATATACATACAATTAACACCACGCTACCAGACAAAATCAGAAACAACAAACAAACAGGAACCAGGCATCAGGGTAAGTAGCAGAGAAGAAGGAGAGGTTGAGGAGGTGGGTACTAGGAATGAAAATGGCAGGTGCAGGAGTTTGGAGTGAGACAGTCAGGGCTTGCGCCTTTGAGGGGTTAAGAGCAAGAAGATTGGACAGCCAGAAGGCACTGTGTTGAAGATGGCTGCTTGATTCTTCATCTCCCTGGATTCACCAAATATCATCATCCATCCTACAGATTCCAGACTTCCTACCTTCACCAACATCTGAGATCTTACTATATGTACATCAGAACAGCTCTGGTACAGTATTTTATTGCCTCATAATTACTGAACGAGTTATCTACAGCTTTTCAATTTCTCTATTAAGGCCTACAATAATGGCAGACCAATCTCCACATAACAGTTCTCTTAAGAGAGTGGAGGCAATGTTTCAACAATTAATAAGTGAAATCAATGTATTAAAATTGCATCTCAACAAAATATCAATAATATGCAGGCACTTGATCAAAAATCAGCGCTACTGATGTTAAGCATCTCAAAATGAAGATTCCATTAACACATTACAGGCTACCATCAGGGAGCAGGACAGAGTTATTAGGAACCTTCAGGACAAAATAGATGATATTGAAAATAGAAACAGACGTAACAACCTTAGATTTCTCGGATTTCCTGAAGGTGTTGAACTAGGAGACACCAGTGCTCTTCTAACTCATGTACTTCCTTCTTTGCAAATTACCAACGGCCAAGACCTAATCATTGAGAGATCTCAACGCACCTTAAATCCGAGGCCTGGACCTGACCAGAAACCCAGGCCCATCATTGCCAGATTTCTAAACCATGCACATACTGAACTGATTCTTCAAAAGCGAGGCAATTAGGTGCACTTACTTGGCAAGAAAACAGAATCCTAATTTTCAGAGACTATTCTAAAGAATTATCTAACAAGCGAAAGCTTACAACCCCATTAAAACAATCCTTCATCAGCGTGGAATTAAGTTTGCACTACGTTACCCTGCAACAATGCGTCTTTTTTGAATGATTCTACCAGAGATTTCAGTACCCCAGAATCTCTCTGAATTTCTGAATTTCTGAATTGGACACAGCCCGCACTTACATTGCCTTGCGATGCTAATGCAGCACGTTCCTGCTCCAGCACAAGCACTTCACAATTACAATGTCTTGCCCTTCCTGCTGAAACTGTCCTTCAGGTCCCTGAGAAATCTGCAGCCATCATATCTGCCACTGTAGCTCCTGCCAGAAGCTCTGCACGCATACAAGAAAAAAAAGCATCTGGTTCTTCTCTAAATAATAATACCTGCTGTTTAAATAATATTTCCACCTCTCCAGCTTCCCATGTGGAACGTCACATCAGTTTTCTACTCCTCTTACCTTGTCTAACAAATTCTCCCCACTCCAAGAAGATCTGCTCCAAGAAGATCTGCACTCATCTACGGAGGATCTGAGACAGACTGTATCCAACCCCTTTACTCAAGACCAGAAGAAGCTCTCAATGGTAATGACTCTCCCGATTCATCCTGGGCTGATCTGTGTCCAGCTCTCCCTTTAAATCATCTGAACCACCCAAAAAGAAAAGAGAAGAAAATCAAGAGCAAGGCTACCTGAGGCTTTTCCCACTAAACAAAACAAAAAAATTTGTAATAAATACTATGGCTCATAATTAGATGTGATATAGCAGTTTCTCACCAGAATCCATCCTCTTCACACCACCTCACTCGATTCCTTGGTACATTTACCACAAAGTGCAGTCTCTATCGCACCCAACAGGTTTGGAGCACTTAAATGCAGTAAATCGCTATCGCTGCTGAGAAGCCTGTATCTGTCTGTGGGAGGTGAGCCAGTTGACACTGGAGGTATTTAATCCATGCGGAGTTACTCTCAATGTATTCAATGGAAAAAATAAATAAATGAGAGAAAGAATAAATATTACAATGTTTGTAAGATCTCTTCTAATTAATCCCTATATGTGCCAGACATTAGTATATATAATTGCTATTTACACTCTAATTTTCATAAGCTTTGGCCTACCATGTGGTCAGACGCATACATACATATCTAGAGTTCTGTATTTCATATCAGTGTGCCCTTAACCCCTACTATTATAGCATTTTTCCACATAAATCCTATCATTTGGAATGTGGAGGATGATTAGACAAATACTCTAAAATCATTTACTTATTTAATATTTGTTTTGCATCACTTCTGGTATGTAGTGCATCAGGTGCATTCCATTATATCTCACAGATTTTGACCAAAGTATGCTTCCAATTGTATTTCTATACATTGAGTTTTTCCGCCTTTTCACATTATTCTTCATCCCATTTTCTTCCAAATCATTGGAACTTATAAAATGATTCCACAATACACTGATGCACTATGAACCTGTAGTATATACTGCATTCCCTAACCTAGCTTATGTGGATTAATACACATCGGCATCCTTTTATCTAGCTCACACTGTTTCAGCATTATCTGCCATCATGTTGGTATACTTTATTTAATATTGGACTTATTGCTAGGTCCAGATAATTCATTATGTTTGGAATTTAACACTATTACATAATTATCCTTTTTATTTGGTAGAATGATGTTTTGTTTTTCCAGGGTAATGCTTTAATTACCTCAGCACAAATCTCAATTACACTTCTTTAATATACTGTTATATAAAGTTTAGTATCTTAAGATTATAGGGTAAACCGTATCTTGAGATTCACTAATTACTCTACACGCCTAGTAGTGTAGAGTGAGAGTCCTAGTATATTTACCGACTCTAATTGCTCTGCATTTCATAAAAGTTTCAAATTAATATTCTTGTTACTGAGTTTATACTAACGTTTGTTGGTTCAAATGTTTAATTACTTGATATTCCTATCTCTATACTCTTCCTCTGCGAGACAAAATGAATACAAATACTCAATCATCTCGAACCCATACAAGTTAAGGGCCCTGCATACATTTGTTTATTATATATATTTACCTTTTGAATCTGTGACATCCTCCAAATTAATGGTATTGAGTCCCTCATTCCTATTTGTAACTAATTACCTTATATCCTAGTACCACAGTGATCTAATCTTACATTCATGGAATGTCAAGGGACTCAACTCGCATTGTAAATGTAAGCAAGTACTGACCTATCTAAAAAGCATAAAACACATATTGCTTTCTTACAAGAAACTAAACTTTTATCAGAGGATGTCGACAGACTTAAAAGGGACTGGGTCGGTCAAGTATATGCGCCATCTTCTCTATCCAAAAACATGGGGTTGCTATCTTAATACATAAATCTCTTTAATTGGCCCCCATAAAAATCATTAGAGACCCGATGGTGGTGGATTATAACCCTATTAAACACCACAGCAGGTCCGCTTATGTTTGTGAATGTATATGCACCCAACTTTGATTCACCCATTTTCTTCCATAATCTATCCCAACAAATTATGATTAATAATAAAAATAACTCACCTATTCTTATTGGTGGTGACTTTAACTTAGCACTACAAGCATATTTAGACAGAAGTAACTCATCACATGATGCCCACCCCGTAGTATTAATGCTCTATCAATGCTTATGAAGGATTTAGGTCTCTCTGACATTTGGAGACTACATCATCCCAGACAACGAGATTACACCTTTTATTCCTCTTTACATAAATCATATAGTAGGATTGATTATTGGTTCTCTTCTCCCTCATTACTGAAAAATTATTGATACATCGATTCTCCTATTGTTATATCTGATCATTCCCTATCAGTTTGCATTTACTCTGGGTCCACCTTCTTCTAAATCCCCATCTTGGCGTTTAGACCCACTTTTACTCAGAGACCCTGAATTCCTCCTTGGATCAAAACCCAGATTCAAGATTTTCTTTCTATTAACGATACTCCAGATATGTCTCAAGGTACTATCTGGGAAGCATTAAAAGCCACTATTAGAGGTAAAATTATTAGTTATGCAGTGCATAGAAAGAAATTAAGAGAACAACAATTAGCTAATTTGAAAAATCCTAAAGAAAAAGAAACCCAATACTATAAATTAAATAAACCCAATCATAATTCACAGCTTTATCTGGAAATTCTACAATTAAAATTAAAATTAACGAGCTGATATCAGGAAAGCTGAACTTGCCCTTTTAGGATTAAACACGGTTATTGGGAACAAGGGATAAATGCGAAAGTTGCTCTCTTACCAGCTAAAACTCAACAGATGCAGAGACATATAGCAGGTCTAAAAGATCCATCAGGTCAGACACACACAGACAACCTTTCAATCAATTGTATTATGCAATCCTTTTACTATCAACTATACTGCAACCTAATACTACAAATCCCAACCTAATACAACATTTTCTGGAAAAATTGAATCTACCCACCTATCCCCTCAGGACAAAGCTGTGCTTGATAAACCAATCACTTTACAGGAAATCCAAACTGCTTTATCATCATTAAAAAGCAGTAAAGCACCTGGCAGTGATGGGTTCCCTAATGATTTTTATAAAACCCTATCTGACACTCTTTGTCCTGTATTAGTCAATGTATTCCAGAAGCAACCTTAATAAAGAAACTCCATGCACAATGACCTGAAGCCATCATAACATTCTTACCAAAAAAGACAAAGACTCTTTACTTCCTTCAAACTATAGACCGATCTCATACTTAATACTGATGGAAAAATCTTTGACAAATTATTAACTCTCCGCTTTGAATCTTTAATGACTAAACTCATCCATACTTCTCAATCAGGATTTATCAAAAATAGAAACAGTTCCAATCATCTTAGCTCATTACTCAATTTAATTCACAAAGCAAAACTCTTAAAACCCTGCAGCTGCAATAGCCATTGACTTTGAAAGCATTTGACTCTCTCAATTGGGAATATCTATATCAGGTGCTATCTCATTTCAGCTTTACAAATAATTTTGTGCTGGATTCAATTTGTATACCTCCCTTCAGCTCGAGTTCTCCACGAACTCTATTTTATCCCCTCCTTTTACTTAGCAAGAGGCACCAGACAAGGATGCCCTTATCGCCTTCATTGTTTATACTTGCCATGGAACCTCTTTCTGCGTCCCTAGTCAATTCAGTACAATTAAAGGCATTACTATTGGTAACTCTCACTATACTTCACTCTCATATGCAGATGATCTCCTTATTTTACTTGAAAACCTTGAAAGTTCTGGGCAACCTTTAGTTAAACTACTGAATGACTTCACCTCCCTCCGGACTAGCTCTAAACCTTAACAAATCTGAAACGCTACCACTGAATACCCTTTGTAGTCCCCTCATGAACAACTCATTAGGCTTTGTGTTGGGCCCCCAAGGTATATCTTATCTTGGCATTCGGATCACCCCACATTGAATAAATTATGGGATGCTAATCTTCCCCTCTGTTAACCAGTATCCAAACAACACTTGATAGATGGAAGCTACTTAAACTTTCTTTTTAATGGTAAAATTTCCGTAATTAAAATGTCAATAACTCCTAAAATATTATACCTATTTTCCAATATCCCTTTGATACTTCCTTCTAGTTTTCTTACCAAAATAGACAAAATTATCGGCAGCTTCATTTGGGAAGGCAAAATACCTAGATTTAGTCGTAATAAACTTAGATCCCATTGGTCAAAAGGTGGCTTTGGCCTTCCTTGGTTCCAAGCCTACTTATGGGCTTTCGTACATCTCAAACAATTAAATGGTTTAACAAACCCAACATCAGTCTCCTTCATGGGTCAATATGGAAACATCCTTATGTCCTGGTAATGTGGCGACTTCTTTCCTTTATAACACTCTTACCTCTTCTTTAAAGTCTCACCTACCATAGCTGCTTCTATATTCTATTGGAAAATCATTCACAAGCATATTAAATCTAACCCCAAACCCTTAGCTTACACACCATCTGGGGTAACCACCATATATCTCTTGATAATCACCCCATTTTTGTCGTACCTGGAAAAATAAGGGTATTCTCTTTTCAGGATATACTTGAACCCAAGTCATTAAAGTTAAAATCTTACACCGACCCTAAGAGGCATATGGAATCTTCCCCATCAGGATTTTTGGAAATATCTACAGCTTAGTACGCATGCAACTCCTACCTCACACCTTCTCTATCAATTCTCTGTATGATAAGCACATCTCTAAATGGATAAAAACAACATCCAATTTAAATATCACTGTTTACAAAGATATTTGTGATATCCTTCCTGACTACTCTGTCAATGCTAAAAACAGATGGAGTACTTTGCTACAATATAATATCACCAATGCACAATGGTCCAGATGTTGGCTCTCCTGTCACAAATCTTTTAATGATAAACTCAGTTCCCTCATTCAAACCAAGATCCTTCATTTGTGGTACAGAACTCCTGATGTATTACAAAAATGGGTTTATTGAGCAATAACAATTGCTGGCGCTGCAGTTCCCCAATGGGGATTTATTGCATATCTTATGGCACTGTCCCTCATACAAAAGATTTGGCACTGTACTCACAGATTTGCAATGAAAGTGGTAGGTCAACCTTTTACACTAGACCCTAAACATTGCATTCTTGGTATTTTTAATCACCGTTCTTATAAAATTTCATATTCATAGAGCAGATGGTTAAATATACTCTTCCTTCAAGTTAAAGCACAATCCTCATGCATTGGAGATCCAACATAATCCCTACCCTTCCGGTATCATTAACCAACTATTGTAATATGCCTCTCTGGACCATATGACATATATCTTGTCTGACTGACTCATGTTATATAACAATTGTTGGCAGGCTTTTTAATTTTTGGAATCATCTAAATCTTCAACACCAATGTATGGACTTAATATATATGGATTTTCCCCTTTTATTGATACATCATTGTAGTCTCGCTTTTTCCTCTCATAGTTTCCTCTCTCTCTTTAACTTTCTTATATATCTTTTCTTTCCTATACTTTGTTCTCAATCATTCTTTATTACTCCACAATCCTTTTACGAATGTACTTTTTTCCTTTTGCAGCATCATATATAATTATGTAACATTTTAATATAACCGTATCTAATCATACTATCTACTATAAGTTCACTACAAATGTCAAGTATCTAATTACATGACCTGTATTGTTTACTATATTTTAAACAAAAGCTCCTTGTATTATTGTAGCAATGTTCTTATTATATGCTGCCTCAATTTCTTTTAAAAAAAATCCTCACATTGTACTGTACTGTAAGAGGTTTGTCTGCATACCTTGTGAAAAATTAATAAAAGTTTAACTGCAAGAGCAAGAAGATCCTTGAGGAAGGCAGCTGGAGTGATGGGTGAGACAGAGAATGAGTGCATGGATGCAGGTTTGAATTTCACATCACACTGTCACTAGTGATCCTCCCTCAATCAGCTTTGTAAAGCATCATGTCATAGAGCTCACTGTGGTGAAAACTGTGATCCTGTACCTTTTATTCTGCTTTACATTGCCCTTTTCCTCTTCTTATTCATGTCTTTACCACACCTCTAAAATGTACTTTAGCATTTTACTAGGTTTACTAGGTACATAGGACAAAGGGAGCATATATGTCCATCAGGATTGACCCACATTTGTGGGTAAAATTTACACCATTCGGTGTTTGGAATAATATAGTTTATCAAGTGCAATTTTAAAACCATGAAATTGTTATTGTCCACCACCTCTTGCGAAGTCTATTCCATGCTCTAATTGTTCTTACGGAAAGTAGTTATCCCTTTTATTGGTGGGAGCTTTTGGGGCCACCAATTTCTTACTATGAGATCTCAGATTATTCCTAGTGTGCTGAACTGCAAACTACACTGCATGTTCAAACCCAGTGACTGCAACATTTTGAATAATGACAAGTCTCCTCCCTGGCATCTCTGTTGTAGTGAATAAAGGCCTGTTTCTGATAGCCTCTCTCCTGATAGGTCATACCCTTCAGTCTGGGAACCAACCTGGTTACTGATCTCTGAACTACGCCGATCTGACTGATGTCCTTAGTCAAGTAGGGGCGACTAGACAGGGATCCATGATCAAGATGGGGTCTGACATAGCTTTTATACAATGGAATAATGCAGTGTTCAGATTTACAAATGACGACGTTATTTCTCCTGATCATTCCTCGCTTTTCTGGTCACTAACTTACAGTGGTCAGTGGAGGTTAGTTTATCACTAATTCTAATTCCAAGATCTAATTCTGAATTAGATGTTTTAAGAATGGTGTTATTCAGTTTATAGCAGTAATTTGGATTGTTTTATCATAGTGTATGCCAACACATTTATCAATGTTAAATGTCATACCATTTTTAAAGCCCAGTCCTCAACTGCATTTATGTCATTGACAATTGATAGATGCTTATAAAATGTATCTACTTCCTCACTAACTTAGTATCATCAGCAAATTTTAGTATATGATTTTTAAGTTGTTGTTGATGTCACTAATAAATACTCCAAATAATGTGGGGCCCAAAACAGAACCCTGTGGGACTCCACTAGTAACATCTCTCTCATTTGATAAGCATCCATTTATTCGCACAGCCGGAACACAATCCTGTAACCAGTTTTAATCCACCTCACAAGGTTAGGACTGAAACCCAAGTCCAGTAATTTATTGATCAGAATGTTATGAGGGACCTTGTCGAATGCCTCAGCAAAGTCCAAAAGAATGACATCAGTTGAGTTACCTTTGTCAAGACTTTCACTCACAAGGTCATAAAAAGTGACCAGGTTAGTTGTGCGAGAACTCCCTCTCTTAAACCCATATTGGTTATGGAACTCTAGACCCAGCATGAATAATTCATTTTCCAGTTTAATTTCACTAGTTTTCCATTATTTTACAGGAAATAGAGGTTAGGCTAATTGGCCTATAGTTCTCAATCTTCCCGTATTTCCTTTTTACATTAAACGCGGCGCATGCGCGAGGCGTCTTGGGAGAATGGGACACTTTGGAGGTGTGCCCTCTCCTGTAATCCCCTGCTCCATTGAGCAGGCGTGGCAATCCTGCACCAATCGGATGCGGTGCTGTGTATGACAGCGGTGGTCTTCTCTTCAAGAAAACCACCTTGTCATACAACACCATATCCTCTTAATCTTTGCTGCCGTTGGAGCCCACTCCAGTGTGGCAAATGTCGCGTTGTCTGCCGGCGGGGTGCCCAATCCCCGTCGGCTCCACGGCCCCCAGCCATCCTTCTGCCACGCTGAGGAGCCTACCCCAGTGAGGCAAACATCCCCGTCGTCTTTTTTTTACAACCATGTAAATTGAAAACGGTCCCATGGTGCTTCTCCCAGCCCCTCCTACAACCCACACCCACCCACTGCGCACTCCTGCCTCCCCACACACCCCTAAGCATACTTACCTCCGGAGCTTGGCGGCAGCGATCATCGGTGGACCCGGGAACACATCTGCACTCTTCAAAGCCGACCGCGTACTGAGGAAATGCCGGTAAGCTGTATAATGGGCTAGATAGGGTTTTTCAACTTTATTGCATATCTCAGGCATTTTTGGAATTTTGCACCAAATTTTCAACATGGGTTTTTGGGACCCCTTCTCATGAATGATGTCACTGTCATGGCGTTATTTGGGCCTGAAGGTGATTTAGCAGTCACTGCACAGTCACTGCGCCGAAATCACCCTACGGACCTGAATAATGCCATGACATGTTTCGATCATGAGAAGGGGTCCCAAAACCCATGTTGAAAATTCTGCAAGAATTCAAAAATGACTGTTTTAATGTATGCTATGCAGTTCCTACACAGGCTCTTAAGTTTGCGAATTTTCAATATTTTCACTCCAGATTTTCAACATTGCCATTTTACCACACCTCCTTATGAGCAGTACAGCTGTCATTTTTCACATCCTACCCAAAACGTGTTTCCATCCATGTAGCACACAATGGGCCAGTCGGTGTCTTGAAATCAATGTATGGGACACATTAAGAAAATCACAGTGACACTGTTCATGAGCAGAGCTCTTAAAATGGCTATGTTGAAAATTTGGTGAAGAAATTCCTAAAAATAGCTGTTTTACGGCGTGCGCTCACGCAGTTCTCATGCCTTTCATGCGATTCTTAATTTTTCAATATTTTCACTCTAGATTTTCAGCATTGCCATTTTACCATACCTCCTCATGAGCAGTACAGCTGTCATTTTCGCATCCTGCCTAAAGCGTGTTTCCGCCCATGTAGTGCACAATGGCGCAGTCGGTGTCTTGAAATCAATGTATGGGACACATTAAGAAAATCACAGTGACACTGTTCATTAGCAGAGGTCTTAAAATGGCTATGTTGAAAATTTGGTGAAAAATTCCTAAAATGACTGTTTCTGACGTCAGCTCACGCCAGTTCCTACACAGCTAAATAAGTTTGCAATTTTCAATATTTTCACTCCAGATTTTCAACATTGCCATTTTACCACACCTCCTTATGAGCAGTACAGCTGTCATTTTCACATCCTGCCCAAAATGTGTTTCCGCCCATGTAGTGCACAATGGCGAGTCGGTATCTTAAATCAATGTATGGGACACATTAAGAAAATCACAGTGACACTGTTCATGAGCAGAGCTCTTAAAATGGCTATGTTGAAAACTTGAAAAAAATTCTAAAATGACTGTTTACAAGCGTGCGTTAGCAGTTCCTACGCGCTCGTAAGTTCGCGATTTCCAATATTTGCACTCCAATGACTTCCAAATACCTAAACAGCACATAGAAGCAAGCAACATTCAGCATTGATAAATGCTTGTACTTCTTGTCACTGATTTTTAAGCCATGTCCAAGTGCCAAATACCACTGCAAATACCTGAGCGAAGCGTCGGCATTGACAAATGCTTGTTAAATATAGGGATCACTGTTAACCTGCCAATCCTTTGGGACTTCACCAATTTCCATAGATTTGTTAAAAATGATAGCCAAAGGCTTGACTAGTATTTAGATACTCCTTCAAAAGCCTGGGATTTAGATCAGTGGGACCTGGGCTAGTAGAACTCTATTTTCTGTAATTCAGCCTGGACCTCTTGCTCCATAAAATGATAATGATTTACACACTCACTTTGAAACATTTTCCTCCTAAGTCCTTAGGTGAGAACACGAAGAGAAATAATTATTAAAGGTATCTGCAACAATGTCATCCTTGTCTAAAATGTTCCCATTCATTAAGACAAGGCCAATACTCTGTCAGGGGTTTTACTACTAGAGTTGATACAGGAATGTAGAAGTTTATTGTCCTTACTATGTGCAATTTTGAATTCAATATTGAATCTTGACTTATTTATCATATTTTTAATGTCTTTTGCTCCCTCATGCAAACCTGTTTGTTGACTTCGAATGATTATGTTTGTATTTCTTGTCGGCCCTTTGTTTAATTTTCATTTGTTTTTAACACCAGCAGTCAACCAGTTGGGATCATTACCCTTCCTATTATATTTATTTTTAATGGGACAAGGTCATTTTCTATAGTGTGTATGATTTCTCTGAAAGTTTCCCAGGCTTTTCTACTGAATTGTCTGAAATTTTCAAACCCAGTTGATATCCTATAGGCATTTACAAATAAGCCCAAAGCTTGCTTTGTTATAACTCCTCACTTTAGTATTGCTTATTATTGGTTGTCTACGTATGGTTAAGCTACAAGTTACCATATCATGGTCATTATTTCCTAAAGGGCAAATTGTACACACATTAGTGATGTCATTGTCAATGTTAGTCAGTAGTAAGGCCAATATATTACTTCCTCTAGTTGGTTCATGGACAAGTTGTTCTAGGCTGCAGTTTATTATGATATCCACAAAGAGGTGTTCAATTTTGGTTTTGCTCCCAATCAATCTTGGGTAGATTAAAATCTCCCATTATAATCGCATCACCACAACTGGATGCTTGAATGATTTCCTTGATTAGAGCATCATTATACTTGGTACTTGGCCTTGGGGGTCTATAGCAATTACCTATAAGCACAGAGGGACTACCTGGAAACTCAAGCTTGATCCACAAGGTTTCTATGTTCATTTCAGAGTCTTCGGTAGTTGATATATGTGTGATGTTATTGTATTGTTTACATAGACACAAGCGTCACCTCCTGTCCTATGTTTTCTGTTTTTATAATATAACTTGTACCCTGGGATATCTTTTAACCATTCTGAAGAATTGTCCCACCATGTTTCACTAATAGCCATGATAGCCATCTTGTTTTGTATCATTATCGTTTCTAATTCAGTCCTTTTCAAGGCATTCAGGCTCTAGCATTGGCAATAAGTATATTACATCTGTGGGAATGATTTCTAATTGTTGATTTGAACATGGACTGCCTCTTGCCTTGATTTGGTTGAATTTGCCCCCTTTGGTTAGTTTAGGGCACGTTGTTTAACCAAGCGTAGCACACTAAGCGGCTTGTTTCCAGATGCGACCGGGGAGCATGAGGAAGTTAAGTGACTTGCTCAGGATCACAAAGTATGCACCAGGGTACTTAAACACTTTGTAACAAAAGCTGCAATTATTTTCCCAAGGAGAGTATTTCCCCACCTACTGAGGTGCAGTCCATTACAGCAATACAAATGTGGCCTATCATTGAAGCTTTCCCAATGAGACAAACATGTAAATCCCTTGCCAGACACCACCCCCTTTGGTCAGTTGTTAACAACTTTAATGTTTTCAGTTACAACAGTAGTAGCTCTGGGAACATGGAGGATTTCTGAGATACAGACCTCATATCCTTTCGCAATTAAGAGTTCACTGAGTATTATGAACTCTTTTTGATGTCCCTCAGGCCTAGTGGTGTTAATATTATTACTGCCAACTTGAATAACAATTAAGAGCTTATCTCCTCCATTGCTCAAAACAGTATTCATCATAGTAGTCAGGTCTGATATTTTGCACCCTATAACTGCAACATGTGCAATTGACCTTGTCTGGTTGCACTCTATGGAGTCAATATACTTTGTCATTGAATCTCCAAAGTCAAATACTTGATGAGATCTAGTTACTTCATGCCTCCCTGTGATACTGTTGACTTCTTCACCTAAAGACAGTTGTTGAGGGATAATTTTAACTGGTTCACTCTGCTGTGATTCAGAACTGTTTAGTACTGGATAGGTAGGGGCTGTTTCATTAATAACTTCTTTAAGAATATTTACTGATGCAGGGGTTTCAAGTTCCATATCAATAACCAATGGAACTGCTTCTTTATGCATCTCAATCCCAAAATTAAATCATTAGGGTGTGTGGTTTATTAATAACTGAAGTACCAGGTCTGGCCATATCAGTTTCAATAATGTCAGTCTAGGTATTAGCTTGTTCCTCATTCAGGGCATAAAACTGTTAAATGGGATTTTAAAATCCATGGCTGTGCGACCCTTTTTAGATTTGTGCCCGAGTTAACAACTGTCCAGTCCTTGGGGTCAGGTGAATTGTCATTTATATCCACGATCCCTTGTCTTTTTAGGCAGCCCATGACCAACAGAGGATTGCAGAATGTTAGTTTGTGCGCTTGTCCAAAATTGTATTTATTGAATTGTTTCACCAGGAAAAATACACTGAGCAACTAATGCTCTCGTCTCACAATACGTCCTGGGGGAATAGGGAGAGGGATGTACAGAGTGCAGTTCAGATACATACATAAATAACAGATGGTGAATACATACGTACAGTTGCAAAACAGGTTCATGTCAAATGAGTACAATATAGGCTGTTGCAACAGTTACTGTAATGGCAGTTCAAAGGAACAGCATACATATAGCATCAGTACTGAGACCAAGCATAGGATGCAAGGTTGACAATGCATACATTACAGGCAGAACACTAGTGATGCAGATGCAGAAGGGTGAACACTTAGGATCCAGTCACCCTTTTTAAGAGCTAGTCTATGAGGGGTAGTATGAGTGCAAGTAGGGTGGGGGATGAGAAAGAGGAGAGCAAGAGGGGAGAGAAAAGCGAGAGGAGACGGGTGGGCAAGGAGGGGTCAGAGCAGGTGCAGGTAGGTGTAAGGTAATTGTGCAGAGCAGAGGTAAGGGAGTAAAGGGAGGAGGAGTGGTAGATTTGAGGAGGGAGTGCATTCCACATTTTAGGCAAGTGGTAGGAGAAGGCTTTCTGGTCAGAAGAGGTAGTTCTGCTGGGGACTGAGAGAGGCGAGTGTCATCCTGGGATCTTAGGAAATAGAGGGAGTGGGTAGGGGTGCCAAGAGAGGAGGAGATATATGAGGGAGAGATCCAAGCCAGAATTTAGAGATGAACTTAGCACCATGTAGCATGCCAGAAGTATAGGGAAGGAGGTTGAGAGAGTGGTAGAGGTCACAATGATGGAGTGCGGGAGGGGCATCAAGAGCAAAACAACAGAAGGAATTGAAGAGAGAGTCCAGTCTGGATAGGTGTGACTGCAGGGCAGCATTGTAGACTACGTTGCAGTAGTTGAAAATGGGCATGATTATCTTTTGTATCAGCTCACATCTGGCGGTGAGTGGGATGCAGCTGCAGTTTCTGTAAGGGCCCCAAGCTTCGCATTAGCTTTTCAGAATGGCATCAATGTGTACAGGGGAAGTCAAGGTGTCTGTCCAGCCAGATGCCCAGATGCCTGAAAGAGGAGGAGTCCTCAAGAGCAGTCCCATCAAGGGTGTGAAAGGTGGGGAGGTGACTTACCTTAGCGAAGTCTTTGCCTTGTGCCAAAGGACATGGAGACTGTCTTTTGGCATTTAGAAAGAGTTGATGAGAACTAAACCAGAGTTGGACTTTGATGAAGTCAGACTGGAGCCTGGTAGTGACATCAGCAACTGTGCTGCCAGATGTAAACAATACTGTATCACCCGCATACATGTGGATGCTGGATGCGGTGCAGACCGGGGAGGTCATTTAAAAAGATGGAGAACAGAATGGGGCCTAGCACTGAGCCTTGAGGGACTTCAGTAGTTATAGGCAGGGGGATAGAAACAGCATCAGCAATTCTTACTGATTGCGACCTGCTGGACAGGTAGGCACTGAACCATCCTGTAGCAGAAGGGGATAGTCCAGTAGCTGAAAGGCTGTGAGGGAGGAGGGGTGAGACAGTGTCAAGGCTTTGGCAAGGTCTACAAATATAGCTGAAGTAATGTGCCTTCATCAAAGCATGAGGAGATGGTGTCAGTAAACCTTAGGAGAGAGGTGGTGGTAGAGTGGGATTTCTTGAAGCCAGACTGAAGGGGGTGAAAAAGTGGAGTCAGAGAGAAACAAGGAGAGTTGGTTGAGGGCTATGTGTTCTTGTAATTTAGCTAAGGTTGGCAGTAGAGAGATAGGGCGATAGTTCCCAGGACAAGATGAAATACATTTATTAGTAGCTGGTGTTGAGTTACTACCTAATGTGACCGCCCTGATCAATGCCAAGCATTCATTGCTGGATCTCATTCTGATTGTTTATGATAAAGTTAAATTTCACTCTGAACGCTCTAATTTTGTTTTCTAAGATTTTTATATATTGGCATTTTTGTGCAGCAAATGTTTTATTTGCTTTCCCTTTCCAAAAGTAAATACATTGAACATGATATACATTTATAGCCACAGTTGCCATCTAAAGTTTTTATTTGCCCAGCCATGTTTATTGCAGTTTCTCACAATCTGATACACAAAGACAATAATATGCCCACCACACGCACTAACAAGCTGGCCCTTTAAGAAAAGCAATGTTGAAATTAAGTAGGTTTATTCTCTGATTAGCCTTAGTTCTTCTAATTAACATCAAAAGACATACACAACACTGCTAATTTCACAAGGACTATAATTTTGTGTACTGCCCTAAAATAACTTAATGTTTACCTTTTGACAAGTTAGCACAGTTACCAGATGAGCATTACTGACGCTATAAGCTGGTAAAATACAAACAGTTTCCAACTACTACTGACCTCACAGCATTTTATGGCGCATTCCTGTGTCCTGCAGACACAGGCAGACATGCTGCATGTGTCTCAGTGCGTCTCCATGCAGTGACTGTGCACTCACCTCGCTCACATGGGGCTCGCTTCAAAACCCTGTAACCCAGAAGTGCAGTCCTGGTCATGAGTTCCTTCCCTTGCTCCTACTCTGACAACAAAATACAAATTTTATTAAAAAACAGCAGATAGCTCTTATACGAGCCTCTTTGCCTACTAATAATGTGTAAAAGCTGTAAATAAAGCACGGTGGTTAGCTAGCGGAGCTGTAGTCCTGCACAAGGGCCATAGGACTACAAGCCCCACTAGACTTCCTGTCTCCTGGCACTCAATGCTGGGAGTCCTCCTTGTGTCAGTTAAAGCAAGCACAGTATAAAACAACTGCTTTGCACTTCTGGCCATATTGTTGCACCAGGTTTCAAAATTAAAAGTGGTCACAGCAGTACTTAAACACCCAAAGTCCCATAAAATGAGGGAGCAGTGTGCATATACAGGTGTAATCTGAAATTTAAAACTTGTAGTTTTTGGCAAATAACTACTAAAATGTTGCAGAACAATTCCCAAGTCTGTGGCCAAACTCAAACATTCAATTTAGCTCAACATACACACAGTTACCAAGCCCAGAAAGCATATCAAAATCCAGAAAAAATTGTAAAATGTGATTTGACAAGTGATGGCTTAAAGCAGAACTCACAGCAATCTACAAGTAAAACACAGGTCCCAGTTAGTAAAACCCACCAGCGGTACATGTTTCAAATACCTTTAATTAATATGTTGAAAAATAATTATTGACACTGAAGCATTGGGATTAAAGTTTCATACAAATATCTAAATTTTTTTTAATTTTGGCATGGAATCATTATTGTTTGGTAATCTTCATACTATGAAATGGCAGGAAGTGCCAATAATGTGTTGAGAAATACCAGTTATCAGCAATACTGTACTGGATCAAAATTTCACGTAAATGTCCAAACACTTTTTTCTGTTTTGCACAGAATCATGATTGCATAGTAATTGCCATACTATGAAATGGTGGGAAATGGTGGAAATGTTGTCAATACATTGAGAAATGCCAATTATTGATACTATTGCACTGGTATCCAATTTTCCAGAAAATGGTTTGTGTAAACAGGTAAAGACTTTGCAGTCTATCTAGTCTGCTCAAGTGTGCAGTTCCCACTGCATTTACAGAGGGACTGTCCTCTCCATATTTTCTTTGACCCTTCTCAAATACCCCTCCACCACCACCTCATTGCAACTTTCCTCCTCACCTTTTCCCAACCTCTATTGAAGCTGTTCACTATTTTAGGGATACCATCTCTCCAGCAATTCAGTCCACTTAGTTACTACCTCTTGGTGAAATGTGTCTCCTCATGTGACTCTTGAATGTTCACCCCAACAGCTTTAGGCTGTTACTCTAATAGTCTTGTTGCCACTAAGGCTGAAGAGGCCCTCAGTACTCACCTATTTATCACATTAGGTACTGAGGGTCTCAGTCACCCCCAATTCCTGTTCTCAAGACAGTACATGTTCAGCCTACTGAGCCTTCATCATAGGTGTTGCTTTGCTGGCCCCGGATCATCTTGGTTGCCCTTCTCTGGACCGTTCCTGGCAAGCTGATATCCTTCTTCAGATAAGGGCACCAGTATTGCATATAAGGGCACCAATATTGCACACTGTACTCTAGGTGAAGTGTACAGAATGACCTCCACCTTCCTGCTGGTAATTCCCTGGCTATGCAGTCCAGTATCCAGTAGCTTTCCTGTAATGTATCGGTATTTTGGGTCACTCATGATAATTACATGCAAGTCCATTGCTTCCTGTGACCTACTTACCTGCACACCACCCAACCAGTATTTGGTCCCTGGGTTTTCACCCCAATGCATAACTACACTTTTAAGCATCGAACCCCAGTTGTCAAATGCCAGACCACTTATCTAGCATAATCAGGTCTGCCTGAGTTCCTGTCTCCGATGTCCACCATCCTACAGAGCTTTTGTGTCATCCATGAACAGGCAGATCTACCTCAATCCCATCTCCAATGTCACTTATGAATATATTAAACAACATTGGACTGAGCACAGAGCCTTGTGGGACCTCACTGGTCATGGGCCTAGCTTCTAAGAAATCCTCTGACTACCATCTTTTGGCTTCTGTCCTGCAGCCATCTTCTGACCAACCCAACAAGCTTAGCCACCACAACCAGTCTTCTAGCTTCCTGACCAATCTCCTGTGAGGTTCAGAGTTGAAGGCCTTGCTGAAGTCCAGATACAAGACATCAACCACTTGACTGCTCTCCTGTCCTGGTGACCCAGCCGAACAAGTCAATTAATGTAGTGTGACAGGACCTCCCTGTCACAAACCCATGGTGCCCCGGTGGCCACTCGAGCTTGACACCCACAGCGAAACTCGAAAACTGTAATGCTCTGTTTTCCAAATAATGCTCTGTACCCTGCCCCCTCCATTGAAGCAACTCTGACATGGAGTTGATAATCAATAAATGCAAGCAGGTGCAGGGCACAGTCCCTGAAAGCCTGATCTGTTGCGAGGGCACAATACCAATATCGTATTGTGCCATCACTGTCGGGATGTCGGACTTCACTGTCATGTCCCTTGGTGCTTCCTGCTGCCCCACATCCTAGAGTCCATTATCCTACAGAAAGCACACTGATCTCTTTCAAGCTGGTCTCATTAGTATGCCCACTTTTGAGGTAAGGCTGTACTACTGGGTCCTATGTTTATGAACAGAAACAAAACAAAAACACTGTGCATGCTAT
Organism: Neoceratodus forsteri; assembly: GCA_016271365.2. Classification (NCBI taxonomy): domain Eukaryota; kingdom Metazoa; phylum Chordata; order Ceratodontiformes; family Ceratodontidae; genus Neoceratodus; species Neoceratodus forsteri. The sequence continues at coordinate 142,910,107 of CM057452.1, forward strand.
TGGCAGTGCATAATAAGAAATGTTCATCATACTAATGATTTTTTATGTGTTCATTTGCAATCAACTTTTAATGCAACTGTGCAATTCTATCCTTTATCAGGCTAGTTAAAATTCAGTAAGGCATTCTTTGTAGAGCATGCACAACTTGTCACAGTTGCGTATCTCAGTAATGCCACAGAGCAGAGCCAGTCGGAGACCATCTGAAATGATATTGATATCAACCAAAATGCACTTTCAGCACTAATGTCAGAAGTTCATATCATAGAAAAAGGCAAATCATTCAGTTTCTTTTTTAAGGAAGTTATTGCCTTTAGGAATATTATGTTTCATGTGTACGGGAGGGTGAAGATAAAAAAAAATCAAGGGGGCACCGTTGTAAGTTCTGCTTCTAGGCCGACATATACCCTAAGGTCAGCCCTGACAGCATTCCTGTGATTGAAAACTCATTCAACATCACACACAGAAACACAGGCTCTGACAGCAGATTAAGGGCCCTTTGCCCACCCAGTCTACGCTTTTAGGCGTGATATCTATTTCCTTCCTTGCTACATGCCCGGCTCAGTTTAATAACTCCTATATTTTCAATACACCTTAGATATAGTATCAACTCATTTTTAGCGTAAGCTTGGTAACTCCTCAGCCCCAACCCACAACATTTTAAAATATACTATTTATTTTTCTCCTGATCCCAGACAACTTCATTTTCCATCCTAACCCTCCCTCCCCAAGGCAGACAGACTTTCACTGTGTTAGTTCCATACCTTCCCCATCCCAGACACAGAGGTGCAGACTTCAGGGATTGTAATTGCTCTCTTAGCACAACACAACAAGAAATTTGTTGTTTCATTATTCACCTACACAACTGTTCATGTAACTGGTGTCATATTAAATATGCACAACAGTTATGAACATATGAATCTGCCAGCAGAAACGGGCCTCATGATCTATCAAGTCTGCTCAAATGTGCAGCTTGCCCCTACATTGCAGCTGCCCCTCTTCCTCACATTTACCCCCACACCCTTCCCATCCCCTTTTAAAACTGCCCACCATTCTACAGGATACTACCTCCTCATGCAGAGCATTCCTAGCCACCACCGGCTCTGTGAAAAATGGGCTCTACTGATGCTGGTTTGACAACAAACTCATCAACCAGCATCACAGCTCTGGGCTTTCATGTTTGCATTTGCAGTCAGCAGGAAGCCACGCATCAGAGTGTGTTTTTTTCTTCAGGGTGCTTTGCCCCCTGGACCCCTTTGTAAATTTAGATTCCAACCCTGAGTTGGAGCTGGTTCAGGAGGAGGTGCAGGATGGGGGAAAGTGTTGTTAGTCCCAGGCTGTAACTTCTACATAGACATGTTGTCGGTATTGACACATTGCTGTAGAAGTGTCGCTGTATTGGGGTATACTAAAAAATGTCTCCTCATCTCTCTCCTATATCTTCCTCCCACAATTGGAGACTATGCCCTCTCATGTCCTTCTCCTCCTTGACTTAAATACCCTTCTGTACCTGTCCTGTTTATCCCTGTCATGTATTTAAAGGTCTCAGTCATTTCCCCAATCCCTTCTTCCTCTAGTGAGTACATATTCAACTCCCTCAACCTGAGGTAATATCAATTTGTAACTCAAGAACAGATGCAAGCTTATGTAAGTGAAGTTTATATTTGAATTTATGCATTTCATGTATATTTACAGCATATCCTCTGTGTGGCCACCCCACTGACCCAGTCTAAAAAACTGAGCTTAAAACATACTTTCCAAACTGACTACAGTGGCTAGTGGCTGTTATCTTACCTGTCTGCCCAGACAAGAAAATCAGATGGATTGGAAAGTCAACTCTGCATTCAGTGCAGCAGTAGCTCAGTTCAGTGGATGATAGTCCTCCAGTAAGGTCCAGTCTAGTAGGAAAACAGTCAGAGCCAGTTCCAGGATGTACTGGGACCTGGTGCAAGACTTGAAGTGCCCCATACTGCCCACAGACTGTGCCCAGCCAACTAAGGACATACAACTGTTATAAACTGGGCTGTGCAGGACTGAGATCACTGCCACTGGGCCTAACACTGACCTGGTATGCCTTATGTTTTGTCCCTCTCTTGAATCTCTTCTCTTATCTCAGTCACACTCCTGAGTCCCCCCCATGCCAGCCGCTGACTCGCTGAGGCCCCTAGCCTAGCTCTCTGCTCCTGCTCCTCCTCCTTCCTTATCTCAATTCCTCCCTGGACCCTACCCTAAGCAAGTTTGCTACTTTCTTTAAGCAGCTGCAAAGAATTGCTCTACTCGAACTGGAACAGCTGCCAGCCCTGGCCTGTCAGCCAGCCAACTCAGGGCAGCACTCAGGCAGTCAGCTCAGCATGCACACAGTCTACTATGTCAGTGAGGTGTGTGTGGTTTTTTTTTTGTATTCACTTCTTTTGCTGTTACAGCACAGCACAACACAGTGCTGCTGGCACAGTTTAAGGCCTTTTACGCTGACTCCGACTCAAGCTGAAGAAACCACCAGCCAAGGCCCAATCTCTACCTCCACTTGCTCAGTCTGCACACGCCTCCTGAGATTGTGTGAGGGAGGTACTAATGGGTCACACAAGCTGATTTGCTCCTCCTGCTGCTCACAGGGCAGCCTATCTGTGTGAGCCAAGCAGCCTGGCTGTGGATAAACCTGCCCCACCCAGGCCCCCAAGCAGCAATGATTGGAGGGAGCACTGGAGAAGGGAAGAGGAGGGAGCAGTGAGTGCTGCTGTATGTGAACTGAGGATAGAGGACCCTGGGCAGGGAGCGAGTGGAGCTGTGGAGTACAGTGCATCATGCCAGAGAGCCAGCCAGCCAACAACTGAGCCAACATGGATGAGGAGGAGGAGCTGCCCACTGCCAAGGTGGAGCAAGCACAACTGCAGCCAGTGCCAGCCCATGAGTGTAAGTAGGAGGAGGGGGAATCAAGGAGGAGCTGAGCTGAGGAGGTAGGAGGAGCAAGCAAGCAGCTGCAGTGCGATGGGCCAGGGGAGTGGTGTGGAGCCAGACTCGGCTCTTAAGATTCCATCCCTGTTGTTCTAAATGACTGGGCGGGGCACCGGGGGATTTAAATGGCACAATAGTAAGTCGTCCTCCTTGTCGCTGAACACAGTCACAAGTGTGATGTCAGGGGCCTGGCGGTAGACAGTGATGGCGTTTTACCAACAGGGGCACCGAGCGCTGCGCCACTAATAAATAAAACAAAAACAAATACAAATGTAAATTTTGACTTGGGATCGTGGGCCTCTGGTGGTCTGGGCCCTGGCAGTAGTGGCATCCCTTGCACCCCTCTGACGCCGCCCTGAAAACAGTAGCTCGACTAGTAACTGATCGTCACCCTGTGGTGTTTATTGCTGGAATGAAGGAGGAAGGGCAATACAAAGAGACTAGAAGCTGCTTAACAGGAATGACCAATTTCCAGCAAGCACATGACCAGAAATCAGTGAAGGGAGAGGAGTTACTAATCTAGTTCAAACTGTGCTTCAAGGTTGCAATATATTATGTGTCTGAAGCACTACCAGGCATTTAGGAGGGCAGGATAAGAAAACAAGGCTGTTGGTTCCTGTCCTTGAAGTTGCTTTAGTAAGGTAAAAGGCCAGATAGAAGGGAGGTGAGAAAAGCAAATGCACAGCAGGGTCAGGGTATGTAGTAATTAGTCAGTACAAGTCATTGAGCACTTCTGACCTTGTTCTCGCAAATTCTAGTGAATGTACAGTATATGTCTGTGTCCTGTTTGCAGTAGACTAAGACAACATGCAGACTTAAGATAACAGGCTTCAGAAGTGGGGAGGGTTAGAATGTACATTCTGACCCTTACTTTTGAAAGTGACGGTCAGCTGACCCCCGGCCCCTGGCTCCACCACCTACGACCACAAGGTAGCAGATCTAGCAGCCTGGAGAAAGTTAGGCTCGCTGGTCTTTACTTGCCTGGCCTTGCCAACTTTACTCAGAGGCCTTTGTAGACTGAGTTCACACAGGCAGGCCTATCAATGTCTTCCCACTGGTTATCTTCTTTGATCCAGGGGAAAAGGATGAATGTGGTCTCCCAAACCCCTCTGTTGCACCCTGGATTACACAGCCACAGCTTGTCCCTAGCTCAATACTTTAACCCTAGCACTCTCTTGCTGGGTGTCTCTTTTCAAGCAATGACAGCAGAGAGGAGAAGGGCTCAGACTAGGGCCCCTGCTCTGCATCTCTCTTAGAGACACTGCTGCCATGCTCTGAACTCTGCTGGAAGCCGCACACTCTGCTGTCTCGGCGTGAATCTCGTGCTCTGCCCAGGCACATTTGAAAGTCTCAGGGAAGCGGCCCAGTACCTCTGCATTGGTGACGCTAGTGAGAGCATCACAGGTTGAACTGATTGTTTTTTTTTACTTCCTTGGGGAAGCACAGACTCTCCAGTCTTGGCAAGGGGTACAAGAGCTGTCATTCACCAGATTGCCCAATTGGGAAATTCCATGGAAAGAGCACCAGAAACATCAAAGGACAAGGGTATTTAAATTGAGATCCCCAGTCCACCATGTTTTAGAAGGGCTCAGACTAGGAAACACTGCTGCCAATGCTCTGAACTCTGCTGGAAGCCATACACTCCCTACCATCTCAGGCAGCGACGGTGCTCATTTCAAGCGCAGTTGAAGTCTCGGGAGCAGCCAAGAACCTCCACATTGGTAGTGCTTGTGAGGAGCATAGCAGGCTGAAATGATTGTTTTTTTTTTTACTCCCTGTAGGTGGGGAAGCATGAAATTGCCCACCCTCCTCCCTCCATTCCCACCTTGCCCAGGCCATCTACTGGTATACAATACCGGACCGTCCATCTCCGTGACAGGAAGGGGAACTTGTAGCCACTATTTCTATCCCATAAAATGCTGTCATTTCCTTCATCCTTCTCCGGTGCATCTTAATTTCCTGTCTGCTCATCCACAGTACCAGCCTAATATAACAAAAACATCTTTACAGGGACAAAATAAATAAGAAACAAAAAAAGGTGCTACTCTCTAGGGCACAGCACCTTCCTGCTGCACTCACGATGCACAGTACCACACCTCCATCACCAACACTTCCTTCCCAAGGCAGATAGAGGAGCTATTTAAAAAATCCATTTCCTTTCATCCACACCTCTTTCAAAGGAGGACCATCCATCCACTCTTCCTGCAAAATACAAGAACACAAAAAGCTGATATATTTGTTTGTTTGTTTTTCTCTTCATCCACACTTCAGCCATCAAGGAAAATGAGTATCATAATTACCAGTGGTGCGGCTCTTCCTTCCAGAAGGCACGATACTGGTACTAGGGCACTGTTCGACATGCTGGACAATAGAGGAACTAAAAACCAGCTCATGCGAGGCCTGGAACCACATAACCTATCTCCATCACCTCTTAAGGAACAGCGACCCACTGGCCCCCATTCACCACACCACCTCCACCAGGGAAGTAGCCCACACTGTCCTTGGGTATCTGGTACTGAGAATGGCAGGTGGTAAGAAGGAGCAGGGCAGGTTCCATAGGTCTCAGCAGCAGTCCTCAAATCAGGATACACACATCCCAATGTTGAACAGATTTGCACCCTTGGCCAGTGCAATTAATGAGGGCAAACCTAGTCCAGTTAAACAATGTACAAGTTTGAAACAAATTGTAAGCACTGGAGGCACCCCAAAGATCAAAACATCAGGAAAATAGGACAATTGTTATTGTCAGGGATTCCATGATTTGAAGTGGAATCCCACCTAACTAAGCACCCTGATGTCTAAGTAACTACCAGGTGCCTACCGGGCATCTGAAAAGAGAGATACCGACCATATTGACCGTCTCATACGTAGAGAAGGAAAGCGCGCTGGTGTTTCATCCACCTAGGCAAAACGACCTGGCAAATCAGTCGGTTGAGGAGACAAAACCATTTGTCTCATCTAGGGGAAAATTATCATCACACTCACCGATCATAGCCTTCTCAGAGGTCCTACCAGTATGGGACAGAGGAGGCAGCATACAGGAAATCCACAAAGAGGAAATCAGGGAGCTGAACGTTTGGCTCCAAACTTGGGAACTGGAGGGACTTCTGGGACAGGAGTCTCTTCCATTACGGCAGCTTCACCTGACCAAGGAAGGTGTTAGAGCTCTGGGGCAGAAATTCAACATCTTCATGGACCATTTAAACCAGGCACTGGGGAGAGGGTAGAAACAAAATTCACTACCCTTCTTCATAAATTTGCCCTATCAGAGGGGACAAACAAAGAACGGAGCAGGAAACGGATAGGTTGCATTCTAGGAACAATACTGAAAAGGCTCAATATTGTAACAGGGCACCATAAGGGGAAAACCAGGCCTGAAAGCCATGTACAAAATGCATGTAGCTCTAGCAAACAAAATGGCTGACCTTACAGCTTATTGTTGCACAGGCCGATCTGGACTGGGTCACCATCATGGAGACAGGGTTTAAGGACAACTATGACTGGAGGTAACTATTCAGGGATACTGCCTTTTGAAGGACAGACCTGGAAGAAAAGGGGTCGGTGGCAATATATGTTAAGGAGGGAATAAAAGCTACCATGGCCCAAGACACTCACACTGAAGCCGAGGCCTTTTGGTTACTCTTGAAACCGAACAGGCGCAGTTACTAGAGTAGGAATATTGTACAGACCCAGCAATCAGCTTGCAGGGGACAAGGAGATACTAGAATCCATTTACAATATGAGTATTGAGGGCATGTAGTATTGGTGAGTGAGTGACTTCAATTTACCAGACATAAATTGGGAAACCATTCTGCTACTACTATAAGAAGCAAAGATTTCTGACACTCAGCGCTTATCAGGCCTAAGACAGCTTGTCAAGGAACCTACAAGGGGAAGCCATCCTTGGCCTGTTACTCACCAACAGTGACATCATATTAAAGGTAGAAGTTGAGATCAACCTAGATCTAGCAACCACCGGATGGTGTGGTTCCAGGTTAAAACGGAAAAGTAATCAAGTACTAAAATTAAAATCTTGCACTTCAGACGTGCAGATTTTGATAAAATGAGGGAAAAGCTCAGACTTAACCTGGCTAAATTAACACGGACAGTGGAGTCGATAAATATTGGGCATCTCTAAAGGAAGCTATCATAGGAGCATCAAACAATGTATGAAATGTGGAGAAGCCAGAAGAGAAGGAAACCCTATGGTTCTCAAGGAAGTGGCCACCAAGGTCAGGAGAAATGGATGTCCTTCAAAGATACAAGCAAACAGGATGTGAAAAGACAAAGACACATTCAAGGAGAAACTGAAGAAAGCAGGAAAGCAAATCAGGATGGCTAAGGCACAAACAGAAGAAAGGATTGCCTCAAGGTCAAAAGGGAGACAAGACCTTCTTTAGCTATATCAAGGAGAAAAGGAAAACCAGTGGAGGTATAGTCAGACTTAAAGGGAAGATGGAGAATGCACAGAGGATGACAAGGACAAAGCAGAAATTTTAACAGATACTTTTGCTCTGTATTTACTAAAGAAGAAGAAGGTTGTGGTTCCATCTTGACAGAAAAAAGTGCAGACAGCAGGAATATGAATTCAGCAACTTTCACAAGGATAGTATCCTGAAGGAGCTAGAAAAACTTAAGGTTGACAAGGCCATGGGTCTTGAAAATACCACCCAGGATACGGAAGGAACTTAGAGAAGACCTGGCAGCACGGCTGACTGAACTGTTTAACTCTCGCTAAGTTGAGATTGGGAAGTTCCTGCAGGCTGGAGGAAGGCCAGTTGTCCCTCTTCATAAAATGGCAGTCGGGAAAGTGCTGGTAATTACCACCTAGTAAGCCTAATCTCAATTATCGGCAAAATGATAGAAACCCTAATTAAGGAAAGATTTATATCTTTCTCAAAGAAATTGATATAACGGACACAAGACAGTGTGGCTTCACTATAGGAAGATCATGCCAGACAAACCTAATAGATTTCTTCAGTTGGGTAACAGACAGTAGATCAGGTAGTGCTGTGGATGTAATATACCTAAACTTCAGCAAAACCTTTGACTCAGTTCCACATAGAAGACTATTGAACAAACATGCCAGTACAGGAGTTGAGCATAAAGTAGTAAACTGGATATGGATCTGGCTTAGTGGAAGGACTCAGAGGGCACTGGTAAACAGCCAACTATCAGAGGAGAAAGAGGTAACTAGTGGTGTGCCACAGGGATTGGTGCTCGGCCTATCCTCTTCAATATGTTTATCAGTGACATATCTGTGGGCCTAGAAGGCAAGGTGTGTATATTCGCAGATGACACAAAGATATGGAATAGGGTTGACACTCACGGGTGAGTGGAAAGGATGAGGGCTGATCTTCAAAGACTAGAAAGGTGGACAAAAACTTTGCAATTAAATTTCAAAGCCAAAAATTGCAAGGTCATGCACCTAGGGAGGAAAAATCATAGTGAGGAGTACCTCCTGTGTGGAGTGGAATTGAAAACCACAAAGCAGGAATGGGATCTGGGGAGATTATAACAAATGACCTGAAAACATCCAAGCAGTATGAAAAGCTGCATTAAAGGTGAACAGTATGTTAGGCTGCATAGGAAGAGGAATTACAAGTAGAAAGAGGGAGGTAATTATGCCACTATACAGATCAATGGTAAGGCCTCACCTGGAGTACAGTGTGCAGTTCTGAGATCTCACCTCAGAAAGGACATAGATAGACTGGAGACAGTGCAAAGGAGAGCTACAAAATGATACTTGGACTCCACAACAAGACATATGAGGAATGTCTGCACAACCTAAACATGTACTCCTGAACATCGCAGAGAAAGGGGGATATGATCGAAATCTTCAAGAACTTGAAGGAATAAACAAAGTCCAGGTTCAGGACCTATTTCAGATCAAAAATCGTGCAAGAATGAGGGGGCATGGCATGAAACTAGAAGGAGGCAAACTCAAGAGTAACACAAGAAAGTTCTTCTTTACTGAGAGGGTGGTGGATACTTGGAATGGCCTTCCACCAGAGGTTGTGGAGACTAGGGCAGTCAGATCATTCAAGAAGGCATGGGATAGAAACAAAGGTATTATGACACTGAATAACAGTTAAGGGAAGGGGGCTAGGCTTATGGGCAGACTAGATGGACCATGCGGATCCCTTCTGCCATCACTTTCTAAGTTTCTATGTTTCTATGTTGGGCCCTTTTTACAGTCACTTGCCTCAGCACACAGCTCTCCCCTTGCTGGATTTTCCACTCAACAAAACAATTTCTTCACTGAGGGGCACAGCAGCTCAGTCTGTATCTGCAATTCAACTATCTTTCAGGTTCAGAAATACTGCCCAACAGATTGGTTCGACAGGGAGAAAGTTTCTACTTTCCACAGCACAACACAGTCTCTATTCCTCCTGCACACAACTTGGTATTTTCCCACTAAAGATGATGGCCAAAATAAGAGCTGGCAAAACACAAGGAATGGGCTCCAGGAGCCCACGCAGCCTTTTCTTTCAAAACCACACTACAGCTCCTCTTGGCGTCTCCCATCTTGGTGGCAAGGCAGTTCTAGTTATAGCTTTCTGGCAGCCTTCTGTTGATTGGCTGCCATTTCCTAGCAAACTCAGTGATTGTCTCTTGTTTTACTCAACAGCTCCCATTTTGTAGTTTTTATGAGGGCTGCCATTTTGTCTCTGTTAGGGCTCTAAACAGTCCAGCCTTTAATTTTTACATTTTAGCCCTCAGAAAGGGCTAGAAACATCCCCATTGACTGGAGGCTTTCCGGTTTCCATTGCACCCATTTCCTGGTTCTTCTATGTTCCCTGGGCCGGGATATACATTTGTTTCTGTCAGCCACATGGCTGAGACCAGAATGGGGCAGAGGCTCATTTAAATGATCCCTGAGACTATGCATGCATACTGGGCATGCAGATACTATTTTCTTTATTTACAAGTGAGCAGCCCAGTTTCTCAAGTCACTGGGACCGCTCCATGCTTGACCAAGCACCCAAAGGCACAGAAATAGCAGTCGGACCTCAGCCCCTCTGGACATGGGCCAAGGTCCCAGAAATTACAGTGGCTGCAAAGCAACAAAAGGGCAGCCAGGCTCAAGTCCCACCACAGCCCCTTAGGGACACCGGACAGAGAGTCTGAAGGCTGTAGCCCTAAACAAGTGGGCCCATTTGGAGGCTTACACTCCCTTGCCAAATGCTTGGCATTCCAACAAACCAGTTAAAGCAGTAAACATGTCAGCATGCATATTTCTGCCTAGACACCTTGTTTCTAGCTAGCATCAAACAATATTCACAGCGTATTCACATTTACCATCCCACTTTAGTGTCTGTCTAGAATCCAATGCTGACTATGCCAAAGACGGGTATGCACATATACCTTCCCACCCCATCCATGGGCAAATATATTGTGGGATAGACAACAGGGACCACAGGTTTAGAATAACATGGAGGGGGATATCAGAGGAGGTACCCAGAGTATTGTACATAAGTTTGATGATTGACGTGGGCTGTCTTTCTGACTTTCTTGGTAGGCAGTATCAGGAAATGGAATTTTGTTAGGAACAATGGGCACCCTACTTGTCTCTGCTCCTCAGTGCTTCCACCAAGCCAGTTCAACAACAAAGTTGTTGAAGTGTGGCAAAGTGACAGGATTTTGCCGATGGTGACCACATTGCCTGGCAAATCCATCCACACATCCAAGGCCGGGCACTTTTTGTATTGTTTGCGGGGGTTTTGCCACCCACACCCCCACACACAGGAGGCTATGCCCCTGCACACCCTGGATATATATATATATATATGTATATATGTCTAACTTGGGGGCAGATTTATTGGGGTAGTGGCCAAACTCGGGAGTTGACAAACAGCGCTCATCGCTCCGCCAACCCGTTCAACATTGCGAGGTGTTGAACAGGTTGCATTGCTGTGGGGATTCACCTCTTCAATCAACATAGGGGCAGGAATGGGCAGATCAACAACAGGCCCACTAGGGCCCATATCATTCTCATTGTCTAATTCAAGGTCCAGCTCAAGTTCAGGAATGGGGACACTGTGCCTTCTCTCAGGGTAAAAAGGTTGCATTTGGATTCCAGGGAAATACAGAGTCAGGGGTTGTTACTGGTGAATAGAGGTGAATTTTGACAGTACAGTTGCCACTGAGACTGGGTTAGCTCAGGTCAGGCTCACAAGGGCAGAGTTCAGAATCCTCAACTTCACTTTCATCAGAAGAACTGCTGATGGGCCACTCAGGAGGCTCAGTTGGACCAGTGTTCGGGTTCAATGTGGTCCCTCTCGGGGGCATATTGGTAGCAGTATCACTTCTGTGGGGCCTCTCGGAAGGCTCTGTGGGACCAGAACTCAGTTTGAATGTGGTCCTTTCAGGAGGCATGGAGGAACTGAGGCTTTGTTGTTTCTTCTGAGCAGATTGGTTCTATGTTTTTGGCCTTCTTGCAACTGGAGTCTCAGGACCAGAGGCTGGTCAGGCATGATCTCACCAATGGGGAGCAAGTGGTTTTGGTGGATAGTGTTTTGTACATGCCGGCCTTGTTCTTGTTTGATTTTGTACAGCAGCAGTTCTGGCAGTTGCTCAACCATTGTGTAGATTTCATGGGCCCACTGATTTTGAAGCATGTGTTTGCCTTGTAAGCCCTGGTTTCAGAGTAGAACCCAATCCTCTACTTGCAATGCTTGGTGGCGGACTCAGTTGTCATACCTCTGCTTGTAACTGTGGTTACTTTTGCTGCAGCTTCAGATGCCAGCTGGCATGCTTACTGTAGCTACTCTCTCAAATGGTAGGTGTACTGAGGTAGGCCTTTTCTGACATGCCATCTGGGGACACCCCAAAACAGAGATCAACCAGAAGCCTTGCTTCATGGCCAACTTGCAGGACTACTGTAGAACCTTAACTACAGTGCTGGCATTTTGATCTTTGTTGGGAATGCCTGGGCATATCTGCTGTAGTGGTTGGTGATAACCAGAATATTTGAGTGTTCTTTCTGTTGGGCTTGAGGGACAAAGTCTATGCTGACTAAGTCAAGGGCCCTCTAGTACAGATGTTGACTAAAGGTGCAACTCGTCTTTGTAGGTTCTTTCACTTTATGCACTGCAGGCAGCTTTTGCATTGCTTCTTGGACGTTTGCTTTCATCCTGGGCCAAAAACCTTGCTCTACACAGATCAAGGATGCGTTCATAACAGGTGCCCCATGTCATCATGCAAGGATGTGAGGACTGCCTTGCGATACCTCCATGGCAGTACCAGTTGGAGTTTTGGATGCTCGGGTTGTCATTGTCATGCACCTTGCACATTAACTATCCAACTATTACAACTAGCTTGCCCCATTCTCTCAGCATGTGTTTGGTGTCAGTGTGGTGGCTACACACTTCTTCTGATGACTGCCTCTTTTCTAGGACCCGAATATGTCTTGGATGACTTTGTACTCTCTTTGTGCCCTCTGTAGTTCTGGCTTACTGGGTTGAGGCAGCCGAAGAAATGTCCAGCCCTGTAAAATTCAAATATGCAAGTGGGATAGATTCAGGTGAGGCCCCAGCATATCTATCGCCTGGCAGAATTTGCAACCGAATCTTCAGATTGCAGTAAACTTGGAACACAGCACTTTAACAAGGGCATTTTCTATTTTATCTGGGGAACAGATTGGTCACCATGTAGGTGTCTTGACAAAGCATTTGCATCTATATTAGTTCATCCACTGCGGTATTCAAGACTGTAGTTGTAGGTGGATAGGGCAGATAGTGACTAGTGCCCCAAAGCATCTAGTTTAGCTGTGATGTTTACATATGTCAGTGGGTTGCTGTCTGTTCTGACTATAAGAGGGACCCATACAGGTATCTGTGAAACTTGTTGGTCACAGCCCACTTTAATGCAAAATTCCAGCTTATGCACAGGGTAGTTCTCAGAGGATGACAGGCTGTGGCTAGTGAATGCCATAGGTCTATGCCCCCCAGGATATTCCTGGTACAGCACAGCCCCTACACCATTTAACCTGAAACATAGAAACATAGAAGGTGACAGGAGATACGGATCATGTGGCCCACCTAGTCTGCCCTTTTCCTACCTAATGCAATACCGCTGGCTTTAGTTGATCTGTGGCTTACCCTCTTCCCTACTGTGAGAGTACTCTTATGTCTATCTGATGCATTCTTTAATTCCTTACCATTTTTGCCCCACCACTTCCACAGAGAGGATGTTCAAGCATCCACTACTCTTTCTGTGAAAAAGTACTTCCTCATGTTGCCACTGAGCCTACCCCCAGCTTCATAGCATGCCCCTTGTTCTTGTACACTTCTTTCTGAAAGATGCTACCCTCCTGTACTTGTTTATACCCTAAGGTACTTGAATGTCTTTGTCATATTTATTTGTTTATGTCTTTGATGACTGGTAGGAGCACTGGTCCAATGGACCACTTTCAGGCACAACCCAGGTCACTAGCTTGGCACATCGAGTAAAGCCTATACAGGTAGTATGAACAGTATAACAGGCAACGAGTTCAGTGGAAGAAGCACAATACATAGGGACAATAATTAACTGAGGTTACAATATAGTGCCAGGTACAGCAAACAATTCAGAAGTATGGTAAATACACAGTTACAATATTACAATCAACAGACAGTAAGTGCAATGATGTAGTCAGGAAGGAGGAGAGTACAAAGCAAGGTAAGAGGAGTGTAGAACATGCTAAGGTGCAGGAACCTCTAAGGGCCCGCAGATATGGAATGGGGAAAAGGAGGGAAATAGGTGATAATGGATGCCCACTTACCCAGGAGAGTAACAGCATTTGGCTTCTGACATCAGCCAGGCCTTGTAGTGGGTTTTGAAAAAGGGATGAGAGGTGGTCGAGCGGAGCGACATGGGGAGCTTGTTTCACAGGGAGGGCAGGCCAGGAAAGGACTTTGCTGTCCATGACAGAAGAGACTCTAGGGACCTCAGAGAGGGACAGATGATTTTGGAGGCACCGGATGCCACTCTGCCCTTGACGAGGGATGAGAATGGGGACAGGTGGCTGCCTCTCGGTATTGTCTATTATACAGCCAAGGGAAAGGCAAACTGTCCCCTCTCTCCTCTCCTCCCTCCCCACCCCTCCCTCCTCCAGGGAATGCATATTGAGCTCCTCTAGTCTTTCTTTGTTTGACTTGTATACTGTCATCAGTGTGGAGAACATAGGGCTTGTTGGGGTGAGCAAATGCCAATACTGGGGTTTCACTTAGTCTTCTGATGAATTTCAGAAAAGCAATCCCACATCAGGGGTCCACTAGTCTCCAAAAGGTTCACCAACCCGCAAATACTCTTTGGGAGGATTGTCCTTGACAGCTGAACTATTTTCTCTTATTTTTGGAGGATAGCCTTGTATCAAGTCATTAACAGGCATACAATCATTGAGTTGTCCTTCACAAAGTGACAGTAGTAGTTGCAGAACCCAAAAAGGATTGCAGGGATCTTAAGTTGGTGGGTCTGGGCCAGGTGGTGAGGGCCTCTGCTTTAGTGTGGTCAGTTTGAATGCTTTCCTCTGAGATGATGTGCCCCACATACTTTACAGCAGGCTGGTAGAACTGGTACTTGACAATTGAGACCTTTAGCCCAAACTCCTCCAACTGAGCCAGGACATTCATCAACTTGGTCTCTGTTCCTTCAGTGTGCACCTGAATATAATCAAGTCATCCAGGTAGACAATGACTTTGAGCAAGTTCATATCTCCACAGCCTTCTCTGTCAAGTGGTGGAAGGTGGCTGGTGCCCTGGATATTCCTTCGGCATGCACTCAAATTGGTAGAACCCTAATGGGCAAATAAAGGCAGTCTTTTCTTTGTCCTCCTCCACCATGGGATTTGGTAATAGCTGCTCTGGAGGTCCAACATGGAGAACCACTGACTCCTCGGACAGGCTTGTCAAGGCATCGCTACCTGGGACATGGTGTACTGATCAGGAATGGTCTTCTTGTTCAATGTGTGGCAGTCAATGCACATCTTTACAGCTTTGCTCTTTTTCTGGGCCACCACAACAGAGGAGGTGTAAGGGCTCCAAGACTCGTAATGATATCTGCGTCCAATAATTCCTGCAGCTGTTGCCTGACATCTTCAATGTCACCAGGGACAATCTCTGAGACCGCTCTCTGAAGGGGTGCCCATCCTTCAGATGAATCTGATGCTCTTCACCTTCAACACACCCCATGTCCCACCATGGAGCAAGAAGACCTTTCGGGCGCTTGGCTAACTTCGACTTAAGCTCCATCGGTAACAGGCGGATGTATGGGAATCACTAAAATCAAACAAGGTCAGATCTATCTCTTCCTCTTGGTCACAATCGGGTTGATAGCAATAGCACGGTCACATCTGTAAATACTTGCCAACATGTGACCCTTTCAGATGACTATGGGTTCCTTGGATTCATTTGTGACCCTCACCACAACTTGCCTGGCCCAAGGTGTCTCTGGGGTGGAAGCACCCACTTTGTACCAGTAACCTTCCAGTAAACTGTCCAATGGTGGGGTATCAATGATGAAGACAGGTCCTTGGGTGGCTGGAGCAAACAGGACAACTCCACAATTTTGCGCTCTGAACTCGGGTGCAGGATCAGTTCCTTGCCATTCACCCTGCACACTACACCAACACACTCTCCATCAACTTGGTTTCTGCTATCCACAGTCAAGCCAACCTCTTCACCACCACTTTTACCAGGGGATTCACCAGCTCATCTGAGCCCTTCTTTCTGTAAACATCTTATATATAGCAGCGAGCCCCTCCTGGGAACAAAGCCTGTATGTCTTTGTGGATTTCCCTTCACTAATGAGTAGGAACTCTAGTTTAACCTTAAATCCTTCTACACTGGGCCGGGATCTCTGGGGTGGCACAGAAGATTGTGGGCTGGGCGGACTCTATTTTAGCACCACCCAGGTTTCTTGGTACCCTTCTAATGTCACGGCAGGAGGAACATCTACAGGCCCAAAGTCTTTGTCAGTCTCTACAATCAAATCCCTAAACCTAGTGCCAGGGTCTTTTGTCACCTTTGGATTTTCATTTTGCAATTGCTTCAGGTCCCATCTAACACTCCTAAAATAAATTCTGCCATCCACCCTCAGTCACATTTTTTATCAGGAGCACTTTCTGGGAGTCAAGTCTCTCAAACGACACCAGTCTTCTACTTTTAAAATGCCACAGTTTCTTAGTTAAACCACCGGAGTGACCAACATTTAAAAATGGCAGTTTTGGGGGGCCACTTGGGGCAGCAAATCCCACTGATTCCACTTGTAACAGCACTTTGACTTACCTAGACTGCTCCGGGGCCCTCGTGGCTCACTCTGGTACACACTCCAAGGGGCCGCCTGGGTTCCAAATGGTCAGCAAGTGTGGCACGGTAGCCTCCACCTGGGTGTAGCAATGGGTACCTGTGGACAAAGAACAGGTTACCACCCCCAGAATAATACTTAATCTTCCTCCTGAACACTTTCCCCACATAGTAACACTTTCCACACAGTAGCAATTCCCCACCTCAACCACTCTATTGCAATAAATCACAGTGACAGTAGTTAAAATGCAAACAATAAGATTATTTATTGAGGAGAGGAAGAGGAATAACAAGAAACACACACTGTTTTCAGTAAGGATTTTCCCCACGGTAACCCTCCTTCCCACCACTGGGTGCACCCAGAAAAGTCTCTATTCAGTGGGTACCTCACTGAGGTAGTGATGCAGGCCTGGGGTCTTTCATTGAGCCCAAATAACTGTGAAACACTTTTTAACACTTTGGCTTTCAACCTGTGCACAACTTTAAGAGGGACGAGTCCTGTCCAGAATGGACCCCTGAAGCCTGACTAGCTAACTAGCTAATAAGACTCCCCAAAGCTGCAGCTTGATTCTCACAGTTCTGAAGTCCACAAAGAGGGGTTCTGCAGCCAGCTGAGTTGCAGGCAGAATGCTGTTGCACAGTACCATGGAGGTTCTGGATGGTGGTGTACCACAAGGTCACCGATCTAGCAGCCTGGAGAAAGTTAGGTATGCTAGTCTTCACCTGCCTGGCCTTGCCAACTTTACGGAAAGTCTTTTAGACTCTGTTCACACAGGCAGGCCTGTCGATGTTTTCCCACTGGTTGGCTTCTTCTTCTTCATCCGGGAAAAGGATGAATGTGGTCCCCAAAACCCTCTGTTGCACCCTGGTCACACAGCCACAGCTGGTCGCTTGCTCAGTACTTTAACCCCGCAGTCTCCCACTGGGTGTCTCTTTTCTAAGCAATGTTGGGCCTTTTACAGTCACTTGCCTCAGCACTCACAGTCTCTCCCTTTGCCTGATTTTTCCACTCACCAAAACAATTTCTCCACTGAAGGCACGCCAGCTCTGTATCTGCAGTTCAACTATCTTTCAGGTTCAGAAAACTGTCCAACAGATTGGTTCAACAGGGAGAACATTTTATTTTCCAAAGGACAACAATCTCTGTTCCTCCTGCACATAACTTGATACCTTTCCTTTAAGGTCAATGAACAAGCTCAGCAGAAGCAAAACACAGGAATTGGGCTCAGAGCCCACACAGTCTTTTTTTTCAAAACCACACTGCAGCGCCTGTCAATGACTCCCTCTTGGTGGCGCCTATTTATAGTTTTCTGGTAACCTTCTGTTGACTGGCCTTCAGTTTCCCAGGCAAACTCAGTGCTTGTCTCTTGTTTTATCCAGCATTCCCATTTTATGCTTTTTTTTTTTATGGGGCTGTCATTTTGTCTCTGTTAGGGTTCTAAACAGTCTGGCCCTTAATTTTCACATTTTAGCCATCAGAAAAGGCTGGAAACATTTCCTCCCACAACCAAGCCCTTACAGTCTCTATTGCACCTGTTCCCCAGCTCCTCTGTGCTCCCTGGAGCTGAGGATATAATTTTTTTCCAACAGCCGATGGTGAAACCAGAAATGGGGCAATGGCTGCTTAAATACTCCCCTGGCAGCCAAGATGTGCACTGGGTGCATGGCCACCATTGTCTTTATTTACAAGTGAGCAGCCTGGTTTCCCAAGTCACCAAAACCACTCCACCCTCCACCAAGTGCTCCGGAGGCACAGAAGATATCAGACCTGCCTCCTATTCTAGAGATGGGCCGAGGTCCCAGAAATTACAGCAGCCATGGCCACAACACAACAAAAGGGACGGCTGAGCTCAGTCCTACCACAACCCCTTAGGGATGCCAGGTGGAGGGTTGGAGGGATGTAGTTTGAAACAGGCAAGCCCATTTTGTGGGGCTTACATTTGATTCTGATGTTAATATTTATTATGAACATTTGGATCTTATAAATTATTTTGGATGACATTTTCATTATTTGGAAAGGCAGTATAGTTGAACTGGAGAGTTTTGGAAGTTATTTAGAAACAACTAATAAAACTTAAAATGTACTCTTATGACAGTGATAAATGTGTTACCTTCTTGGATTTGAGTATTTCTAAAATGAGATGGGGTCTAGTGACAGATTAGTTTTGAAAACCCACCGACTGAAATGCTGTTTTGCAATATAACAGTTGCCACCCTAAAATATTAGTTAGTTAGTTAATTTAAAATATTAGTTAATTTATTTGTTTAAACTGTTACAGATTCATTACAACAAAGAACAATAAAAGTGAATAAATTAAACACTTAATACCAAGCTCATCACTAAATATCGAATACTAACAAGCATTTGTCAATGCCGAATGTTGATTGCATTGGTCTGTTGAGCTCGCCAGTGGCCCTCTGTCACTGGCTCAGTCTGTTTGTCCCGTGCTGCAGGCTGCTCTTTGTACTGGGCTGCTGACTGCATTGGCACCTTGTTCTGCTGAGGAATAAATCCACAGCTGTCTCGACAGAGCTCCATTGAGGTGGCCTCTCACTCGCTCATTCTGTTTCTCCTGGTGCTGCAGGCTGCCCTTTGTACTGAGCTCCTGCCTGTGTTGATGGCTTTTTCTACCCACAAAGAAATCCACAACTGTCCCGACAGAGCTCTGTTGAGGTCACCACTCCACCTGTCTCACTCACTCAGTCTGGTTCTCCTGGTGCTGCAGACTGCCCTTTTGTACTGGGCTCCTGCCTCTGTTGTCGCCTTTTTCTGCCCACAAAGAAATCTGCAGCAGTCTCATCCAAGCTGCTTGAGCTTGCTCACTCTCCTTCTTTCACTCACTCATTTTGTTCTGCCAGCGCTGCAGGCTGCCCTTTGTACTGGGCCCTGCATGCATTGCTGCCTTTTTCTGCCCACAAACAAATCTGCAGCAGTCCCAACAGAGCCCTGCTGACCTCACTGACCCAGTCGCTCATTCTGTGTCTCCTGGCACTGCAGGCTGCCCTTTGTACTGGGCCCTGCTCTGCATTGGTGGCTTTTTCTGGCCAGAAAGAAATCTGAAGCAGTCCCAACACAGCTCCACTGAGCTCACTCTCCCCTCGGTCCTCCTCACATTCCATTTCTGCTGGCGCTGCAAGCTGGCCTTTTGTACTGAGTCCTGCCTGCATTGCCGCATTTTCTGCCAACAAAGAAATCTGCAGCAGTCCACTAGAGCTCTGTTCTTTCGCTCACTACCGCTCTGTCACTCGCTCATTCTTTCTCTTGGCCCCAGCAGACTGCACTTTTGTATGGGGCTCCCAGCTGCATGGCACCTTTGTCTGTCCACAAAGATCGCAGCTGTCCTGACAGAGCTCCTTTGAGGTCACTCAGTCTCCCTCTCTCATCGCCATTCTGTTTGTCCTGGTGCTGCAAGTTGCTCTTTTGTCACGGGCTCCTGCCTGCATTGGTGCCTTTTTCTGCCCACAAAGAAATCCCAGCAGTCCTGATAGAGCTCCATTGAGCTCACTAAGTTCCCTTGTCTCACTCGCTCGTACTGTTTCTCCCACTGCTGCAGGCTGACCTTTGTACTGGGTCCCTGCCTGTATTGACGCCTTTTCTGCCCACAAAGAAATCTGTAGCAGTCCTGACAGCGCTTTGATGAGTTCGCTCCCCTCTGCCTCACTTGCTCTCTCATTCTGTTTCTCCCAGTGCTGCAGGCTGCCCTTTCGTACTGGGCTTTTGTGTTGGGGCCTTCGTCTGCCCACAAACAAATCCACAGCAGTCCCAACAGAGCTCAGTTCAGCTCAGTCACTTCCCTCTCACTCAGTCGATCTTAATCTGTCCCAAACACTGATTTTCCAGAGTGACCGTGCTATTGTCCGGCAGGAGTGCAAAAACATATTTTAGCCAGGATGTGAAAAATGACAGCTGTAGTGTTCATAAGGTTGTGAAAAATGCCACTGTGGAAAATGTAGCACGACAGTATTACAAATTTGCGAAGTTACAAGGGTGCATGAAACAGTTCAACGCGCTTGTAACATAGTCATGTTGAGTTTCTGCCACCAAATTTTCAACATAGGGATTTTAGGACCTCTGCTCATGAACAGTGCCACTGTCATTTTCTTAATCTGTCCCGAACACTGACTTCCCACAGTGACCACGTTATTCTGCGCTGGAACTGTGAAAACACATTTCGGTCAGGAATTGAAAATGACAGCTGTACTGCTTATAAGGAGGTGTGAAAAAATGGCACTGTTGAAAATCTGGTGTGACAATACAGTATTACAAATCTGCGACATTACAAGAGTGCGTGGAAAGTGCGCAATGCACACTTGTAACACAGTCAATTGATGGGCTATCATCACCAAATTTTCAATATAGGCATTTTAGGACCTCTGCTCATGAAAAGTATCATCATTTTCTTAATCTGTCCGAACAGTGATTTCCCACAGCGACCGCTCTATTCTGTACGGAAGTGCAAAACACATTTCGGCCAGGATAGGAAAATGACAGCTGCACTGTTCATAAGCAGGTCTGGGAAAATGGCAATGCTGAAAATCTAGAGTGAAAATATAAATTTCAGGTTACGAGCATACGCGCCAACTGTGCAATGCGCTTGTAACACAGTCATTTTATGGAGTATCATTACCAAATTTTCAACATAGGCATTTTAGGACCTCTGCTCATGAACAGTGTCACTGCCATTTTCTTACTCTGTCCTGAACTCTGATTTCCCACAGTGGATGCACTATTCTGTGCGGAAGTGCGAAAACACATTTTGGCAGGATGTGAACAGTGACAACTGTACTGCTCACAAGGAGGTGTGACAAAATGCCAATGTTGAAAATCTGGCATGAAAATATTTTAACCCATAGAAGTTACGGCGTACATAGCAACAGCGCAATGCAGCTAAATGAAAACAATCATTTTCAGATTTTTCCACCAAATTTGCAACATAGGCTTTTTGAGAGCCCACCTCATCAACACTGGCACTGTCGTTGTGAATCGGCCCGAAGGGTGATTCCGCACAGTGACCGCAAAACCACCTTCGGGGCCGATTAACGCCATGGCAGTTCAAGAATTCATGAGAAGGGGTCCCAAGAACCCCATGTTGAAAATTTGGTGAAAAAATTCCATAAATGCCCGAGATATGCACTAAAGTGAAAACCCTATTTATTACATTGTACAGCTTACCGCATTTCCTCAGTTCACGGTCAGCTTTGAGGATGCAGATGTGTTCCGGTCCATCAAGATCGTCGCGCTGAGCTCTGGAGATAAGTATGAGGTGAGGGGTGTGGTGAGGCAGGGTGTGCAGTGGGTGGGTGCGGGTTGCAGGTGGGGGACAGAGCGGTGCGCCGAGGTACAGTTTCCTTTTTCAGGAGAAAAAACAAAATACATCGCGGGACCATTCTTTCCTTCACTGGGCATCTGGCATGCTGGGGTGGACTTCCAGCATGCCAGCAGAAGGTTTCGCTTGGGGGCCAGCAGTAGCCGATGGGCGATTGGGCAGCCGGTTGGCAGGAACAAAGCGGTGGGGTATCATTATGCTGACGGGGGATTGGCACCCTGTCAGCAGGAACAAACTGGGGATTAAGAATACCGACGGGAGTAATTCACGGCAAATAACAGAACACGGGGCAACAAAGCCGATATGGATTAGGCCCCCGCCTGCAAGTAAACACGTGGGGAGGGTTATATTGTTTGTGAACATGGTGGCAAATCACTGCTATGTTCACAAACAATCTCAGGGGTTTCATCTCACCCTGCAATGTCGGTGCTCCCTCATTGCAGTGGATGGCTGACGCAATGACCAGGTGGCACCTGGATTGCAGCGGCTACTTTTTAGAAGGTTGTGGCACGCTGGCTGAACTAGTGTCAGCGGCAGCGTGCCACAGCATTGGGAGATGGGGACAAGCCTTTGCCAGCTGTGGGGCATTGGGCACAACACTGCAATGCCTCTACAACCTGCTTGGGGAAAAAGTTGATGCAACGTGTTTCTTGCATGCAGCGCGATAACATAAAAAGTGAGCTCATTTATTTATTTATTTATTTTATTTAAGCCTTTGGTAGCCAGGTAAGTGCAGATCCAATGGACCATTTTCAGGGATGACTGGCCAAAGCAGGTGGCAATATAAATGTATATTACAATGAGTGCAAATGAGTGCATATGCAGGCAAAGTAAGGTACAACAGGAGAGAATGTAAAATACAGTGAGTTCAAATTAGTGCATATGCAGGCAAAGTAAGGTACAACAGGAGCAAAGCAAGTAAGGAAGGCTGTACAAATTATATCTCACAAAACAGTTACTTAGGATAAATAACAAATAACATAACATAGCAGTTAAAATCATAATAGTTAACATATGACAGATCTAGTTATAACTAAAGTAATCTCCTGTTGGAGAACTAGCTCTGTGTATCTTACCTTATACAGTAGTTTTGGTCAGATCTTAAATCACCTTGGGAACTCTGCCAATTGCTAGAGAATTAATACAGACACACTCTAGTACAGGCAATATTATACAGTTATTGAATAGAGAATAATATATAGGGTGGTAAACATTATCCTTTATCAATCTTTTCATAAACAAATCATCTTATGATATTTCTATTATTAGCATTTCCATATCATGATTAATATTGCCAATAGTATTTAAACTTCCCTACAGAGTTCATATTTTAACACTTATTCACTTCAATCCTAAAAATAATGCCTTCAGATACAGCCCAAATTATGTTCACTTATGTATCAGCGAGGGAGACGAACTGGGATTTCCACCAATTCTTAGCACAGCCACATGATGGCCACTCTGCATCCTTGACACAAGACAGTAACAAGCCTTCCCTTGGAGACCAGTGGGTGCACAGACATCAGACCCAGGCAGGACTCTGGGCCTAACATCAGGCTGCTTTGACCCACAGAGTTAACCCTCCCTAAATATGCTTGTTCCTCCCCTGCCCACACAAGAGCTAGCTCAGACATGATGAATTGAAAACCATTTGGGTCATCCTGCAGTGTATGCTGCTCCATGACCCATTGGCTGGACTCCAATCCAAACACTCTTGCCAGCTGTCTTTGGGCATGTGAGATGGATCACTGTGCTTCAGGCCATTTCTTCAACAAAGGTCATTTACACACGATGATATAGCACACAGTAACTCACACCCCAAGCCAGTCGGCATCTCCCACACTATGTCTCAATAAAGTAATCATTGAGTACCTACACCAGTGGCATTCGGCCACACCACTCCACACCTTGCAGACTATCCACAGGTCCACCCCATAGCAACTGCACCTTGTCACACACAAATGGTTTCTTCCACACATAGATATTTAAGCAATATACCATGACAGGGTGTGGGTATATGCCAGCATTTACCATGCCTGGTGTGGTTTGGTTATGAGGCTGCAGGCCAAGTGGATAAACCACATCAGAAGTGGTAAATCCAGCATATACCTACACCCTGACCCTGGAATGGTATATTGCGTTTAACCAAAGCATTTGATCTTTTGATTACCCTCTTCTTCTCACCTTTCTACAATCCCTGGGTTTCTCTGCTCCAGCTGTGGCATGGTTTCGTAGCTATGTATCTAATAAGCGGGTTGTGAAATTTAACTCTGCCTTATCTGACCAAAGAATTATTAACGTAGAAGTTTCTCAGGGCTCCATTCTGGGTCCCTTCTTTTTCTGTGTTCATAATATTTCTCTTGCTATACCGTCAGGCTCTTCCTTCCTCTGTGTGGATGATCTTGTGCATTATACCAGCTCCAAATCCATGTCTGATATAAACCTTTCTCTCTGTCTGCTTTCTCTCAGATCCAGGCTTGGCTTACCAAACATAAGCTTGTGCTAAATGTACAGTAAGCAAAACTCAAGCCATGCTATTTGGCTCTGCACTGAAGTTCAGATCTAACCAGAATCAGCTTCTTATCTCCTGCTTGATGGTTCTTATCTCATAGCTGTGAAGGTCTTTGAATATCTTGGGGTGCTACTGGATGGATCCTTGATGTTATCAGCATATCTTAGCCATCTGCAAATCAGTTAATACTAAAATAGGGATTGCGTATAAAACTAGCTATGTTTTAACCCTCGGCAAGGATGGCTATACTCCGTGGTATTTGCTCCTGTCACTCACCCATGCTGCAGGATACATATGTCGGCACTTCTAAAACTGCCCATCACAAATGGGACACAACTTATAATAACATCTGCTGGTACACCTCAGCATCCTCGAGATACAAACATCATTGTCAGCTCTATATTGATCTGAACTGGCCCTTTCTGTTCACTCATCGTCTACTTGCCCTTGGCTCCATGACTGGTTGTATCATCAGGTCCAGCACACCTGTGTCCCTGGCCTCTCTACTGACACCCCAATCCTTTTCCTATGGCCTTAGGTCTGCCAATCAAATCCCCTCATACCTTGTTGTAATACTTTAAAGGTACACATGCTTTTCCCACGCTGCCCCTAAATACTGGAACTCCTGCCCCTTACTATATGTAGCACATCTAGAAATGCCCCCTTCAGAAAGGAACACAGAATTCCCTAACTAAACCTGCTGCCTGTACGTGCTTTTAATCCACCTTAGTCCTCCTCCATCTACCTCTCAGTCTCCATACCTACTTCTGATGATATACCCGTTATCAATTCACTCTGTTCACTCCTGTAACTCTTTTCCCCATTTACACACCTTATCCTTTGCCCCACTTCTCTCCTGTTCCATCTTCTTCTTGATCCTTTACCACTCCTCTTGTTACCTCCTCATTTATCTACCTCTGCCCTCCCATATTTCTGCCTTTCACTGTTCCTATTAAACCCACATACTCAGTGTTATTTTTGTGGAGGTTTAACACTTTAACTGTTAGTATCACTGTGTCTCACTTCTTTGACTTGCACTTATATTGTTAGAGTCTACTGTGCCTTGGCTCCTTTGGTCAACTTTTGCTCTAATTGTTGCATTTTGTACTTTTGTCCACCTTACCTGTTGCCGTTCATTAATAAACTGCAATCCCTGTGAGTATTACTGTGATGGAGTGCAGCCAATATGAAAACCTAAAACACACCAGGTAAGGTAGTCATGAGCAGTCAGTGAGGAGCTACTTTTAAAAAATATATTTTGAATTTTGTTGTCGGTTTACAGAGAACGGCCGGTAGTGTGAGCTATGGTGTTCTGTGACTAAACATCTTGTTGTCTTTGCCAGTCCAGGTTTATGATAGTCAGAATGATTTCTGTGGGGTTCCTGCAGAGGCTGACTGGTGGCTGGTACCTTTTCCAGTTGGTACACTGGTGGATTTACAACACTGGAAAGATGCCAGACAACTAGTCAGAGTACAGATTTGTCAGTTTGTATTTATGCCATTGTATAATATATAATAAATGTTAAAAAGCCTCATGTAGTCTAAGCCTGTTACACATAGCACAAGTTACACCAATACAAATCAGACTGACAAGAAATAACACTTAAAGTTCTTTCTGTAGGAAATTAACAAGAAGTTAATAGGTCCTTGACACTAAAATTCCAAAAGATTAATATCAAGTATAATTGGGATTTCTGCACAGGAGGTTAACCAACCCTAATGACTAGATTTCTCAAAAACTTGTCAAATTTGGACCAAAGGTATATATTATATATATGTTTCTATACTAGTGGTTGACCAACAAATGAAAAATATTCATCTTTTAGCTATAGGTATTTTTATGTGCCAAGTAGTATTTATTGTATAGCTAAAATGCCCTTTACACATAATTAAAATTAATACAAGTACAGACAAGTTATGCACAACAATTTACAGTATAAATAACACATTTTTATAAATAAAAAGAAATACTATATTGTGTTTCAAAATTCACAAATCATGTACAAAGTAAGATCAATACACCTTTCTGGAATAAATATTATTCTACTATGATTCTTCTTTTCAGTTTACTAATAGGCTGAAAATACTTGGCAACCCTAATGACTGTCCTTTCATCTTCTGTGTGAAGAAGAATATTAGTCAATAACATCATATCGATTTTGAAGCTGTCACTTAAAAAGGTGACAGCCAGTATACTCTTGGTTCTAAATACAATGTACAATGTCATAGAACATGCACTAAATTTCTATTCCCCACATGGGAACAGTCACATGTCCCATGCTTCAAGGTTGGTTTAAAAACATATTTATTTAGCTTAGCTTTTACCTAATCATGGTTGATATGTTTTAACATTTGCTAAAATTTTTATTATTGTGTATATGTTTTTATGTACAGTGCCTTGGATTTGAAAGGCTCTATATAAATAAAGTTGGATTGGATTGGATTGGATAATATACCTTTCTTCCTGTACCTATAAACAGGGCCCCTAGTGCTCTGCAGCAAAATTTTCTAATTTCTGCGGCAGGGCTCCTTGGCTTCTGTGGCAGCATTTTGTGATTTCTGTGGCATGATTTATTTATTTCTCTGGAAGAATGCAGTCCTGCCAATGGTAAATATGATGTGATGTCATCAATGACATCACATGATGAGCGAGAGGGGCTTCAGAATAAACGAGATGGGAAAGAAAGCCTGACACTATGGAAAACCAGTATATTTGAATGACAACTCACCAAAACAATGAATTCTGCAGCACTATATATATTCTGCAGCATGATGCAAATTCTGCAGAAAATTCCACAACCGCAGAATCGCAGAATTCCAGGGCCTTGCCTATAAAGCAACGCTACTTGGGAATTGTTCAAATCTGTAATTAGAACACAATGTTCTAAGATTGTGCACTGTCAAAATTTCAAGATAGGGTATAAATCCAAAGTAATAGTTATCTTGCACAAACCATTTAGAATAATTAATTCCTGCTATAGCTTGTAGATCTTGCATCTTCCAATAATTGTAAATTTTGTAACATTTTTATATTTTCCACTTAATATAATTCTTTGATCTACCGCCTCTTTAAATTAATTAATTTGTGTTTATCCCACATTGAATATATTATTGTATACCAGAATCCTTGCCTATAACCTAGCTTGAACATTTCTTCTTTTCCTTCAGGCAAACAGTAGTTAAGACCGTTTCCTTCTTTTTGGTAAGATCAAAAATAAATTTTACAGCTTTTGATGGCAGCCTTTATGTGTACAAGTCCTAATTCACTTCTCATATATGCTGCTGGGCATGAGTGGCCGACTCTTAGTATATTTCGTAAGAGCTTATATAATGGAGAGACAAATTTATTAACATCTTTAATCTCCCAAATATCTGTACCATACAATAGCTTTGCCTCAAATTTGATTTTAACAATATGTACCGGGGTTTAAGTGTAAACCCACCATATTTAACATTAAACCTTGCTAGGGCTGCTAATGTTTGTTTTATTTTGTCGTTAATAATCTCTATGTGCAGCCCATTCCATTTCCGCAGAATAGGGCTCCTAAATAAAGATATCTGTCGACCACTTCTATTTTTATTTTCCAATAGCCAAGTTCCCTTAGTTTGTATTTTATTTTTCCAAATATTGCTATTTTGGACATGTTTAAGTTAATTTTTAATTTTATTCTATGGACTTTTGTGAGATATAATTCAGTTGGCTTTGTAAGCCATTTTTTGTGAGTGAAATCAAGACAATATCATCACATAGGCCAAACTTGGACAATTTGTTATTTTAATTTTGGTGGATCAGAATTTATTCTCTCCATATCCGTAAGCATTTTATCAATATATAGGAGAACAGAACTGGAACCATTACACAGTCTTGTCTTACCCACAATTGATATTAAATAATGAGAAAGCTGCCCTTTATGGCCCAGCCTCATCATCCCCAAGTTCCTGTATATAAATCTGCTAAAACTGAAATTAAAGCATAATCTATACCTCTTTCAGATAGTATCTTCCATAGAATACCCTAGCAATATAATCAAATGCTGATGTATAGTCAATAAATATCACATATACATTTTGTTTTCTTAGTAGAGAATATTTTCTATTATGTGCCTAAGAACAAATATATTATACATCATTGAATAACCAGCTCTAAAGCCTGCCTGGTAATTTGAAAGATCTCCAGTCCTTTCTATTTCTTCTTTTAATCTTTCAAGTAATACTTTACTAAATATTTTAAGGTTCAATCTAATAAGCTGATTGGCCTATACATAGTTGGATTTGTAAGTTCACACTTTTATGTAATGGGATTATATTTGCGCCTTCCATATTGGGGATATATACGGGCTTTTATGCATTTATTATAAAATTGTAAAAATGTTCCCCAGATTGTGGGGACACTCAAGCAGATTTCTGCTGGTATACCATCAGGGCCTGCTGCTTTGTTTTTTCAATGAATAAATAGCTAAATATACTTCATCCAGGTTATTAACCTAAGAGTGAAATTTAAGTTATCTTGCTCTGACTGTAAACTATCCACAGAGGGCAAAATGTAAAAGCACAGTGGCTAAAGAACCTCAAAGAGAAGACAATTGTCACATCAAGGCACTTCACTTCCACACACACAAAAAAGTATCAGCTGCACCTCTACCACAACCACAAAGCCCAACTGTAGGGCATGTTAAAAATAAATTTTATTGAGTACAAGCGTAGCACCCCACCATCGATGTATGTTTCACATCATACAGATGCTTTATCAAGACATTGGTGCCACCAAGTATCACCATTTAAATAGCACAGTACCATAGATATTAGATTAGAGTAATAACCATATTACACCTAAAAGATGAATTAAAACAAATTGCCAATAGTGGCACCCTATTTATATACATATCATAAATACTGTTACTGTAAATATAAAACTGTTATTACATTTATAATTACATGATAATAATCATCATTTAAAATTACATTTCTCCTGGAACTAACTGAGCATGTTCTAACCAAGAATGTTTTCTATATGGTACTGATATCATCCATCAAGTTAAAGGAACAGCAATGGATGCTGCTATGGCTCCCAATTATGCAACTATATATCTGGCAGAATGGGAGAATCAGGTTATATTTGATCCAGATATAAATCCATTCTATAAAAGTTTAGCTATTTATAAAAGATACATTGATGATATCTTTATCATATGGAGGAACCATGGGGATGAGTTGAACAAGTTTAAGTATTTAGAAGACAGCAACCAGAACTTAAAATTTTCAGTCACAGCAAGTGAGACCAGTGTTGTGTTTTGGATTTATGTATAGAAAAGAGGAACCAGAGGGAGATTATTACATCCTGTATAGAAAGGCTACAGATTGCAATGCAATATACACTGTGATAGCTGCCATCCTAGGGATGTGGTGAGAAATATCCTAAAGACCAGCTAATGAGAGTAAAGCACAATTGCAGCACTAGTGAGATCTATGTGGCAAGTTCAAAACGATGCTCAAGGTCACTGATTTTTGGTTTTACTGGAAACCCGTAAAATTCTGGAAACAGAGCTGCCTGAACACTGGTAAAACAAAGATTTCATGGAATCTGGCATTTTATATCAGATTAGTAAAGCTACAAAACTTGTATTTTTCTTATAATTTCTTCCTGTACTATTTTCAGTCTGCTTTATTTAATGCTATATAGAGTAAGCCTTCTTTTATTCTGATTATTTATGCATATACTAAAAGAATGCTAGCAGAATCCTGGTAAAATCCAGAAATTAGAGTAATAATCACCAGTGCAATTCCGGAATCTGAAGGCTTGAAAATGGAATTTCATTGTTTTAATCACCATAAATCAGTGGCCTTGCTTATGCTTGAAAGGTTTGAAAAAGGAGATATTCTCCTACATGCCTGGAGAAAGCTGAGAGAGGTGGATCAGATATAGAGATTCTCTCTCTTTATACCTAAAAGTAGAATATCTAACAGAAGTGTAGTAAATGATGGTTATGGGAACAATATGAAGAAACATGGTCCTAATTTTATCACTATTTTCACTCCCCCAGAGCTATGCCATTGTGAATATCATTAAGGGAATTTACATATGTTGAATGTTGAGCCAGGTCTAAGGGATGTAACAGCAGCAGATCTCCAAGTTACATACAGGAGTGGAAAAACTCTGAGGCAGAGTTGTACACAGCCTCTTCGATCCAAGTAAAGAGAGAAAATTGGACCTTCTATTGGGTTGCTGGAAATGTGGTAACTGCACTACTTGTGAACACATTCAGGTTGGAAATATGTTTTCTATAAAGCAGAAATACTTTGTCATAAGAGATTTTACTACATGTGAATTGAAGCCATCATATATGCTGCACAATGTGCATGTTCATGCTTCTATGTCAGGAAAACCAAGAAAAATTAAGAATACACATTTTGGAACATGTGAGACATATACAAATTGGTATTGTAGACAACACTCTTGCACTTCATGTGATCAAACAAGGCAAGGATCTTAAATTTTGATTTATGGGCTTAGAAAAGGTTTCTATTGGCCCTAGAGGTGGAGATCTGGACAATCTTATTTTGTGTAGGGAGACATTTTGGCAATATACATTAAGAGCTTGTGTTTATCCAGGACTGAATGAAAATTTTCAGTTGGCACCCTCAAGAAACAAAACTAAAACTACTCTCTGTATTTAATGTTTAGAGATCTTTGTTGTATTCAGGAATTCTATACAGCCAAGATATATATGCTTACTGTTACTTTTATTATATTTTCTTGACAGATGTAGATTTATGAATGTGTAGCAACATGTATAATAATATTGTTGAAGTGTAACAAAATGCAATGGAATATTTTTATTTTATTTGCATAGTTGGCCTCCTTTAGTTGAGGTCCTTTGTAATCTCTAGGTATATCTTTGTTGTTCCTCTTGTTTGTGTCGTCCTGTCAGTAATAATCATTTGTAGTTTTATATTTACAATAACAGTATTTATAATATGTATATTCATAGGGTGTCACTACTGGCAATCTGTTTTAATTCATCTTTTAGGTGTAACATGGTTATTACTCTAATCTAATATTTATGGTAAAGTGCTATTTAAATGGTAACACTTGGTGGTGCCAATGTCTTGATAAAGCATCTGTAAGATGGGAAACGACGTTGACGGGGAGGGGTGCTACACTTATATTCAATAAAATGTATTTTTAATGAGCGCTAGAGTTGGGCTTTGTGGTTGTGGTAGAGGTGCAGCAGATACTTTTTGTGTGTGAAGTATCCACAGAGGGGTCATAATAGATGTCAGTTAAAAACTGTACCCACAGATCTTCTGATATATGGTTATCTATATATTTTTGTTATTTTTGTACCCTTTGCAACAAGTGTCCAAAATGGGGTCAACACTATATCCAAGGCACACTGCCTTAAGGGTAGCTGGTCCATTCCACTGGGGTGTCAAACAGATGAGGCATACTGAGGAGTCCTGGTAGGACGTAAACACGTGTCTATGTCCTCTGTTAGCACCCTTTGCAAACTGTGTGAGAGGCCTTTCGGCACCATGCAATTCTGCTTAAAGTTGGACCAGCATAACATTCTGTGGTGATTTGCATATGCAGCCCATGATGCTTTGCATTGTGGGGCATGTGATTTTTGTATTTTCTTGAAACTTGGCTTCCCATCCAAATGCCCTTTGGGTAACCTTGGCTCAGTGTTTGTGCACAGAGGTTCTTTGTCTTTAAATAGTTTTTATTTTAATGGGTTCACCACAATATATCCAAGGCACACTGCCTTAAGGGTAGCTGGTCCATTCCACTGGGGTGTCAAACAGGCGAGGCATACTGAGGAGTCCTGGTAGAGATGACTGCGTGTCTATGTCTTCTGTTAGCACCCTTTGCAAACTGTGTGAGAGCCTTTCGGCACCATGCAATTCTGCTTAAAGTTGGACCAGCATAACATTCTGTGGTGATTTGCATATGCAGCCCATGATGCTTTGCATTGTGGGGCATGTGATTTTGTATTTTCTGAAACTTGGCTTCCCAGCCAAATGCCCTTTGGTAACCCTTGCCTCAGTGTTTGTGCACAGAGGTTCTTTGTCTTTTAAATAGTTTTTATTTT
Organism: Neoceratodus forsteri; assembly: GCA_016271365.2. Classification (NCBI taxonomy): domain Eukaryota; kingdom Metazoa; phylum Chordata; order Ceratodontiformes; family Ceratodontidae; genus Neoceratodus; species Neoceratodus forsteri. The sequence continues at coordinate 142,942,271 of CM057452.1, forward strand.
AATGGGTTCTCCACAATATATCCAAGGCACACTACCTTAAGGGCAGCTGGTCCATTCCACTGGGGTGTCAAACAGACGAGGCATACTGAGGAGTCCTGGTAGGATGAAACACATGTCTATGTCTTCAGTTAGCACCCTTTGCAAACTGTGTGAGAGGCCTTTCGGCACCATGCAATTCTGCTTTAAGTTGGACCAGCATAACATTCTGTGGTGATTTGCATATGCAGCCCATGATGCTTTGCATTGTGGGGGCATGTGTGATTTTGTAAGTGTCAAAATGCTTTAACATCATTACTTTGAACTGCTGCCAACATATATTGCCATTGTTTTGTATAAAAAGCTTGTTTCTTTTTGTATAAGCTTCTCGTAATTTCTCCTTAGCTGATTACTACTAGTCAGGACTTGCTTTTCCTTCTTTCTTTATACTGGCAATACAGTGCCCTAATCTGAGCTTTCATTCGTTTATAGTCTTTATCAAACCATGTGTGCTTTATGTCCCTATTTGTTTCCTTTACAGAACTCTCCAATTCCATTCTTATTTTTTCAAATAAAGAAAGCAGTTCTTTTGAAAAAACTCTAAATCTGTATTTATTTATTTTATTTTAGTATTTGGTAACTGGATAAGGCCCACTAGGCACAAGTGCCTGTTTCAGGGTGACTTGGGAGCACTGGGTGGTAGGTGACTTGCTCAGAGTCGCACAGTATGCAAGTGGAGGTTGTGAGAATAAAACCAAGGTCTGGTTCACTGGATGTACCAAGCTTGTTCACAGCTCATTACTCTAACCTCTAGGCTATACTGCCAGCCCAATGTATTTATTAAGCTGCAAATCTGTTGCATCGAATTGAGTTAAACATTATGGGTTGAATTGTCTGTTCTGAATTCTTTTGCCAAATTATTCTTTTAGAAGCTCTTATTTCTGTAAATTCCACTTTATCAGTGTAGACCCTGATATGGTTTAGTCTCTGTGATACAATCTCTGCACGTACTGGAAAATGATCACTTCCTCCAGTTACCCTGATACACTTTACTCTCTGTAATACAGTCTCTGCACGTACTGGAAAATGATCACTTTCTCCAGTTACTGGAATAGCCAGAATTTCCTAATATATACCATCACTGCTCCATAAAATGTATCAACTATGGAGGATCCCTAGTGGAGATGTGTGTATAATCACCATCTGGGTCCCCATATACCTTCCACTTGATAAAAACAGAGTATACTCCTTTAAAAGGTCTATCAGATGTTTACCAGAATTATTAAGTATATTATCTTTGATTTTCTTGGTAAAAGAGCCTTGTTGTCTTCATTACATATACACATAGAATTAGCCATTAGTCCATCAAAGGACCCACTACAGGCATCAAAATCTCCCAGCAGGAGCAAATCTGCTTTTGAGAATACCTGGACTACCTCTGAGAGCAACTCAGACAATGCTTGCCATATTTGGGGTAGACAGAACTTAAAGCTTTCTGGGGAATATAACAATTGATAAGTGCTATTTCAGGTATCCTTCCTTCACATATATTACTAGAAAGTTGCCAAGGTTTTCAAAGTTAAAACTGTCTGAAAACTCCCCTACTTTGATTCCTGTAATAAGGCCCCCTGATAGTCTACCAAATTTTGCTTTCTTTGTTCCTGGGCTATGATAAATTTCATAGCCATTAAAATTTATATTATCATTAGCTGAGGCCTACATTTCCTGCAGACATATTATATTGCACCATAACAAAACATGTTTACATTCATTGTCTGCCATTTTATCATTCCACCGTGCTATATTCCATGATACAAGTACATATCTAGTTTCATCCTTTTATCACATTTGAATTCGCTTTGCCCTTGGCGCCAATCCTCATTATAACCTGCAAGTAAATGAAACCTATCAGATAATGTTAAGGCAGCTGCTGTATTTACATTAGAGGAAATAACATGTACAGGCTCTGGCTCAATCACAGAAGCTTCTATGATGTATAGACCCAAGTGGTCTAGCTTATATGCTTGAGCTAGAATAAGCTTGGCTAGTTCCTTATAACTCACTTCAATATCAATTTGGCTATTTGTATGGAAGTCAACATGCACTCTTTGTACACCTATGTAACCATTTCATCCAATGGAATATGTAGGAAATTAACCACAAGATCCCCAATTGTATTGGTCAGTTTCCTCTCATTTTCCCCATTCATAGGCTCATCCCACACAGACTCAAAGTAAATTGCTCTTTATGTATTTCATTCCCTGTTGTATTATCCATGTTAAAGGGAACTAGAGAGCTTCAGTAACAGACAAGTAGTGGAACAGCAGTATAATTGCAGTATAATGTGGAGAGTGGTGCAATGCAGTGGCTGTGGGGCAGCCATATTCAGTCCGACCTTCTGGACACTGAGGTGCTGCCTATCTGCATGCATCTCTCTGGACTGTGGGATGAGGTAGCCAGACTCAGAGTGGAAGTAAACTGGGTCACGAGTACCATCACCCCTATCCAGGGACCACCCAGTCCTATGTCACTGCCTCAAAGGATGCTGAGAACGAGGAGCACTTGGATGACAGTGGGCTCAGGAGGGTTAGGGTGGTCAGGTAGAGGCACATCCCAGATCCTATTCCACTCAAGAACTCATATGCCACACTGGCAAATGGGGACAACCAAATAGAGGTACCCAGAGAAGTGAAAGGAAAGGATGTGGAGGTTAGCCAAGGAGGTGACCCCAGTGGGAAAGCAGTGGACCCCAGAGGAGGAGGAAGCAAATCCTGGTGGGGACTCCATCATAAGAGGGATCCAGCTAGGAACACAGGAGGGAAGGAAAGGGAGGTGAGGTGCCTACCAGGTGCCATGGCATGGAGGGATGGAAGGAAGATCCTGGGGATCGCTAGGAAGGCAAGATGGGAGGGTGAGCTGGATGTCATTATCCACCTAGGTACTAATGACCTGGCAAATGGGGAGCCAAAGGAAGTTCAGGAAGAGTTTAGGAAATTGTGGAGGGTCTCAACCAAATAGCTACTTCTGTCACCTTCTCAGAAGTATTACCTCCGAGATGCATGGAGAGCTTAGGGTGCATGCACCAGGAATGTTAACTCATGGTTGAAGAACTGGTGCTGTGAGGAAGGGTTTGGATTCATTGGTGACTGGGGACCCACCTGGAGGAATGGAGGTTTGTTCAAGTCTGATGGCCTGCATCCATCCTGGAGGGAATCTAAGCACTCAATGATAAGTTTAAATGCTACTTTGACAAGCATTTAAACTAGCAAAGGGGGTGGCAGGCCAGCAAGGAGGGTACCTACTTGCTCACCCCCACAGCTAGCAGTGGAACCAGTGAACTGGAGGAGTGGATATCTCTACAAAGCAGTGCTGAAAGATGGAGATTAGCACCCAAGAGGTGGATAGGCAGAAAAGGGCAAAATTCAGCAGAAGGGCAGACAGCAAGGAGAACCAGGGATAAAGGACAACCAGGAAGGGCTAGAGTAGAACAGCTAAACAGTCTAGGGAGGTAAAATCATGGGAAGCCATGTGTGCCAATGCCAGGAGCCTTAGCAACAAGATGGAAGATCTGGGGGCTGTCATGGTCGTGTCAGACCTGGACATTTGGCCATCACAGAAACCTGGTGTAATGATAACCATGACTGGGAGATGGCCTTACCTGGCTACAACATATTCAGAAGAGACAGGGCAGGCAGGAAGGGAGGAGGTGGCATTGTATGTGAAAATGACATAAGGGCCAAAGAGATCCAGGAGGAACAAATGGGGAGAGATACTGTGGGTTAAGCTGGAAAGGAAAATGGGGCCAGCCATCCACACAGGTGTGGTCTATAGACCACCAGCCCAGGAGGAAGAAACAGATAGGCAGCTGATGCTAGCCATCAAAGGATGGCAGACAAGGTGAGGTAGTACTGGTTGGAGACCTCAATATTCCAGATGTGGACTGGAGCATCCCAGCAGCAGCATCAACTAGAGAGCAGATTTATCCTGGACTCCCTTCAGGGTGCCTTCTTCAAGCAATTGGTCATGGAACCAACTCAGCAGAAGGCAATACTGGACCGTGTGCTCACAAACAGGGACAATGTGGTAACAGTGGGGAGCACCTGGGCAACAGTGACCACCATTCACTGTGGTTTGAAATCACAGAAGGAGCAGAACCAAACCACACAAAACACGATCCTGGATTTTAGGGGGCAGACTTTGGGAAAATGGGGAGATACTTGAAAGAGGCATTAAGGGAATGGGGCAGGAATCAGGGGTTGAGGAACAGTGGGCAGTATTTAAAACAGGGATTACAAGAGCAACAGAATTATGCATTAAGCAGGTTAGCAAGAGGAAAGGAAGAGGAGACCATTATGGTTTTCCTAAGAGGTAGCAAAAGAAAGTGAATGCCAAAAATATTGCATTCAGGCAATACAAAAAGACACAGGCAGAAGGGGATAGGAGAAGTACCAGGAGAAGCAAAGGGAGGCAGGGAGGTCAGTAAGGGAAACCAAAGCTCAGACAGAAGAGCACATTGCAAAATCAGTGGGTAGAGGGGACAAAACCCTTCACAGGTACATAAGTGAAAAAAGAAAGGCAAAAGGAGGGATAGGGAGACTGAAGGGGAGGATGGGGGCTGCGTGGAGGATGACAACAGTAAAGCTGACATATTGAATAGGTATTTCTGCTCAGTCTTTACTGAGGAAGAGGAGGGTAATGGGTCTGAAGAGAGTACAAGAGGTGAGAATGGTGCAGAAATGGACACAAGTCCTTTACATGAGAAAGGGTCCTGAAGGAACTGGAAGTAATAAGAGTTGATAAAGCAATCGGGCCAGATGGGTGCACCCCAGGGTCCTTAAAGAACTAAGAGAGGTGGTTGCTGAACCTCTGGCTATCCTGTTTAGCTGATCACCGGAAACAGGAGGTATCCAAAGACTGGAGGACAGCAGATGTAGTCCCCTTATAAAAAGCAGGAACAAAGAGGAAGCAGGAACTACAGACCAGTCAGCCTCACCTCAGTAGTGAGGAAGATCATGGAAGCACTACTGAAAGAGAGATTGGTGGAACATCTGGTTGTCAATGGACTACAGGACGCAAGGCAGCATGGTTTCACCAGGGGAGGTCATGCCAGACCAACCTCATTGAATTTTTGACTGGGTGACTAGGGAGGTGGATCTGGGAGGGCAGTGAACCTTGGCCTATCTGGACTTCAGCAGGCCTTTGACACTGTGCCACATAGAAGATTATTACACAAACTGGTGAATATGGGTGTGGGCATGACAGTAGTGTGGTGGGTAGGTAACTGACTGGGCAGCAGGACACAGAGAGTGGTGGTAAATGGCTGTCACTCCACAGAGGGAAGAGTGACCAGTGGGGTACCACAGGGATCAGTGCTGGGACTGTCCTATTCAACATCTTCCTAAGTGACATTGTGTAGGACCTAGAAGGCAGAATTTCACTGTTCACTGATGACACAAAGCTCTGTAACAGAGTAGACACACCAGAGGGTGTAGACAGAATGAGAAGGGACCTCTAGAAACTTGAAGAATGGTCAGGGTTTGACAGCTGAAATTCAATGCAAAGAATTACAAGATAATGCATTTGGGGCACAAAGCCCCTGGCACAATATATTAGTTGGGGGGTGGAGGATATAGCACATATCAAGCAGGAAAGGGATCTTGGGGTTATCATCTCTGATGACCTCAAGGTAGGGAAACAGTGTGACAAGGCAGCAGGTAAAGCAAATAGGATGCTAGGATGCTGGGATGCATAGGCAGGGCCACACCAGTAGAAAAGGAGGTCATAATTCCACTATACAAGGCACTAGTGAGGCCCCACCTGAGTACAGTGTACAGTTCTGGAGACCTTACCTGCTTAAGCACATAGACAGAGTAGAGAAGGTTCAGAGGTGGGCAACAAAGATGGTACATGGATTGCATCACAAGTCCTATGAGGACAAGTTGAAGGAATTGAATATGTACTCCCGGAGGAGAGGGAGGAGAGGGGCATGATAGAGACATACAAGTATCTTACAGGGAGGAACAGGGTGCAGGAATACACTATTTGTAAGTGAAAAAGATGTTCCAGGACTAGACGGCATGGTATGAAGTTGGAAGGAGGACAAATCAAAGAAAAGCGGAGGAAGAATTTCTTCACAGAACGGGTGGTGAACAAGTGGAACACCCTGCCAGAGGAATGGTGGGGCTGAAACAATCACAGGATTTAAGAATGCATGGGATAGACATAAAGGAATTCTGGAGGTCAGGGGTAAGGGCAACAAACTTCTAGGAAAACATAAACTGAACTTACAAGCTCAAATGGGCAGATGGGCCATAGGCCTCATCTGCCGATACTGTCTATGTATCTCTATTAAATTGAGCTCTGTTAGGGAATGTGACAACCATTTCCTTTTCTTGAATCAGACAGCTATTCACCCACATAACTGACCATGCTAGGTGAAATAAATAACACATCAATTAGGGTTGCTGGAATAGGAATAGTTCTGACCTCAATCACATCATCCTTTGTCAACACACAGTCAAGTTCTTTACTAAGATACTCTAGTAGTTGAAATTTGAAGTTGACTGGGTCAAAGTTCCCCAGTTCTTTGGGCCATACAATCTCATGGCGGATATGTTTCTAATTAGTTACAGGCTTGGAACATGCGTTCTTAATACTTTCATTCTTTTCACCCACTATTACATCATCTTAAATGGGCATGACCCTCTACTTATTTGGCCTGTGTGGCTACCCCATCATCTGGGAGATAGACCTCACAGGCCCAGTTCCTTACTTATGGGGTTCAGCCTAACTGTTGATTCAGGAGCTTAATTTCTTGCTCTAGACTACCCAATTGCATTTCCAGGTCATACTTATATCTGGGTTCTTCCACTAATTGGTGATCCATCTTGCCATGCATGTCAGCCTTATTATTAGACAAACTGACCAATTACTCCCTCTATTTCAGTACCATTTCCTGTATGACTTTACTTTCATCATCTTGTATTATTATTTCTTGACCTATATTCTTTGTTACATTGTGTTTTGATTTTCCCTTTTTAAACTCTTTTTCTTATTTTTCTGTTTTAAAGAATCTCCCTTCATGTCTGGTATTTCTATGATACTAAAATCTGGTCTCAGCCTCACTTTATCATGTTCTTGTTGAATCTCTTGTCTCTGAATTTCACCTTTGTTGCTGATTTATTAGATCATTTTATACTTAGCCCTCAATTTTGGCTCTGTTAACAGCCACATCATTCCTCAATGCCTCTGTTATACTTTTATTAATCACCAGTTGTTCCATTAATACTAAATGGGCATCATGCGGATTCTTTAGTAAGGATATAAGATTTTCATTCAAGCTCATAGGCAGATACAAATTTCAATGCTGAACCATTTGATAACCAACCTGGACACCACAGTTACTGCAGTACCTCAATTCATTGTTAATTATATGACCATCAATTTGTTTTAATCCATCAGTTGTGAGCTCCAGCTTATCTGTTACCTCACCCAGTCCATCTTTTATTAATAGATTACTTGGGAACCAGCTGTACCATTGGAAGCCTCCCTGCTCCTCTAGTTGCTCTCTTTTGTTTCATTAGAGAGTCATAACTGTGGAGATTTCTCAATATCTGTAAGGTGTACTGAATCTCCTTTGGATATAGATATATGTTGTTCACATCCTATTTCCCTAGCTGTTAACTTTTCTCTTTCTCTTGATGTTTCCCAACTGGTCCTACAGTAGTATATTAATTATCTGCAAACTCTGGTCTTCTGCTACTTGTGACATGTCACTGGCTTCAATTTCAGTGCCAGGTATGTCAGCATATTCTGTGGAGACATAGGAGTTATTAAGACTATCATCCTCCACTGGGTTAAATATTACATAATCTTCTCCATAATCTAGTCTCTCAAGAGTTTCCTCTCTGTGACTATTTTGTGTCATCCTTACCTAGGTGTAGATGTTTTAGTAATATGTGAGCTGATATGCTCTGTAATTTTGTTTGCCTTTTTCTTTTAATTTTCTTTGTTTTGCTTTTTATTATTAGGCCACTTCCTGTAAGGAGAGTGACTACTGCTCTGCTGTCTCTGTAGCCTAGTGACAACCATTATAGCTATACGTTCTTAGTAACAATACAGTAGAATAACAACAACAATACAGTAGCAATTACAATAACAAAGAAAGCAACAAAAATAAATCTATTATGGGTTGCTTATTCTCCAATGTCTCTATAGTGTCTCTAAGATGTCCAAATAATTCAGACTTGTTTTCCTCTCTTTACCTCAGTAATCAATATCATAGCAATCTTCTCGAATTCTATTTGTACTCTTCACTTACATTGTCCAAAGGAATAGTTAATCTGATAATTCTGCACAAGCTCATGCAGGATCTGAGTGAATTCTGTTCAAATTCTATGCAAGTTCTGTGCAATATCTGTACAAGTTCTGTGCAAATGTCTGTGCAAAATCTGTGCAAATTCTATGCAGATTCTTGTGCAAATGTTCCAACTTCATATGACAACACAGTCCTGCCAGTCATTAGTAATAACAACAGTTGGTTTTGTGCCCTCTGAAGATTCACTCACCAGCTGCACCAGTTCTCATCATGTTCCCTCAACAGAGTTTCAGAGGTGTGGACAATTCTTGCAATCTGGGAATAAATCAGAAAATACAGTGGGAAAAGCAGCTCAGAAGGCAGCTCATAAAAGTTTCTACTTCAGCATTTCCCACACCACCAGTTCTACAAGTGGTCTGGAACATTTATTCCAGCTCTTAGCTAGTGGCTCACAGTCCCATATAGTTATTTACCCTGGTTTTAGGAGAGCTGGCTTTGCCAAAATGGGTGAGTGCCTAGGAATGCACTCAGCAAATGGGCAGGAAGGAGGGGTGGAAGAACAAAGGAATAATCAAAACTGCCATCACAGAAGCAACAAGCCCTTTGTGAAGCAAATAAACAAACAAAAAGGAAGTAAAAAACCCACTATGGTTTTCAAAGGAGGTGGCAGGAAAGGTTAGGGAGAAAAGATAGCATTCAGGTAGTACAAGGAATCACAGAAACAGCAGGACAGAGAACTGTATCAGTTAAAGCAGAAGGAAGCAGGAAGGCAGTCAGAATAGCAAGGCCCAAACTGAGGAAAGATAGCACACTCAGTTAAGAAGTGGGATAACACCATTTATAGGTACATCAGGAGTGAAGGAAGACCAAGGAGGATAGTGAGGGCTTAAAAAGGGAGGGGGTTGGCAGAGGGTGACTGTGACAAGGCAGAGATATTAAATGAATACTTTTGCTCAGTATTCATACAAGAAGAAGAGGGGAGGTACCCAAACCAAACAATAAAAGCACTCTGGACAGGAGGGTTGATACCAGTCCATTCACAGAAGAAAGGGTCTTGAAGGAACCCCTAAAACTCAAAGTGGACAAAGCAATGGGGCCTAATGGGATTCACCCCAGAATTCTAAAAGAACTAAGGGGAGAACTAGTGACACCATTGACTACCCTTTTAACAAATCATGGGAGATGGTGTGGTACCAGAGGACTGGAGGAGGTGGATGTGATTACTCTTCACAAATGTGGGAGCAAAGGCAGATGTAGGAAACTACAGACCTGTTAGCTTGACCTCAGTGGTAGGAACAATGATGCAATCACTTCTGAAAGAAATAATTATTGAGTACCTAAAGGCCAGTGGGCACAGGACCAAAGGCAGCATGGATTCATAGCAGGATGTTCTTGTCAGACAAATCTAATAGATTTCTTTGACTGGGTAACATAGAAACATAGAAGTTGATGGCAGATAAGGACCTAAGGCCAATCCAGTCAGCCCATTTTTTCTACCCTTATAAATGTGCCATCAGCCTTTGCTCTGTCAATGGCCTATCTATTCATACTCATCTGTATTGCTCCTTATGCCTATCCCATGCCTGATTGAAGACCTGCACTGTATTCATATCCACCACTTCCTGAGGTAGGCCGTTTCATGCATCCGCCCTCTTTCTGTGAAAAGAACTTCCTCACATTACCCTTAATCAGCCTCCTCTAATCTCATGATGTGTCCTCTTGTCCTGCTATTTTTCTTATATTGAAACATGTTGGACTCTTCCATCTTATCAATGCCCTTAAGGTGTTTGAATGTTTTGATCATATCTCTCTCCTCCTTTGCTCTAGGGTATAGGCATTTGACACAGTTCCACACAAAGATTAATAAACAAGTTAGCCAGCCTGGAAGTGGGTTCCAGTGCAGGTAGCCTAGGTAACAAGCCGGTTGGACAACATGACCCAGGGGTAATAGTGAATGGAGTACACTCTGAAGAAAGGGGAGTTACTAGTGGGTACCACGGGTTCAGATTGAACCAGTACTCTTAATGTCTTTATAGGTGACATTGCTGAGGGACTGGAAGGAAACGTATGCCTCTTTGCAGATGACACAAAGATTTGAAACAGGGTTAATACACAAGAAGGGGTACAAAGGATGAGAAGGAACTTGCAAGATGGAGGAATGGTCAAAAATATGGCAGCTAGATTCAATGCAAAAGTGCAAGTAATACACCTGGGAAACAAAACCCAGGGAAGAGTACATAATGGCAGGGAGCGGTACTAACAACAACACAATGGAATGGGACCTGGGGGTAGTCATATCAGATGGCCTTAAGGTAGGTAAGCAAAGTGAGAAGGCAGAAAGGAGGGCTAGAGGATACTCAGATGTATAGGAAAAGCATCACCAGTAGAAAACAAGAAGTTGCTATCCCTCTGTACAGACAGTTGGTGAGATCCCATCTGGAGTACTGCATGCAGTTCTGGGGACCCGTCTCTGCAGAGACATAGACTGGATGGAGGCAGTCCAGAAGAGGCAACTAAAATTGTGCAGGGTCTGCAACATAAGCCATATGAAGAGACTAAAGAGCTTAATATGTATACCCTTGAGGAAAGGAGGAGAGGGGGACATGGTAGAAACTTTCAAGTACCTCAAGGGAATCAACAAAGTCCAAGATGGGAGCTTCTTTATGAAAAAGAGATGTACAAGAACAAGGGCATCATTTGAAAATAGAGAGGATGGCTCAGGGGCAATGTGAGAAAATACTTTTCACAGAGAGGGTGGTGGACACATGGAACCGCCTTCCTGGGGAGGTTGTGAGGTAAAAACAGTGAGGGAATTCAGGAATGCATGGGACAGACATAAGGCAATTTTAGTGAAGGGTAGGAGGAAGTAGGGTGTTGGGTAACTGAAAACTGCAGTTTATCAGATAGGTAGGAATTGGGCAGACTAGATGGGCTAAGCAGTCCTTATCTGTTGTCAAAGTCTATGTTTCTATGTTACCCCTATGCACGCATGTATATATTCCCAGTAGTAAGCAATAGTGGGCAGTAAAATGTCAAATTACAATAAATATTTCTTAAAGAGAATGTTTTTGAACTTCCTTCCACATTAATATCTGCATGTAAGATTGCATCACAATATCCATCTAAATGCCCGAATACTTGTTGCAGGGTGTTGATATACCCTCCTGAAAAGTGTCCAATTGAGCTTCCTGCAACAAGAGTGAAGTACTACGCTCAAACTAAAAGAAGTTTAAAATGTGCAATGAACAATGCAGTTATCCAGTGAGTGCCTGAACACATCTACAGCATGCTATTCCAGTGGTATAATGGAGTACCCTGCCCCAGAATGCCACGCATGCATTTGTCTTCTGGAACACGTGAGCAATTTACCCAATCACAAAATGTGTTTTAAAATTTAAAAATAAAGCTTTTGAGTAATAAAACAATAGCTCTATGTTCTATATTTACTTCATGCTTATGTAAAAAATAAATATATGTCTCTGCAACCTAGTAAGTGTAATGTGTGGGGAAGAAATATGTGCTGGGACACTAATACATTGCTTCTTTTCTAGGGCAAAACAGGTAAGAGTTTTTTCTTTTTCTTCCTTCTTTCCACTTCAGGAGGTAAAATAATAAAGACAAAAAGGAACAACCACTTCCCAGGGTATCGAAAAGATCTTGTATCCTCCCCACTGCCACAACAATTGTTCCAGTAAAAGTTTCTGGCCTTCTGCTGTAGACCTCCCCGAGGTTTCCTTCTTATCTCCCTCAGGGACATCCTCTGCCACCGCCAGACTGCATGAAACCTGGGAGGGGGCAGTAAAGGAACAGACAGAGAAGGCCAGAATAAAGTCCTGCAACACAAGATGGCCTGAAAGAGCCAGATCTGCTTCTCGTGTGTAAGTGCAACCTGTGCTCAATGAAAACACAATATCAAATAAGCAGTGATGCATACTGCATAACGAGTAAACACAAAACACTTTCCAACAATAGGCAACGTGGTTTACTGATTCTAAAAATAATATTGCTAGTCAGGCCCCTGCTGAGTGCTCCTTGAGTTCAGCGTGCAGTTGCTCCTCCTCTCTCTCTTTCACCTCAGGACTCTGGCGGTATTGAACTTGAGCTCACACACACCTTACAACACAATGGTATATTAACAGTCATTACACAGTATGGGTAAACAGAAAAAGATGCAATCCTTGGAGGTTATCTGCAAATTCCAAGATGAAGGAACAATTGAAATGGGACTCGGAACTGTTCTATAAAAATCGCCAGTACAACATTCAGGTTAAAGGAGAGTGATAGTGATTGCAAACTACTATGGCTAGTATCTTTTGTAGTATGGCTATGATACCTAGCCATATTACCTGTCAATGTAGCAATGTAGCACTTTTTATTTTCCAGCAGTTGTCAAACAGATGATACAAGGCCCTATACAAGGTCCAAGTGCCACATATCCAGAGATTAAAAGATTAGTCTTACTGACTGGAGTGCCTTCATTGCTCGTAGCACTCAGGCTTCATTAACTACTCTCAGCTGGCCTCCATTTCTATTCCCCAGTTCCCCTCACCTGAATGAGAAAATAAATATAAATCACGGTATTTGCATGAAAACCAAAAGTAATGAACCTTTCAAAGATTCTTGTCTAAAAATGAATGTGATTTGATCCCTTATCCCCAGAAACTCATCCCACACTCTGCTAGATCTGAACCCCCCCACGCTAAATACCAATAATACAAAGAAGCAAAAGAACATTATATAAACAATTGAATGACACTGAGATGTTGAGCATGTATTCTAGGCTAGAATAAAACGCCAAGAGAAAAAAAGTTTTTTTAAAAAGCCAGAAGTAATTGGCTGTTTGTACCAACTCTGCAAATGTGCACTTTTGTGCCTTAGTTGCAGAGTTTCCCTTTAAAATGTACTGGGTAGGAAAGGGTGCCCCCAGGACACAGATGGGAACTGACCTGCCCAGGGTGCATTGCTGTAAAGAAGCAGGAAGCAGCTGATCTCCAAAAGAAAAGCATACTGGAATTGAGAAGATGCCAGAATAGAAGTGTCTGAATGCAGCTAAAATTAAAGTAAAACACAAACCTATGATCCTTGCAAAATGAATGTAAACATGTAGGAAAGAGAACAACAGTAGTGAGGAATGAGCTAACTAAAGATTTTTGTTGTTGCAGTTAGCACAGCTACACAAAAAGAAAAACATGGGCTACACATTTAAAATGAAATAAATATTGCTAACTGCAATCAAGGTAAGCAAGAAATACCCTTATAAATTGAATAACTAAGCCAGTATGTGCTTAGGAATCTGTAACAATGTACATATCTTTAGAATAAAATAAAATTTCTGCCTCAGGTAATAAAAAACAGCTTTGAAAGTCCAAAATGAAAGAACTACAGAGGAAATAAAAGTCAGAGGAGAGATTTTATTTTACTGAAACCATTGTTGAAAAGGAAATGGGAAAGACGCTTGAAGGCATAAGAAGTGCTAGCAAAGAAATTTCGAATTATAGATATATACAGTTATAAAAAATACAGTTTTTTGTATAATATTTGTATTTGCTTTTCAACAAACTTCAACAGGCAATCGAATACACAACTTATTCATTCTACTGCCAATGTCATACGTTACAGTAATCAACCTTTCACTTCATTACCAACTATGTTCCATTCCAGTTAAATTTACTTAAATTAAATTAGATTAAATTAAATTAAAGTGAAAGTGCAACCAGTATACTCAAGCTTTTTACATCCAATCCTTTTCTCATTCCTATTTTCCTCCATCCTTTACTTCATTCCTTTTTATCTTTCCTTTTATTCTACTTGAAGTTTCCCTGCTCCCCTTTTTACTCCTTCTTTCTGCTTTCTATATACCATCTCTCTTCCTCCTTCCCCAGCTCAGCTTATGAAACCTTCCCTTAATACCCAACTCTCTTCCTCTGACAGAGAAACCAAAAAGGGCCCGTTGCCTTGTAAATCCTTCCTCCCTTCCCCATCACGTAGGTTAGCCTCTAGTCCCAATGTCTGCAGCACCATCCTCCACCACCCTTGGACTGTCGTGCAACTTGTGAGACCAAGTATTCTGGATCCCATGGCGGCCCAGAACATATAGTACCCTAATCCATCTAGGTATACCGCGTCCATTCCTCCTCTTCTCTATCTACCACCCCAAATAAACATCCCAAAGAATCCAATGGCAACTCCCTCCCAGCAATCTTTCCCACTCTGGACACCACATCCTTCCAATATTTCTGCAGTATCGGCACTCCACAAACGAATCATATATGTTCCCGTCACGAACCACACCTTCCGCATAAAAGTGATACTTCAGGGTCATGTATACACACGATTACGGTGGGTGGTACACCCTGTGGATATATTTAAAATATGCCTCCTTATATTTATTGCAAACCATAATCCCAGAATGAATTGGGAGCAGTAATTTCCAATTTGTATCTGTTATGCCCTACTGAGGTCCTGTTCCCACGATTTTTTAGTTCTTAGCATTCTATCAGGAAGTATGATCTTTCTCTCTTCACGCCCAGCCTATGAACCCTTTCTCCTGATTTTGAGCTGCTTAGATCATTTACTTCCCCAGGTTTTGTTTCCCAGGTGTTACCTTGCACTTCTTAGCACTGAATCTAAACTGCCATACATTTGACCATTCCTCTAACTTTGCCAAGTCCCTTCTCATCCTTTCCACCCACCTTGTGCATCAACTCTGTTGCAGATCTTTGTGTCATCTGCAAAGAGACATACTTTTCCTTCCAGTCCCTCTGCAATGTCACTTATAAAGACATTAAAGAGGACCCGTCTAATACTGAACCCTGCGGTGCCCACTAGTAACCCCTTCTTCTAGAGTGGACTCCATTTACTATTACCTCTGTGTCCTATTCTCCAACTCATTCTTTACCCAGGCTGTCATCTTGGGACCCACTCCCAGGCTGGCTAACTTGTATTAATCTTTTGTGTGGGACTGTGTCAAATGCCTTGCTAAAGTCTAGGTAGGACATGTCCACAGCCCTCCCTGATCTACTACTTTGGTCACCCAGTCAAAGAAATCTATCAGATTCGTCTAGTATGACCTTCCACTGTGAATCCATGCTGCCTTGGGTTCTGTGCCCCTCCTGGCCTCTAGATACTCGGCAATTCTTTCCTTCAGAAGTGATTCCATCATTTTCCCTATCACTGAGGTTAAACTAACAGGTCTGTAGTTTCCTGCTTCTGCCTTGTTCCCACTTTTGTGAAGGAAATCACATCTGCCCTCCTTCAGTCCTCGGGTACCACCCATCCTCCCATGATTTGTTACAGAGGGGTCAGTGGTGTCACTAGTTCTACCCTTAGTTCTTTTAGAATTCTGGGATGAATCCCATCAGGCCCCATTGCTTTGTCCACCTTCAGTTTTAAGAGTTCTTTTAGAACTCTTTCTTCTATAAATGGGCTGGTATCAACTTCTGTATCCAGAGTGCTTCTATTGTTTGTTTTAGGTACCCTCCTCTTCATTTGTAAATACTGAGCAAAAATAATTGTTTAGTATCTCTGCCTTTTCACAGTTACCTCTGCCCACCCCCTCCCCTTTATTAAGCCTCACTATCCCTCCTTGGTCTTCCTTCGCTCCTGATGTACATATAAAGGTTTTATCCCCTTCTTAACTTGAGTTGGCTATCTTTTCCTTGGTTTGGGCCTTTGCTGTTCTGACTGCCTTCCCAGCTTCCTTTTGCTTTAACTGATACAGCTCTCTGTCCTGCTCCTTCTGTGGTTCCTTGTACTTCCTGAATGCTTTCTTTTCTCTTGAACCTTCACTGACACTTCCTTTGAGAACCATAGTGGTTTCTTACATCATTTTGTTGTTTATTTGCTTCACACAAAGGCTTGTTACCTCTGTGATGGCAGTTTTATTATTCCCCATTGTTCTTCCACCCTCCTTCCTGCCCATTTGCTAGTGCATTCCTTAGGCACTCACCCATTTGAGCAAAGTCAGCCCTCCTAAAGTCCAGTACTTTTGCCTTTGTATGGCTTGACTCTATTGCTGTGTTTATTGTGAACCATACTGTTTGATTGTCGCTAGTTCCCAGATGGCTACCCACTTCTACATCTGTGATCCTCTCCATCTCCATTTGAGAGAACCAGGTCTAAGATTGCTCCCTCTCGAGTGGGCTCCAATACTAGTTGTCTAAGGCATGCCCCCTGTAGGGCATCTAGAATAACCCCACTCTTCAAAGTGGCTCTGCAACTGCACTCCAGTTAACATCTGCATATTCAGATCACCCATCAGCAATATCTCCCTTTTTCTGCCATTCTAAGTATAATTTCTATCATTTCCTTGTCCATTTCTCCCCTAGAGGGTCTGTATACAACCCTATGCGGATTGTGGTGCCATTGCCTGTCTCCAAATTGACCCACAGTGCTTCTTCTCCTCCCTGTTTACCCTTTTGTTCTGTTGCTTTGATTCCTTCCCTTATGTAAAGAGCTACTCCTCCTCCTCTTTATCCTCCCTGTCTCCCCATATAGATAGCGTATCCTGGTATGTTTACATCCCAGTCATGGTTTTGTATGTACCATGTTTCTGTGACTACACGATATCCAGATGTTCCTCCTCCATCAAGGCCACTAATTCAGGAAGCTTGTTACCCAGACTATGGGCATTGGTACTCATTGCTCTCCATTTTTGATGGCTTTACCTTCTGTTGCAGCATCCCACACTGACCTACCTGGTCTTTTCTCATTTAGTACCCTGTTTTGTGGGAGAGGCTGGGATTTTCTGCTGCTTATCAGTACCTCCCCCTTGACTAGTTTAAAAGCTTGCCAATGAAGCATTTAAACTGATTGCTCAAAAGACTTGTTCACTTCCTGGACAGATGCAGACCATCCTGCCAGTATAGGCTGGTGTCCCTCAGGTGGAACCCCAGTCCTCAATGAGGCCAAACCCCTGTGCTCCACACCATTTTTCAACCATTCATTAAACTGCACGGTGCAAAGTACCCTCGTCTCACCCATGCCATTAACAGGCAGCACCTCTGAGAAGGATACTGTGTGTGCTACTTGTCTTAGACCCTCCCCAACTCTACAAAGTCCTCCTGCACTGCTCTAATCTCATGATGAGCCAAGTCATTTGTCCCTAGGTGGACAATGATGTCCAGCTCAGACTCCGTGCAGCTGTTCTCGTGATCCTGAGAATGTGCTTCCTGTCCTCCAAGCCATGGCACCAGGCAGGGACCTTACTTCAGTTTTCCCTGCTCCCCCAGTCCTATCCCCTAATATGGGTCCCCACCAGGAGCTGCTTCCTTTCCTGTGGTGTCCTCTGCCTCCTTCCTGTGGGCCTCCCTTGTGACAGTTGTCCTCAGCCTCCTTAGTCTCCTCTGTGGGTGCACCATAGGGGAGATATGCTCCCAGAATGGTGTATGGATTGTGGAGTGGAACAACTGACTGGGTGTGCCTCTGTTCCACCATCCTCACCTCCCTGAGCCCACTGTGGTCCAACTGCTGTGCTTTGCAACCTCTGAGGTAGTGGTGGTGGCTGTGGTGCTCCTGGATGGGGAGGTTCCCTTCCTACTGTCCAGTGTGGCCTGGGGAAGGTTCTCTTACTACTGTCCAGTGTGGCCTGAAGACGGGCAACTTCCTCCCTCAGGACAGAGGTTGTCTGCAAATAGGGCAGCATCTCAGCCTCCAGAAAGACTCCCGGAAGACTGCGCCCCCATCCATTATATTTTCTCCCTCATGTTTATCTACTTTTTTTTGTGTGTGTGATTGATTTGTTATATAGAAATATATATATTATACAATGTGTATGCTTATATTGTCAGTGCAGTGTGCTAGAGAGGATATGACAGTGATATGCACTTGCACTCTTGAGGAAATGATGTCAGAACCCCAGGTATAAAGGAACTATTTCCAGGGGTGGGCAGGGTGAGGGGTGGGCAGGGGTTGGACCTAAACTGAGCCTCATAGAAACAATCAGCTAAAAGCTCTGACCCACCGCTGCGATGGAGTGCCTTCCTGTCAGCAAGATGCCCTACACAACAATTTGACAGAGAAAATACCCTGCTAATCAAACAGAGAAAATCCAGACATCCAAGTCAGGCACAGGTAAACCTCCCCAGCCCCAAAACAGCCTGGTGATTTGTGCTCTGAAAGCAGTCAGACCCAAAATAAGTCAGCTGTGCACCAGGACAGACACAGTAAACAGTATGCCGTTCCTCAGGGTTTAAACTCTTCCTGCACTGAAAATCTTAAAAATTGTAACAAAAGTAAAGCAAGATCTGCCTTCCTCTGTTGCTTGAAAGATTGTCTTTCCTGATAATTCTAAGTTCCTTATTTCACCTTTCAGTTAGAAGCAGCCTCCACCTGCAGAATATCTGCTACAAACCAAAGACAACTGTAAGGTTCACCTTCCTCTGTTGTGAGCACAACTCGCTTTCTTGCAAATCCTATGTTCAGTATTGCAGCTTCCAGCCAGAGGTAGCTTCATTGTCTTACCTCTTTTCCAGCCCCTTAAACCACATTACTTCCGACTTGCCCAAATTAATTTTGTAACCCGAGAATATCCCTAACTCCTCTACAGTGACAGAAGTGGAGGAACGTCCGCCTAGGATCCTTCATAAACAACAGCATATCATCCTATAATGGTGCCAATTTATGTTGTGACCTCCCTTCCCCCACCCCCCTATATGCTCCATGATCTCTGATTGCTACAGCCAGAGGTTCTATCGCAAGCGCAAATAATAAGGGGAGAGCGGGCAGCCCTGCCTCGTGCCTCTCTCCAAATTAAACCTCTCTGACCTACTTCCATCTACTACCACCTGCGCCGGGCATCTATACATCGCTTTACCCATCCCAGGAATGGTTCACCCAGACCAAACCTCCCCAATATTTCAAACAGGTAGTTCCATTCCACCCAGTCAAACGCTTTTTCTCATCCATTAAAAGGATCCCTATATCTTCCTTTCCCTGTTCGCTCTCCAAAGTATATTAAGCAGCTGTCTCATATTATGATATGACTGTCTTCCTTTAATAAACCCGTTTGGTCGGGTGAACCATCCCGGAAGCATCTCCTCCAGTCTACAGGCCAGAACTTTAGCTAATATCTTCAAATCACAATTTAACAGTGATATCGCTGATACGAGGCACATAATTGCGATCCTTCCCTCCTTTGGTATGAGGCATATGACAGCATCATAACACATATCTGGCAAGCTAATCTCTTCCATCTCTTCATTTTGTTGGAACACTTTACTCAGCACCCCACAGTTCGGCCCCATCAGTTTATAATACTCCACGGATACCCATCGGTCCACTAGCTTCCCCTTCTGCAATTTTTGGATTGCTTGCATCACCTCCTCCATTATTGGTTTCCCTAACTTTCTCTCTGTGTCTGCGTGGCTTTCGGAACTTTTATCTTCCTAGGAATTCTAACATCTTTTCTTTCGTTCCTATATCATCTGCCTGATATATTGTTGAAAGAAGGCCCAGAAGGCCTTCTGCATTTCCTTATCCTTGCTCTGCAGGGTGCCCTGATCATCTCTCACCCCAAAATTCTATTCATCCTCTTACTCCTTCATAAGGTTAACCACCATTGGTCCTGGTTTATTTCCATTCAAATATACAGTATATCTCCTGTTAAATAAGCCAGCTCCCCCTGCTTCTGATCTCAAGTGTATTCAATGCCTCCTTCACTATGTCCAGCATTCGGACTATCTCCCCCTTTTCTCCACAAGCCACCCTCATTTCTAACTCCTTTAATTTATTTTCCAGCTCACTTCTTGTGCCTCCGTTTCCTCTTTATCCGAGATACATATTCAATAATTGCTCCCCTCATAAACACCTTGCCCGTTTCCCAGAGTATATTTTCGAGACCCCCTTCATCATTTGTTGCCATAAACAAATCCCAGCTGTCCTCCAGATGTTTCCTAAATTCCTCATTCTGAGCCATATATGGGGAATTTCCATGAGGGGGATCCCTGTTTCTCTCTCCTTGTGCTTTCATTACCACCATTGGGGTCCTGAAATATGTATAGGGCTGTCGTCTCCCATACCGAGCATACCATTCCCTCGTTGCGTAAATGTAATCTATCCGTGTCCATGTTTTGTGGGGGTTTGAGTAAAAGTATACTCCCTCACTCCGGGTTTGCCATTCGCCATACATCTACCAAATCTAGTTCTGCCATTCCTTCTTGCCATTGTTGCATCCCCTGACATTCTCCCTTTCCTTCAGAGTGGTCCGTTTTCAGTCCATTGCCCAATTCAAGTCCCCCATTATTAACCCCGAGAACTGCTCCCAACCAGTAAATCCAGCAAGAGGCATAGAATTGGTAATCGTGTACCACCGGCATACACCGATCCTAAGGTGATCTGCTCCCCATCCAGGAATCCCAAAATAAAAATAAATCTCCCCTCCTTGGTGTCCCTAAGTACCCTCTGCACCTCCAAGTTCAAGCATTTATGTATCAATATGGCTACTCCTCTTTTACGTACTGAGGCAGATGCTGCATAACACTTCCCTCCCATCCTCGGGCCAGTTTGGCGTGCTCTGCCTCTGTTAGGTGCATTTCTTGTAATAGAGCATTTGGGCTCCCCTCTTGAGGGCTGTCAACAGCATAGACCTCTTTATTGGATTTATAATACCTTGAACATTCCAAGTAATCACATTAATACTTTTGCTAACAGACATTGATATATGTTATTTCTTTCACTTCTTCATTTTACCACTAATAGCATCATAATCCCGTATACTTGGTTGCACTTTGTTCATACAAAAAAAAAACAACAGTATCAAAACAAGCATTCTCAACAACATTTTAAACATATAACTTTGTACAGTTCCCCACCTCCTTTCTTCCCTTGTCCACTACCTCCTCCAAGTCCCTACCATACCTCCTCCCTTAACCTTTTCACTACTTGCTCCTTCCCTCTATCCCTAATCTGATTCACTCCATCCCTCTTCCTTGCACAACTCCCCTGTCTCTCATGTTCCAACTTTTCCTTCCTGCACCCCGCCCTCCTTCCTCTCTTTGGGATAACCCCCTCCAAACATATCTCTTCCTTCCTTTCCCTCCCTTGTTTATCTCCTTCTCTTACACACTATCAGTCTCCCAACTTGAGTGTCTGCCTCATCCCCAGATACTGAAAGAGACGCTCCCCCACTCTTCCTCCACAGCCAGTTTAACTTTGTTTCCTTGCCCTGTAACTTCACCCTTTAACTAACCCCTTCCTTGCAGTTACCTCCAGCATTTCCTGTCCCGCTCTTGTCACACTATCTCCACTGCTGTCCTCCATGCAGCCCCTCTTCTTTTCCAGTTTGAAGCCCTTCCCTTCCTTTATCCCTCTGCTTACATTGGTCTCCCCTTGCCTGCACCACACGGGTTCTCCAAAAGGAAATGGTTGGGTCATCCCAGAGGGACAAGCAGGAGAATAGGCCTGGATTTAAAAGCCAGCAGCAAGCCTTCTCCCCCCACCCGCCCTTCTGCCTGTACCCTATGTGCTTTTCCAGCCAGCCTCTCTGTTCCCGAGCATCTCGGCCTTTCTCTTCACATCCGGGTATTTCTGTCACGTAATGTTGGCTCCGTCCCACAATGGCACTTCAAACAGCCTTCACATA
Organism: Neoceratodus forsteri; assembly: GCA_016271365.2. Lineage (NCBI taxonomy): Eukaryota > Metazoa > Chordata > Ceratodontiformes > Ceratodontidae > Neoceratodus > Neoceratodus forsteri. The sequence goes on from CM057452.1 coordinate 142,964,143, forward strand.
TGTCCCCTTCTGTTCTCTCTGCCACCATCAGGACAGTCCGCCAGTCTTATCAATTTACAGTGTCCCTGTCCATTTCCACAGACAGCAGTTGCAAATAAACTTTGCCAGTAATCACTCTTTCTCCTCCAGCACAAACTTGAACATCGATACTGCAGATCCAAACACAAATGAGCGGTAGCTGCAAATACAGTCTCTCCTCCTTTGCTTAAATATCTAGACAGAGTTCCCAGCTCCTTTGCTTAGTTCCTGGGCCATTCCTCAGTGCAACTTTTGCCTCAGATTCTTCATGAATTCCTCTGCTTTTCCACCTCCCAAAAGGAGTACATGGCCCTTCGCGTTTATTTTAAAGTGGCCGGTACATCAGGAAGTTCTCAATCTTCAGGTCTCGTAGTTGCTGCATGGAATTATTAAACAATTCCTTCTCTTCAGCAACGGGCTGAATAATCCTGCGACATATTTAGATGGTGGCCCTCATGATCCACCTTCCCGCCTCTCTAAAAGCCTTTAGCACTAGCTCTCTGTCTTGAAAGTGGTGGAACCTAATTATTATTTGCCTTGGCGGCTGTTCTTTCATTGGCTTGGGCATCACACGCCTATGAGCCCTCTCGAGCTTAAACTTCCCTTTCACAGGCTGGATGCCAGCAAGCCAGGCAACACTCACAAGACAAAAATCTAGCGACTCTCCCCTCCATACCCTCTGGAAACCTCTCAGCCTCAGATTTAATCACCTATGATAATTTTCTTGGTAATCAAGGCTTCTTTTAAGTCATTCAGCTCCTTTTGGAGGCCACAACCTGCCCAGGAGTCACCAGCAGCTCATCCTCCACATGTGAGATTCTCTCCTCCATCTCTGAAATTCTACCCACTTGCACCACCTGTTGTTCCTGGATTTCCTGGAGTTTTAAGTCCAACTTCCTTCAAGTTTTATTAAACGGGCTCCAACACTGCGATGACCTGCCCTGTGACTTCTTTCCCCAAAGCAGCAACCTCCGCAGCTAACAGTGATATCAGGCCACCACCATCTCCCCTTTCTTTGCATTTTTGCTGCAGTCCTCTGGCTTTTGAGGCTCCAGAAGTCAGATAGTCACCCATCCTATGTTCATACACCACAGGGTTTAAGTTTTCTGTACTTCCTACACTTTTAACTTCTATTTTTACTTTAAAGCTGTGTAGAAGGAGCAGCACGGAGATTTGCATCCGATCAGCTAGCTGCTCATTAGCCCCCAAAAATACAATTTTAAGAGAATTAAGTACTAAGAACAAGGTAAAAATGGGAAGAGAAACAAGGAGGTTGCAGTTACTAACAATAAAGTTGCATTATATATAAGTTTGGAATGGAATTTCGAGAAGAAATGGCAAAACAAATTTTACATTTGAAAAATAAAGTTTAGAAATATGAATTTCACATTGCTATAAATAGACAAAGAAGGGAACATAGTGGAAATAGATTATGAATGAACATAAATAAAACTGATAATTATTCAGAGAGTAAAAGCAATTAATTTTGGAATTTTGTTTCTCCCCATTTCCCCAGTAAAAGGAAGGAGAATATATTAAATGAGAAAAGGAGAAATAAAATTGCTGGATTATTAAGATGTGTGTGCACTTGGTTCAGCTAATACAGAGCCATTATTCCCTGATGAAGAGGTATGCAAACCTTGAAATGTTGGATATATAAAAAGAAGTCATGTTAAATGGCTGGAAAATAATGGACTGTACACAATAAATATTCTTTGAGAAATTTTCAAAGACAAAAATAACATTTTGACCCAGAACTGATTTATTTACTTATCAGGATATAACCTCACCTCGGAGAGTGTTATTGCTTGCATATATAGGTGGTGCAAATTGTTACTTTCCCTCATATTGATGAATGTTTCAAGTGCAATCTTTCATTTGTTGTGGGACAGAGTCAGCAGTATATTTAGCAGCTTGTGTTTGTGGATGCTACTAAGTTGGGAAACCACCAGAAAATTTAAAACGAGAATTTTGGAACACATTAGACATATAAGACTGGATAGTTTGGAAAATGCACTCAGCATATGTTAAGGCTTGTGGACCAGGACATACTTTTTATTTAGGGGTTTGGAACATGTTGTGATTGGTGATGGGGGTGGAGTGGGGAATCTTAACAATAAATTGATGTGTAGGAAACCTTCTGGCAGTACAGGCTTTGTGTATGTAAATTTCTAGATTTAAATGAGTACTTCAGTTGGCTCCATTTTTAAAGAAATAAAATACATTCGTAAATGGATTTTATGAAAATGTAAATATCAACTTTCATGCTTTTGTATATTATGGCCCAGATATTCAAAGGGTTTAGCATGTCCATGCGCAACCACTGATGTGCCCAGTGTGATATTCAAATGGGAATTGTGCCTGGCACAAATCCTGATCTTGCCGAGCGGATCAGTAATATATCTCTGGCGCAGGTGAAGCGGGCATGCCCATGCATACTCTACACATCCCGATATTCAGCCGGGATGTGCTGAATCCGCCACATGCTCAGCCCCTAGCTTGTGCCACAAAGTTGATCCAAAAATGAACAATGGCTGGACACCCACAGGGGAGCGCCATATTGCATGGTGCAACACGGCAGTTGCCACCTGTGGGTGGCCACCGAGCACTGGCTGCACCTCCGTGGCGGCATCCCCCATGCCCGATCATGGGCATCTGTTTAAAATACAAAAGTTCTATCTCCTGGTGGTCCAGTGGACTGCTGTCAGCCCGATCATGGGCATTTGTAATAAAATGAAATCCAATATCCCTGGTGGTCCAGTGGACCGCCTCGAGCCTGATCAGCGGGCATATGTAAGTTTAAATTAAGTCCAATATCTCTGGCGGCCCAATGGTACCCCTCCCCACCCGCCCACTGAGCCCCACCACCCCTCCCCTGGTCAGTGGTGGGCAGCAGCACCCCACCGCCTGCTGCCCCACCACCTGCTGACTGACACCGTGGGTAGGGCTGTACACCCATTGGCCACGGCATGTAGTCTACTGATACTACATTCCAGATATATGAATGGATCATATCTGGAATGTAGTATGGTACAAGCTGCCCGGGGAGCGGGTGGCGGGGCCCCAGTGGGCGGGTGGGAGGGGGTACCATGCACACGGTGTTAGTCGGCGGTGACGGGGGCAGGTGGGGTGCTGCCACCGCCACTGACCGGGGAGTGGGGAGGGGGGTACCATGTGCACTGTGGGTGGCCAGGGTGCGAGATTCAATGATGATGTGCCATGATACAGCTCTGCTGAATATCACCCAGTCAACGCCCTGCACAACCAAGGCTTGCGCCACAGCCTGGTGCAGTTTGAATATCTGGGCCTATGTATATTGTGTATATGTTGTACCTTTAAGTTTTTTACATGTACAGTGGCGTCCCCAGTATGAAACACAATTCTGCAGCATTTTATAGCACTCTGCAGAATGCTGCAGAAGACCTACTGGATAAAGACAATGTAATTTCAAGGTAATTAGTCCCTTTGTTATTCAGAAAATGTGACACTGCCAGGATGGAGTGAATGCCACAGTTTACTGCATGACAAAGGGGACTAATTGCCATTGAAACTGCATTGTTTATTCAGTAGGTCTGCTGCAGCATACTGCAGAGTGTGTTAAAAGTGTGCTTCTTCCTGGGAGATGCCACTGTATGTAAAGAAGATGTGTTTTGGGGATTTAACAGTGTCCTTTTACTAATGATGACGCCTTAAAAAGTGTCAGGGTGACATGAAACATCGATGGCTTTTGTCTGAGCGGTTCTACTGCTTGTCTATTAAAACATGTGTCCTAGCATTGGAGTGGTTCTTTTGGTGTTCAGATGTGCAGCCATATTCCTTCTTTATTTTGCTGGATTGCTCTTTATACCAGCTCCATTGTGTGGTCCTGAGTCGCCTTCACTTTGTTTTGATCATTTTCAATAGATTTGATCTATTATTACACCAATAAATGTAGCCAATATTTTGTGGCTGAAAAATGCCACTTCTTCCTGGGAGGCAGTGGACATGTAAGCTTCCTCACAATCCTATGTCTGCAACTTTGCAGTGATCTGGTGCACTTTACCCACTTCCAAAAGAAAAATGGTAATGTTAAATGCATAGTGAAAATAGTTAGTATCAACATCTTGGACTATTGGTCTTCTTCAGGAGTTATTTAAAGAGAAAAAGCAGTTAGGGCCCCACTAACTTAGCTTCTTTTCTTTAGACAATCCCTGAAGAATACCGATGGTTGACACGTTAGTTCTAACTCTATTTTCTGAGTTCAGCTGCTATTTAAGATTGCCATTTTGTTTTGTTTTCAGGCCACATGCTGATGCGGCACTTTATTTCTTGATCTGCTTGTTTGCTTGTGTAACCCCTTGTTACCCGGTTACTAGAATCCCAGTAAGACCTAGTGGTAGGCAGGGAGGCAGCCAGAAACTCAGTTAAATGGATTTCACACTGTCTCACTCTGTTCTCAGTCTCAGCTGAGACTGAGGGATGACATCACCAATAGAACTATCGCAGCTGCATGAGCCACAATGGAATCTGCAGCAAGGGAGTTGAAAATAGAATGTTGAGAGGTTTGAACAGTAGTCTGTAGGTCAGTTGGAGTAGGGGCTTGCTGTGAAAGCAGCACAGCAGCTCAGTGTAGGCTCTTGGAGCCTCAGCCCTGACAGAGGGCTACATTTGGATAAAGGGTGTGTCTCCACCAAAGAGAGACACAGAAGATTATTGAAGTGGTGAAGACCGCTGTTTCGGTCTCAGTGCCCCTCCTCTGGGATGGAGGCAGGAAGGGTTTCTGCATATTCCTGGGGCAACCACCTAGTTCTGCTACTAATGGAGAAGCTGCCTATTTGTTCCAGAGTTTTGGGAGAACAAGAAGATTTGTGAATCGCCTGTGGGGCACCTGCAACAGGAGGGTGAGTGTCTGCTCTTCCTGAAAGGGCCTATGTTTTTCACCCTGGGACTTGTGTGACATGTGGGGATTGGACTACTGAAATAGTGGGAGGCCTAGAGTAATAGGCTTAGCCAAAAAGTAAAAGTAGGTTCAAGTCCAGTGTTTATGGAATTCAAGATATGTAGAGGAGATGTGATCACGTTTATCCAGTATTCTACATGGCAAGTTTTCAGTAAAGGAATTGTTTAGTTTCCAGAGAAATGGCCGGGTATGGATTGTGGGAGCTGGAGGTGGGAGACCCCCATCTTTAGTGACCAGGTCCAACTCTCTGATTTGCTCTGTGGATTTCTACTTTGCCTCATGCACTTGGCCCATGATGAGGAAGTACCCAGGCGTGGGATTGGAAGGAAAATTCCCTCTAGGAGTCGAAGGCTCTGGTGTGGTTTGGGGAGCCACAATAGGATAATTGGTTCATTTCCCAAAATGGACCGCTGGATTAATGGCCGGTGGGGAGCCGGCCCATGGGGAAAACCCAAGTAGTGTACAAGTTGGGCTGTGTACTCAGAGCTGCGTGCAAGTCCGGCTGTGTGCCTCAGGGTTCAGAGCCTGAGGGCTAGAAATAGTGAAGAAGTGTTCTGTTGTCTCTAATCTGCATTACCAGGAATTTAGCCTCGTGGGGTCCATCTATGCTTTGTTTGTTCAGCTTGGATGTGAATATAAGCCACACTGAAGAATCCCATTCCTGGTTCTGGACATTACAGTTATTGCTTCCTGTGTTCGGATTTACTTGGGTGCCCCTGTGCAGAGTAGCCAAACCTAGGCCCTGTGCCAAGTAATCTTATCCTCCCCGAACCCAGTCCCCACCAGGTACTGCTGTCAGCTTCAACAGCATGCCACCTGTCATTTTGCTAAAAGGCAGGGGTGAGGGATTACACTTGACTGACTTTCATCTTATCAGTTGCCTTGAATGCTCAGGTGCCTGCTCTACTGTTAGGGTCAGTGACATAATTCTGTGAGGAAAGCCCACTTGACCTCTATTGAAAATAATAATAACTTTAAAAATTTAGATGCAGTAGTTGAGCCTTCCTTACTTTCTTACATTAGATGCCCTTATGAGGGAGACTCAAAGTCAGGGCAGGCTGGCCATTAGAATGTGGGTGGGGTCTTAGGTGTCATCCCATCATGTTCCCAAAACATATTTTCACTGTTTTTCCTCCCACCCTCTTCCCTATTTGCATGTCCCACAGTATGCCCTAGACTTAACTGTCCAACTGGAGGGAGCTGGAGTCTGTATTTTTATATATTTTATTTAAGCATTTGATTACTGGTGGGTACACTGATCACATAACTCTTTATTAGGCATGGCGACCTGAGTAAGTGCAATACAGAAACATAACAAACTGGCAAACTGTACATAATTCACAGTACAGCAAACCACTACTAATAATACAGGTCCGCAGTGCAACCTTATGCTCTCTGGTCTGCTGCCCTATCACAGCAGGTGTCTAGTGAGAGATTATTTCATGGATGGCACAGGGTCAGCATAGACATTCCTTACCCAGGCCTGCACCTCTTTCTGAAAAGTAGAGATGGCAATCCTGGCAAGGGCTTAAGTGTTTTAAGTTAGTTTATACAGACTGTATAGCACTAGGGTCAAGGTTTAGAGGGTGCCTCCATTTTCCTTGACTCATCACTCAACAAAGCATATGACTAAACTTAAAATTAAGTCCTACTCCCTCAATAGCTAAATAAAACATTTTCAATGTGATTTTATTGTGTTTCACTGCAGTTGTGCTTGTCTTTATATAATTAAATGTCACCATTGTCCGCAATGTAAGATAAGAATAAAGAAGACTGAATATCATTTGCCAACACCAGTCCCATTGCTTACTCAATGTTTCTAGGCAGCTTTTGCCATCACTGTTTGAGTTACACTGCCTCTGGCCTGCCCAGGTGCCATTTTAGAATCAGTATGTACCACTTTAGCATGATATTTTATTTATTACGTATTTATTTCAAACGTTTCACCAGGAAAGACATACTCAGGTGATAACAGTTCATTTCAGCTGTGTCCTGGGGTAGGGAATGAGGAAAATCATATACAGATCATATACAGCAAATACAATTTATCAGGGAACATAATCAAAATATATAGATAAATCAGAATAATATATGTACAGGAAATGAAGAAACAGATTGCCAGGGTAAAACTAGCGTGTGTGTTGGGTGGGAGGGGGAGTCGAGGACAGTTACAGAAGAGAGAGAGAGAGAGAAGAATAGTCATGAAAGAGAGACTCTAAGGAGTAGTACCCAGAAATTGTAAAACATGTTGTGTAGAGTGTTTTGATTGTGTGAAGTTTACTGTGTTCTTCTCTCTGTTATTAGAGTTTTTCCCAAATTAGCCTTGCAGCTTCATGGTAGTTTCCAGCGACCCCGGGATCTCCATCTGAACTAAGTTTATAGCTTTTCTTGTACCTACAATGTATCCTGTCTCATGTCACAGTGATGTAGCCGAGACTATAGATTCAGCAATAATACATTCCAAACAAGGCTAAATATCTTGGCAACTTTACAAGCTACACAAAATTACCAGCAGCAACGCTGTTCAGACAAAAAGATGTTTACAATGAGGGTAGTCGCTAAGCTGAATTCAGTATAGTTTTAAAATATAGCCATCTCTACTGTTGTGAACTGATTGTAAAGCAGTGCTTTCTCAAATCTATGGTCTCGCTATATCACTGTCACATGAGACAGGATGCATTGTAGGTACAAGAAAAGCAATAAACTTAGCTCAGATGTAGATCCCTACTGTTTGTAAACTATAAAGCTAATAAGCTAATTTAGGAAAAACTCTAACAGCAGACAGAGGGAAGGACACACTAGAACTTCACACACAAATCAAAACACTGCACAAATATATGTTTCTGAAAATTCTGGTGACTACTTCCTTAAGGAGAAAGTCAAGAGGCAGAGTGCATTGACAAGGGAAGAGAGGACCAAAGTTTAGAAAGCAGTATAAGAGAGCTGACTGACCAAGAAGTAGATTTTCTAGAATGAACAGTGAGGGAATGGGAAGTATTTTTGCATAGAAGATAATATGAAGCTGAGGAGAGGTTAAGAGGGATGTAATGTAGGAGAGAAAGGAACCAAACCAGAATTTAGATATAAAGGAGGCAAATGGAAAGGCACCTGTCACCAAGAGATGGGAGTGAAAGGGCAGAGTAGAGTGAGCAGTGATGGTACTAGGGAGCAATTTAAAGAAAATCACAAAAGGGTGGAAGAGAGGTCCAGTCTGGCAAGTACAATCATAGTTTGAGCCCCATGAAATTATTTTCATTTTTTATCATTTTAATTTTTATTTTTGTGGAATTTCATATTATTTCTTTTGTTCATTGAAATGTAGTTTTATTTCTTATCACATCTACATGCAAAATTACCTCAGAATGACCCTATACACAGTAGACATCTAATTTCTAGTATACAACATTGTATTAAGCAACATTTTGCTATTGTCTTGAAAGGTTTTGTGAATAAGATAGTTCCACTAAGCGCTTCCTTGTGGACTGTCTATGTGGTAACAACAGAGCCCAAACAATAACTAGTAAGTATATATTTAGTTTTTACCAAAATCAAGCATTTTTAAAACTTTTTCATGTGTTTTTCTATTTTATTTCTTTTGTACCTTGACTTTCTTGTTATTTCTATTTAAGAAAACCATGGGTCTCTAGTTATAGTACAGATGAAGTTAAATTTCTTGAAATGGAAGGTGACCTGAAGTGGTCTGAGGTAGGACCCAAAGCAAAACACTCAAAGTACTGGTGTGATCAGACATTGAGAACTTGGACCCCTGTGCTGTTTCTTGACTTCAGATTGAGAGAATTACAAAGATTTGCCTGATCCTAACAGAGCTGCAGCTGAGACCGGTTGATCTACAGAGACATGGAAAGAGGGAGAGAGAAAAGCATTCCATACTTCCTGGCAAACCTATGTCATTGTTGCCATACTGGACTTTGACAGGATAATGACAAGAGGAAGTTGAAACAGGAGTCCAACCTAGCTTCTACTGGCAGTTTCATCATTGTGTTGGCTCAAGTACAAGAGCTCCATTTAATAATGTAGTTAGAGAGGATAGGAGGAGAAAACTAGGGAACTAAAAAATGTTTAAACTGCCATAGAAACATAGAAATTGTCAGCAAATAAGGACTGCCAGGCCCATCCAGTCAGCCCGTAGGTCCTATCCATTGTATGTGGCCACTCACCCCATGTGATCAATGGCTTTCATCACCACTTCCTCCCAAGGTTCCCTTTGTGCCTGTCCCAAGCATGCTTAAACCTCTCCACTGTGCTTGCCTCACTACCTCCTGTGGCAGAGACTATTCCAAGTGTCTGCTACCTTTTCTGTGTAGAAAACTTCCTCACATTACCTCTTAATCTACCCTCCAATTGCATATTGTGCCCCTTGTTCTAGTACTTTTTCCTCATTGGAAAAGGTCCCCACCTACACCTTGTTTATATATCCTTGAGGTACTGAAGTTTCAATCATGTCCCCGCTATCTCCTCTCTCCAGTGAGTACATATTGAGGTCCTGTAGCCTCTCCTCATATGTTTTGTGGTGCAAGCTCTGCACCATCTTTGTCACCCTTCTCTGGATAATCGCCACCTTGTTTATGTCCTTGCACAGGTGTGGCCTCCATAACTGCATGAGTACTCCAGGTGAGGCTTTACCAATGCTTTATACAATGGCATCACCACTCCTGCCTTCTGCTAGTGATACCCGTGCCTATGCACTCCAGCATGCCACTGGCTCTCCTCGCCACCTTTGCGCACTACTTTGATACCTTAAGGTCATCAGAGATGATAACCCCTAGGTCCCTTTCCTTCTTTGTGACAGTCAACTCCTCGTCCCTCAACCTGTAGCTCTCTCCTCAGGGTTCCTCTACTTAAGAGCATTATTTTGCACTTTTGCATTGAACTTCAGTTGCCACATCACCCACCATCTTTCAAGCTTCTCCAGGTCCCTCTTCATTTTCTGCACCCTTCTGGAGTATCCACCCTATAGCAGATCTTGGTGTTGTCTGCAAACAAGCAGACATTTCTTTCCATCCTCTGCAATGTCACTAATGAAGACATTGAAACAGGACTGGTTCCAGTACTGATCCCTGTTGTACCCTACTGTTCACCCCTTTCCCCAGATTGTGTCTTCATTTACCACCACTCTGTCTCCTGTCTGTTAACCAGTTTCTAACCCAGTTCACCACCTTGTCTCTCATGCCCAGACTACCAATCTTGTTAACTAGCCTTCTATGTGGGACGGTGTGGAAGAAGACTTAGCTGAAATCTAGGTAGGCGATGTCTACTGCCCTCCCTGATTTACTTCCTAGTCACCCAATCAAAAAATCTATCAGATTCATTTGACATGACCTTCCTAGATATGAAGCTGTGTTGCCTCAGATCCTGAGCACCCACAGATTCCAGGTGTGCCACTATCCTTTCTTTCAACAGTGTCTCCACAATCTTTCCCACCACTGAGGTTAGGCTGACTGGCCTGTAGTTCTCTGCCTCCTCCCTACTGCTGCCTTTGTGCAATAGGACCACATGTACCTTCCTCCCTGCCCCCAGAACCACACTCATGTTGAGTGACTCTGTGAACAGGGCTGCCAGAGGCACTGCCAGTTCCCTTTGCAGTTCTCTTAATATCCTTGGGTGGACACTGTCTGGCCCCATGGCCTTATCCATCTTCAGCTTTGTGAGTTCTTCCAGAACTCTCTGCACTGTGAATGGACTAGTGTCCACTTCTCCCACCCCATTGCCTCTGCTCCATCTGTGGTCCTTGACCTCCTCTCCTTAGTGAATACTGAGCAGAAGTATTTGTTCAGTATTTCTGCCTTGTCCAGATCCCCCTCTCATACTTTTCGTCCTCCTTTGAGCCTCAGAGCCTTCCCAGTTTTTCTTCTTTCACTGATGTACCTATAAAATGCCTTGTCCCCCTTTTTTTTTTACAGACTGTACTAACCCTCCTCTGTCTGTGCCTTAACTCTCCTAACAGCCTTCCTTCTTCCTTTAGACATTCAAGGTACACCTCCATGTCCTTCTCCTTTGGGTCCCCTTATTTTATTTATTAATTTTAGTCTCATATTAATACCTTTGAGCCAGACGTTCATTTAAAAGTCTCCACATCAAAAATGAAATTGTACATTGGAAGGATACGAATTCATTGGTAACACATACATTAGGAAATTTGAACATTGTAAGGACATGAATGCCCTGGTTACAAAATACATTAGGTACAATAAAACTCAGAACACTTGAAGATAAAACAAATACATACAATATATAATTAAAACTAATGATAAGTGCTAGGTTAAAAGGAAAGAAGAAGTAGGTGGGGAGGTATAACAAGAAGAGGGCCAGCTGGAGACAGACAGGGATAGTGATAAGTAAAACAGGCCATATCGATGGTGGAGGAAAGGAAGTAGGAAATGCATTCGAGGAAGGTTTTATTAGACAGGTATAAATAGTTGTGTTTTTCCAGGAACATGGTGTGAGAAGCAGTGAGAATGATGGTGGACTCAGTGGTGACATAAAATAGCATGAAAAGGCAGCCAAGGGGACCCTGTCAGAGAAATGGTTGGCTAGATGTAAGTGGAGACCACCAGGATTAAATGTAACAGTTGCAGCTGCTAAAGTTGACTAGGTGCTGTTGAAGATAGTTTTTGAAAGGCCCAATTTTGGGAGTTGCTTGAATGTGTGTGGGAGGTTGTTAAACCAGTTGGGCACTCTGTACCTAAATGCTCTTTGTCCTTGGGATGTTTGGCAAAACTATACCTGAAAGGTTAGATTGGGCACCTCCTCATTAAACCTGAGATAGAGGGGCCTAGGAAGGAGCTGCTGAAAGGGGGACTAACCCTGAGATGAGCTTTTTGGCAATAAGACAGGTGCGATAGGTGATTCTGCTCTGTAGGTTGAGCCAATTGGTCTGTGAATATAAGTTGCAAGTGTGTGCATCCATGCTTGCACCAGTAACTAACCTGCAGGTTTTATCAAGAGTAACCACTAACTTCCTGAGGGCAGTGGTGGTGACAGTGCTATAAAAGATAATGCCATAGTCAATGATAGATAGTATGGAGCTAGAATACAAGTCAGAGTTTCTTGGGTCATACAATGCCGATGTCTATAAAGGAGGCCTAGTCTGATGTTAGTAGTTTTAGAGATGTTAGCTATGTGCTCTGATATGAGAGGGTACTGTCCAGGGTGATACCCAGGTACTTAAAGCTAATAACCTGCTCAAGTAGAATACCAATATTGTTGCAGATGGTTGGGCTCTTTTAAATTTGTTATGAGAACCAGCAAAGATCATTGTTTTGGTCTTTTTATGGTTCATAATTAATCTCTGCTCAGTGAACCAGGCTTCAACGGAGGTAAAACTACGCTGCAAGTCACTGGTGAGGGTGCAGAATCAGGCTAGCTAGAATAAATCACGGCATTATCGGGTATACAGGAGAAGATTGCAGAGACAAGCTAGGAAAGGGCATTGAGGTAGAGGCTAAATAGTAGGGGACCAAGGATTGATCCTCATGAACACTGGATAGCACGGGCAGCTACAGAGAGTGAGTCTGAAATCCTTACGCATTGGGTCTGCCACTCTGATAACTACTTGAGCCAGGAGGTAACATCATTGGAGAGTCCTAGGGAGGGTAGGTAAGGAGCAGTTGAAGTGATTGACCATGTCAAAGGCCTTTGTAAGATCTATAGATAGACCCTACAAGGTGACAACGGTCAACGCTTTATGAATAAAATCCACGAGGGTGAGCAGAGTGGTGGCTGTGCTATGTTCTTTCCTAAACCCATGTTGCTATGTGCATTGAATGCCATGGGCAGAGAGATATTCAGTTAGTTGTTCAGCCACTAAGAATTCAAGGACCTTTGAGAGGGGTTGTAAATGGAAATGGGGCAGTAGTTGGTATGGCTTGCCTCTCATCACCTTTGTGGATTGACGTTACAACTGCAGCTTTCCAGACAGAGACAGAGGAACATTGACTGAGGCGCAGGAATAGATTTAAGATCCAGGTGAGTGGGGCCAGGACAGCATCAATGGAGAGGAGATGCAGTTTGAGGTCCAGGGTGTCAGAACTGTGCCTTGGCTTACCAAGCACTTTCCTTCTGCAGTATAGCGAGTGGTTTAAGGCTCTGAGCTACAAATCTGGTGACATCCAGTAGACCAGACCTGGGTTTGAATCCCACAGCTTCCACTTGCAGACTGTGTGACCCTGAGCAAGTCACTTAACTTTCCTGTGCTCCCAGGTCGCACCTGTAAAAAGCTTTTAGCTTAGTGTGCTAGTCCTGGTTAAACAACTAACAAAACCAAAAAAACAATGTGTTTCCTGGCAGTAGAGGGGAGATTGACCTGAAATAGAATTGGGGAGTGTTTGAGGGAGGTCCCTTACGGACAATATCCTCAGGGATGGCTCATCAAAGAAATTATATTTCCTGAAACTCAGTCTTTAGCCTTGACTTTGTTCCCCACCTCCTTAGAGAACCGTAGTGGTTTCTCTCTTTCCTTTGGACACTATCCTAATGCATTGGTTTGTTACCCCACTGTTGCTCCTTTCAGTTTCTCCCATTGTTCCTCCACCCCATCTATTACCTCTCCTTCCCCAGGACCGCTTGTATACATCTACCCATTTCAGTGAAATCTACCTTCCTAAAATCTGATACTTTCATTCCTTGTGTAGCATACTTGAGTCCATGTTGCCATGCTGAACCAGACCATTTGGTGGTCACTGGATCCCTGCTGCCCTTCAACCTGTATTTCTTCGACTCTGTTCCCATTGGTCCATACCAGGTCCAGCATCGACTTGTCCCTGGTTGGTTCATGCACCAGCTGCCTGAGTCCAACCTCTGCAGGGATCTAGGATGGCTGTGCTTTGGTTGAAGCAGCCACCTGTGCGATCCAATCCACGTCCGCGCATATTGAAATCCCCAGTAGCAGATTTTGCCTTTAGCCACCAGTTCCTTGTCAACTTTCTCCTCTCTGTGTCAGAGGTCTGTAGATCACCCTGTGTGTATTGCTCTTCTGTTCCCTGGCTCCAGAGTGACCCACATTGCCTTGGCCTCCCCTGTCTTCCTTGACCTTCTGTAGCCTTTATACCATCTCTGATGTACAGGGCCCCCCACCACACACACACACTTTTATACCCTCCCTGTCCCTCCTGAACAGTGTATAGCCTGGTACATTAACTTCCCAGCCATGATTAGCAGAGTACCATGTCTCAGTTATTGCTACTATGTCAAGGTCTGCATCAGCCAACAAAGGCTTCCAGGTCTGGAACCTTATTTCTTAGGCTATGGGCATTTGTTAACATGACCTTTCATGTTTTACAGTCTGCCCTCCTCTGCTCCTGTACTCCCTCTCCAGCGCCTTCCCTCACCCCTGTTTCCTTTAGTATGTGCTCCCATGTATCACTTGTTATACACTCTTTACCTACCTGCCCCTCCCTTCCTGCCTGTCTGCTGTCTTTATTTTTTGTTTTACAACAAAACAATAATGTTTTGAACAAAATTACTAAAATAGAATATCCTGCAGTGCAATTTATTATTTGATTGATTGATGGATTTAATTATTTGTTAACTGAATAAAGCCACTAGGAACAAGCCCATTTAGAGGTGGTGACCTAGAACAGCTTTAATAGTACACATCAAAGCAAGATAATAACATGTATAAAGAATATAAATTCATTTATAACAGTTGCATTTGAACTGCATCAATCGGTTACATTTATTCTGTTAGTAAAAGTTCACCAAGTCTCTGCTTCTGGTTTGCACAACAGGAAAGTGTTCCAGAACATAGGAGCTATAACTCAAAAGAACACTGGTCCTATATGGGTTTTGTAAAATGAATAAACAGTAAATTGCCTGCAAAGGATCTTAGTAGTAACAGTCTTTTATTTCACTTGAGGAATTTACTCAAACAATCAGAAAACCAGTAGCATGAATTTTATAAATAACATTTTCCATCAAATATTTCGTCTTGCATACAGAGGGAGCCATTTTAGATCTGAATAACGTTTAAAAGGTGTATCCTTTTATCAGAAGACAGTGCAAAACATACAATTGAATTATAAATCACTACACGCCTAGCCATTTCTTGAACTCTAGCCACTTCTTTATCAGCAAATAAGATAACAAATACAGCACCATAGAAAAATATAGAATTTAACATCAGATAAGGACAGCTTGTCCCAGTCAGTCTGCTCACAATAGTCCAGTAAGGATAAGAGTTTATAACTGGTGAGCCAAACCTCTGTGGATAAGTATTCTTAACTCTGAAAAGTAGGCTTTTTATTTACTTGCCCTGTTGAGCAGTATTAGTGATCCCAAGTACTAGTGATAAAAGTGTATTCTGAGGTATTTTAAATTATCGACAACCTGAAACTTGGGTCTCTTTGAGAGATTATCTCGTAAATGCCATTTAGGGCAGTTGTCCTAGCTGCAGTGCCAGAAAGTATTGTTTTCATTTTCTGCTTGTTTAGCAGCAGGTTGTGCCCAGTGGAGTCATGTTTCTAAGAAGCAAAAATCCTGACCCAAATCTGGATTAATATGCCTAGTGCTGTTAACACTTTAGTAAAACAAAAGTGTCATTAGCACAGACAATTGAATTTGATCTTCCACCATTAGAGGAAATGGGATTAATACATTTGGAGACTCAGAAGGGTCCCAGAATGGGCCCTTAAGGGACCTCACTCTGGACCCAATACAACTTTTCATTCACTTTATTTTATAAAATACCCTTCCCATTCATTCATTTTAAAAGCTCCTCTTCTAACAAGTGTGTTCAGAGCACTGTCCGTAAAACATTTCAACACGATAAAATAAAAAATACCAGAAACTATTATTAACATATTTACTTGTACATTCAGTGCAATAAAATAGTTTTGTATCCACATTATGTGCACACTGTATGCTACAACAAAATAACCCTAGTGAAAGCATGCAGTATGCCCAGGATATTTAAAAAATGTTCATAAGACATTATATTTCGATAAACAGTTTCATATGCTTGCTTAAACATTTAAGTTTAAGTAGCCGGATTGCTACTGCAGTAGGGGGTCTGAGTAACTTGGCAGCCCCCTCCTGCCAACCTAAAGGGGATGTATTTCAAGTACAATCTCCAGCCAGCGGCTCCAGAGATTGGAAGCAACACCTGGGCTACTGGGACAGCCAGTAGGCACCCACTGACATGCCCCCAGCCTGCCAGGCGTCAAGTCAAAAGAGAAGTTGTTGGAACAGCAGGAGGTGTCCTGGGGCTTTTTATTAGTTGTTTATCCAAGTTGTTCATCCTCCTACTTTCAGGGCTGACAGGCAGCTCCGACCCCTCCCTCAGAGGGGCTCATTCTCCGGTCCCTGGCTATTCCCATACTCGACCCACTTGAAAGTCCCCAAGGGTTGCTCCCCATGGCAGGGCCAGGGCAAGGGTGTCAACCCCTCCCTGGAGACCAACATCTAGATTCCAGGGGGTGGCAGGCGAGAGCATTGGGCCATCATAAAACCTGCTCTGCCCTTTTCCTCTCTTCTCCCATTCCCCCACTCTTCTGGCTGCCTTTCATGAGTGCATTGCGTAAATAACAGCACGCCACGCCCACTGATAATGTGCTTTCAGCCTGTATCACCCTCCAGCCCCAACCAGAGGGCGATCAGTAGGCGGGACGACAACCTGCCCTCTCCAAGAGAGGAGAGTAGTCCTCCAGATGCGCAATTTCTCGCCTGCCAATCGCTGGCTGCCAGGCTCATTCCTGAACCCAGGTCACCAGTGGTGGCATGAGGTGTGGTGTCCAGCACCTCAGCCTGCAGCGCTGCAGGCTGGCCCTTGTTCTGGGGCTTTAACCCATGCTGTAAGGCCAACTCTCAGCAACTGCTGCTTGATTGCTTCTGCAGGAGGGGCTCTGAGCAACATGGGAGCCCTCCTTCCTGCCAACCTAAAGGGACTGTCATTTCTTGTAAAGTATCTGGCCAGCAGCACCAGAAATAGGGAGCAACACTGGGCTACTGGAAGAGACAATTGGCACTCACTGGCACGCCATCAGCTCGCCAGCTGGTGAATCAGTCTCACAAATCAGGTATCCATCAACCATTTGAAGCTTGAAAAGGATTAGGCCTACAAGCAGCTCCCTGCATAAAGGACCAGGGTGCAAAGGACATTGGAGTCTACCCACCAAAGTCAGCCCAATAAGGTAAGCAGCAGCCAGTCACCCTGGTCCCTGTTGACTCAAGTGGACCCCTTCCCATCAGATCCCAGGTAAGCCTCTTGGGAGTTGCATTGTTGGGTGGCTGTACTTTGGAAGCTAGCCAGGCATTTGGGGGAAAGTGTGTTAGTGGGCTTAGGGGCTTGCTTTTTAAACTACAACTGGATATTAGTGTGCTTCTTGATTTAGAGATTGCTGGTAAACTGTTGCTAGGTACTAATGTGTTTCAGGACTAGGGGCTTACTCTTAAACAGTTTCTTGGTATCTTAGTGGGTAGGGACTTGCTGTAAAACACTTGATGGATATTAGTGAGCTTCAAGGTTTAGGGACTCTAGTTACCAGGTGGTAGTAGAATAGCCCTACTAGAGTCTGGGACAGGAGGACAGGAAGCATAAGAAGAACAGGAAAAGAAATGTGGGAGTGGTGCAATGCAGTGGCTGGGCAGCAGTCTACAGGACAACCTTCTGAAACTGTGGTGCTGTTCCATCTGCATGCACCTCTGGGTGGAGGGACGAGGTCTCAAGGCTCCGGCGGTGCTGGCTGAGAGTCAAGAGAACATCAATAGACCCAAAGTGGTGTTGGCAAGGAATAGAGGGACCATTTCCTCCCACACAGAGACCACTTTAACCAGACACTGCTACCTCAAGGGATATCAGAAGGAGAAGGGCGACTATGGTGGGCCCAAGGTGGGCAGGATGGTGCAGATTTGGAAGGCTGGGAGGAACAGGTAACAGGCACACTCCTCATCCAGTGCCACTAGGAAATTCCTATGCCAAGAAAGGGCATACAAGGTGGTAAACAGTGTTGATGTGAAGGTCCGCCCTAATGGATTCCCAGGGCAGCAGGACCCCAGAGAAAGAGGAAGCAACTTCTGGCAGGGGACTGTATTGTTAGGAGGCTAGAGCTGGGGAAGGAAAGGGAGAGGAAGGTTAAGTGCCTACCAGGCACAACCGCTTGAGGGACGGAAAGCATATCCAGTGGATTGTGAGGGCAATAGGAAGGAAGGGGAGCTGATGTCATTGTCCACCTGGGAATGAATGACCTAGCTTTGCACAGGACAGGGACAGTGCAGGAGCAGTTTAGGGAGCTGGAGAAGGGTCTTAGGCAGGTAGCATGTACTGTTGCCTTTACGGAAGTGATGCCTCTCACAACAGGGGAAGGAGAGGAGTTCTGCACTAAGGCCTTTAACTCATGGTTGAGGGAATGATGCAGAGAGGAGAGGTATGCCTACAATGGAGGGATCAGAGCTTGCACCGGGGGATGGCCTGCATCCATCCAGGAAGAAAACAGCAGTCCTTAGTGGATGGTTTAAATGTTACTTCAATGGACATTTAAACTAGCTGAGGGGGTGGTGGAAGGCAAAGGGAGACAGCAACTGCCCCCAACACATACAGGCTGTGATAGAGGGTAGAAAAATACCAAGAAAAAAGATTCCCACTGGAATGCAAGATAATCAAGGTAGTGAAGGAAGGAAGGAAGGAAGGAAGGAAGGAGGAGGAGCAGGCAATACAAAAGGGAAAGTGGGGCAGCTAGAAAAGTGGGATGGGACAAGAGAAGGACTAGCAAAATCTGGACAGCCATGTGTGCCAATGCTCAAAATCTGGGAAATAAGATACCAGACCTGGAGGCCACCATGACTGAGGCAGACCTGGATATTGTGGCCATCACCAAAACATGGTGAACAGACAACCATGACTGGGAAATGGTCATACCTGGCTACATGATTTTTGGAAGAGACAGAGTAGGAAGGACAGGTGGGTAAGTGATGCTTTATGTTAAGGAAATATAAAGCAATGGAGGCATATAGAATTGGGGGGTCAAGGTGTTGTGGGTCAACCTTGAGTCAGGAAATTAAGCTGCCTTTCGGATAAGAGTGGTATACAGATCTCCAACACAGGGAAGACATTAGCAAAATGGCTAAGAAAGGGAGGTGGTGCTGGTGGGGAACCTTAATCTGCTAGATGTAGAGTGGAGCTTTCCTGCTGCAGCATCAGCTAGATGTAGAGACATGCTGGACTCCTGCATGGGGCATTCCTCAGGCAACTATAAATGTTGCACATTTATTCATTCGACATGCTGTAAAGTCATTACAAAACATACAAAGATACATAAAAACAGCATGTACAAAGCAATAAAATGCACTGTATGCATATGGAGTTCCAGTCAGTCTCCTGGAATAATAACATATGCTTAATTAACCTACAATAAACATTTCCACATATATACCGAATTACAGAAGCTTATTAATTAAACTTCTCTGTTAATTCATAGCCCATTAATTATCATGTCAGTTGATCAAAACCACAATCAGAAAGTGGGCTATCTCTGAAAAGTATTCAAACCTTAGGTAGAAGGGACCATAGAGTCACTAAGCATTACCAAAATTCATTTATTTCAGGTAGTTCTGGGGATCCATCCTACGGTTTTCCATGACCTGATAGGACTTCACCAACATTTTGTCTTGCTAATTGCCTTTGAGTAATCATGTTAGGTTCCTTACTCACTACAGGTCATACTATTGGGACCACTCATCTGGGAGTTGACAGCCCTGTGGAAACTTTTTGATGGCAAAATGCAGGACACTACCCAGTCCTGTCCCATCTCACTTAACTCCAACATTTAATGGTTTCCTTCTCCCATACTTGCCTTTACTAAAAGAGCAATGGAAGCTGCAGTGTTATGCCAAGGACTTCTCCATAGTTCAACACCTCCAGGTCCCCTACCATGCAAAAATCACCCATCTGGTAATTGCATAGCTATTTAAATCTTAATAGGCAGCTTAATAAACAACTGGCTAAGGGCATAGTATAGATGTTAATTAGTACATGTCCTAAAAATGGCAAATTGTGGGATAAATTACATTTACTACTTTAATAAAACAGATGGGTTAAGTTTTGTATCATAGCAGTGTGCAATATACCCAAATACAAAATTCAGACAAAACTGGGCATAATTGTGGCCCCACTTAAATCATGAGTTCATTCACCCATAAAACAAATGTTCAAAGTCTGTTAACTCTGAAATTCAATCAGATTTGGCTCCATATCGGGGTCCTATTGATTGACTCCACATTTTAAACTCACAAAGGTAGCTTAATCAATCTTAAGGCCATTAGGCTCCATGTGTGGAGTCCCACCAAGCAAAGTCAAAAAGTACAAACAGAGCAGAATATACAATTTTCGATTTATATGTTCCATTCTGGCCCCACAAAGACAGAATCCTGATAAACAGATTATATCTTAAAAGCCAAGGCATCAAACTCATACAGCTTTCCTAAAAGGAGTCCAGCTGTAAAAGTTTTTAAACATACATAAAAAAATATTATTATTATTATTGGAAGGAAAGGTATGTCTCTTTGCAGATGACACAAAGATCTGCAACAGGGTTGATACACAAGGTGGGTTAAAAAGAATGAAAAGGGACTTGGCAAGGTTGGAAGAATGGTCAAATATGTGGCAGCTCAGATTCGGTGCAAAGAAGTGCAAGGTAATGCATCTGGGAAACAAAACCCAGGGAAGAGTACACAATGGGGGTGAGTTAATAACAACAGCAAAAATCGAAAGAGACCTAGGAGTAATTATATCAGATGACCTAAAGGTGGGCAAGCAATGTGAGAAGGCAGTAAGGAGGGCTGGGGATAATGGGATGCATAGGGAGAGGCATCAACAGTAGAAAACAGGAAGTTGTTATCCCTCTGTACAGACAGTTAGTGAGACACCATCTGGAGTACTGCGTGCAGTTCTGGAGACCCCATCTCCACAAAGACATAGACAGAGTGGAGGCTATTCAGAGGAGGGCAACCAAAATGGTGCAGGGTCTGCACCAGAAGACATACGAGGAGAGGCTAAAGCAGATTAATATGTATACTCTTGAGGAAAGGAGGGAGAAGGGGGACATAATAGAAACTTTCAAGTATCTCAAGGGAATTAACAAAGTACAAGAGGGTAGTATCTTTCAGAAGAAGAGATGTGCAAGAACAAGTGGGCACAATTTGAAGATAGATGGGGACAGCTCAGAAGTAATATTAGGAAGTATTTTTTCACAGAGAAGGTTGCGAATGCATGGAACAGCCTTTCTGAGGAGGTTGTGGAGTCAGGAACAGTGGGAGAATTCAAGAATGCATGGGACAGGCATAAGGCAATTCTAGTGGGGGTAGGAGGAAGTAAGCTGTTGATTAACTAGAATCTGCAACTTATCCATCAGGTAGGAAATGGGCAGACTGGATGGGCCAAGCAGTCCCTATCTGCCATCAAATTCTGTGTTTTATGCAACTCTTTCAAGTTTAATTTTTTTAAAGGTTATGGGCAGTTCCTCGCATGTACCCCTGCCAAACACAATGCAGGGCATGAGTCATCTATGTAAATAGCACGTGGTGTTCAAACAGGTGTCAGCCAATCAAAAGGCTGTATTTCCAGACTCCATTTTATAATATTAGCTAATACAGTACTGTCTTGTCTCTGTATTGCTGGTTTCCAAATGTTCTGCAGTTTTCATACCAGTCTTGTTTGCACTGAAGTACAGATGCAATTAATTGTTGACTTTTTAGCACTCCTCCCTTAAAATGATTTTCTTATTAAACTTACAGCATTTGGATACTAACATTCCAACAGGTGAATCTCAAACAGCACTCAAGAGAAGAATGCACACAGGACACTGAACAACCAACAGGTGATAATGCTTTTCAGCCACTACTGACCTGGGATGGATTTGAAGTAGTGATTTACAGCCAAGGTTAAGGCTCTTTAACCTGCTACCAGTCCATTGAGCCATCCAGTTCACTATGTCATATCTTTAACTTCTAAGTGTTACATAGTAAAGTAGAAATATAAATTATGCCAGCAGAAAAGAACCTCTTGGCACACCTAGTCTGCCTTAACTCATTCTCTCCCAGTGGCCATTTTTGGTCGGGTCCAGCAATGGATGGTTCCGACACTATATGGCGTCGACTGGTACAAATAAGTCCGTAACTACTGTGCTACCACAGACCCTAATTGATCTCTGGCCTCCCTCTGCCCTGTTACTAAGGTCCCATTGTGTCTATCCCAAGCCTGTATGGAAACTGCTTTCAGTATCCACCACCTCTGCTGGAGAAGGCTGTTGTAGGCGCCTGTCACCCTTTCCATAAAGAAGTATTTCCTCATCCCAAAAAGTCTCACTCTCCTTTGTCTTGCTAAATTGCTCAATCTAAACCTGTCCTGCCTCTATGCTATTTAACCCTGCTATTTTTCTTCTCTCCAGCTGCCTGCCCTTGAACAGGGCTGCTTCAGCTACCCCACGGTCGGATGGCACCCAGCCGACCGAGACCAGGACGTCCGCCCAGCTCCTTGGAAGGTGCGGTGACAGTGCAGCCACTGGAAATGGGCGCTCCAGCAACTGCCTCCGACACAGGACTTTTCCCTGCTTTTGCCGCCTGGCGCCATAATAGATTTAGCTGCAAATAAGCAAAATTCAAGTGTCTCATAGAAGGATTTTTGGCCCTCTCACCCTTCCACTGATTAAATACACCTATTACCTGCCCACATTCCCTCTCACTCCATCATTTTTTAGTAAGCCTAGCAGCACTCGGGCCACTGCTGGCTAATAATCCTAGCAGCACTGCTCGCTCCCTCATTGGCTGCCTAAAACTCTCATTCCCTCTGCTCCCCATTGGTTCCTAGTCCTTACAGGTCCCTATCATTTCCCTGCCCCGCATTCCAGCCCTCCACCTTCTCCACTAAGTAACTACAGCACCTTCCTTCCCCACTAAGTAACCACAGCAGTAGGGTCCTCCTAGCACCTGATCCGCGCTATGATCCTTCTACCAGGCCACCTGACCCTTCTCATCCCTATTCTCTCTCCTCTCTCCCTTCCTTTCCAACATGCCACCCACCTCTCCTATGCCCCCTCCCAAATCCTGCCAAACCTCATTGAGCTCTCCCACCCCACCAGCCCGGCATCCACCTCCCCTTTCACCCAAGCATGGACACACTCTGCCACACATCCCAGTCCATTTCTTTTCAACCCATCAATCCCTGGGTAATTTTTTCAACTTATTCCCCTATGCCCAGCTCATACCGCCATCTATCTAAGAGACGTCCGCTCATGCAGTCAGTCATATACAGTAATTCGCTCACTACCTAACTCGCTCTCCTGCTCCTTGCAGCAGGTGACATCTACCTCAACCCCGGCTCCAATACTACCCCCATGCCCCTCTCCAACATTGGCCACTTCATCACCTCACTCTGGGATCTTTTCCATGTGGCCTGCACCTCCTGCACCTAAATATAAGAAGCATTGTCCACAAGTTTGACTCCCTTCAGGTTCTTGCCATCCACTATGCTCCAGATATCCTCACCCTGTCCGAAACCTGGCTTAACAAAACATCAATGACTCTCTGTCACTATCCCAGGCTACACTATGGCCTGCCAGGATTGAGCCTCTAAAGGCGGCGAATAGCCATCTGCATAAACTCGGACTTGAACTATTCAGTGGTCCTGACCAAGTCCGAACCAAAATTCCTTGAGTAATACTAATTCAGCTTGTCCTTCCCTTCTCGCTACCAATCTACTTTGCTGGGATATACTGCCAACCTGGTACACCAGCTTCTGCTGTCACCAACCTCCTCAAGCAACTCTCCTGCATAACCACGACAGGGGAACTCTACATTATGGGTGATCTTAACCTCAGTTGGCTAGCTCTTGCCCTCAACAAAAACAGGCCTGAAATTTCCACCCTAAACCTCTCTCACAAATCATTACTGAGCCCACCCAGCTTAACCTAAAATCTGGTAACCACTGCTCATTGACTGGGTCCTTACCACACACCCCAAGGTCAAACAAGCCGGTATTCTTCCTGATTCCCTCAGCGACCACCATGTAACCTTCTTAGTCGTAAAATCTACCTCCCCAAATCCCCATTAAATTTGTAGTCCAACGCCTCCTATAAATCCCTCAATTTAGCCCCTGTATTAGATGACCTTGGCTAGCAAACTGGGCCCCTGCCCCTCCTACAATCTCCACTGATGATGCCTTCCTACACTTTAAAACACATTCCTCAGCGTCTGGAACACACACGCCCCACTGCATCGCATAAGAGCACGAGGAAACCACCTACCTTGGATCACCCAAGAACTGATTGCATGTCAAATCGCATGGGACAAAGCCTGAAAACGACAAATCCTCACGCCCCACAACACCTCTCCACATGCCACATGCTCCATAACAAGTGCCAGAGCCACTCGTCTTGCAAAAGCAGAGTACTTCAGCAGCTCCCTCGAGTCAAACCTAAATAAACCCTCAAAATTCTGGAAGGTCATTCACTCCCTTTTCACCCCACTGGCTGCCAATCCCACTCCAATGCTAAATGTTAATAACTCTCTCCTGTCAGAGCCCACAGCAGTCGCCACTGAGTTCAATGTGTACTTCTCCACTTGTGCTGCCACCCTCCTCTCTTCCCTGCCCAACACTACACCTCTCGCACCGCCTACAGACATAAAGACCCAGACTAGACCTCGCTCCTTTTCCTTCAAAGACATCTCTGCAACTGAGGCCCTAGATACATTACTTTCTCTCAACCTTCAAAAGGCAAATCTCCAGATGGATTAGACCCCAAACTTCTTTACCTCTCTGCCCCGTCATAGCAACTCTGTTTGCCAAACTCCTAAACCAATCCTTTGCTGCGCTGCCATCCCCATGCATGGAAGCATGCCACTGTCATCCCTCTGCCAAAGGAGGTGCCTCTACCTCCCCTCTAACTACCGTCCTATCTCCCTCCTTCCAGCCCTAGCAAAACTACAAGAGCACCTTGTGCTCACCCAACTTACCTCCTTCCTCACTGACTCCAAATTCTTCATGCCATTCCAGTCTGGCTTCAGGAAGGACATGCCACCTCCTCCTCCCTGATAAGGCTTACAGACACTGTCCTGACAGGCACGGACAGTGGACTGATCACCTCAGCCATTTTTGTTGACCTTGCAAAAGCCTTCGACACTGTCTCCCACCCATATTGCTTTCGAGACTCGCTGAATCAGGCCTCTCTGTTGCAGCCACAAACTGGTTCAGATCATATCTGTCTGATAGAACTCAGTGCGTTAGAGTTAAAATGCGATCTCCACCCCCTTCCCTTAACTACCGGTGTCCCACAGGGTCGGTTCTTGGTCCCATTCTGTTCTCTATATTCCTAAATGACCTGCCACTCATCTGCTCTACTTCCTTAATCTACATGTATGCAGATGATACTGTACTCTACTACTCGTGCTCCACCCTGATATGGTACAATCAAACCTCCAAGCTGACTTCAACAAGGTACAGCAATGGTTTAGCTCGCACCAGCTCTCCCTAAATGCAAAAACTGTCACTATGACCTTCGCACACAACAACACCTGTCCAGACTCCCTCCCTTCCCTACTTCGCCACTCTGGATGGCCAAAACTTGAAGATGTCTCCTCATTCTGTTACTTGGGAGTCTGGCTCGACAGCCATCTCTCCTTCTCTGATCACATCGATGCTATCTCAAAAAACTACGCCCCATGCTCGATGCACTATATACGAACTGCAGCAGCCTCCTCCCTGAGTCCGGCGTGAACTGGTCCTGAAGATGATACTGCCCTCCATCGACTATCATGACAGTGTATACAGTGCAGCCCGTAAGCCCAACCTATCTTAACAGGACACACTTTATAATGCCTTCTGCGCTTTGCTCTCAATTTCCCTCTCCCTCACCCACCACTGCGACCTCTACCGAGCCTTTGCACTCACAGACTTCGAAAACTGCCGTGATCTCTCACTGCGCTTAAATTTGTCTCCAACCTATGGCCCGGTCCATCCCTCCTACCTTGCCACCATGCTCACAGATGCCCCACCCTCCCATCATCTTAGATCCAGTGACCTCACCAACTTTCAGTCCAGGCAGAAGACTTCAGCCGACAAGCTGCCTTCTCACACAGGCTACCCAAACTCTGGAACGCCTCCCACCGCAAATTCGCACTCCTCCTCTTCCTACTCTCTGTCTACCGCCCTAGCAAACTTCCTTACTACAAATTGCTCCTGTCCCTGAACCTGCCATGCCCCACTATCCCTCCCCAATGCCTGACCAGTGGCCTTAGCCTTGCTACAGAAGCTGGCATATAATCCCAACCTTGCACTTATGTCCTGGGCCTATTTTGCCCTATGTACTGTATATAACTGTATAACTGTGGTATACATCTTCTATTGTTTACAGCTGTTACTACTGTGTTAATTTACCTTGCCTGCTGCTTCTTGTCACAAAAATTGTTATTTGATACTATAATTTATTTATTTATATTTATTTATTTAAGAGTTTAA
This sequence comes from Neoceratodus forsteri, assembly GCA_016271365.2. Lineage (NCBI taxonomy): Eukaryota > Metazoa > Chordata > Ceratodontiformes > Ceratodontidae > Neoceratodus > Neoceratodus forsteri. Next base: position 142,990,560 of record CM057452.1, read on the forward strand.
CCAGGCAGGCATACTGAGCAGAGAACCACTCGTTTCAGATGTGGCCTGGGGAAATAGGGTGGAGGGACATATAGGATGAAATGCATACGGTTCAGGTTCACGTGATACAGAGTATACAATAAGAGGCTAAGACATACATACATTACAGGTTTCCATTGATTCAGAGTTTACAATAAGTAGGTACTGGTATTTACATAACATCCATGGTATCCTAAGCATTCACTATGTGCTGCTTGTATATTCATGCAATTGTGTATCCTTATGCTGCTTTATATTTGCTTCTGTTAACTGTTCACTTGATAACCTGCGTGTTATCATATCCATGTCCTGAGTTGCACCGGGAGATGAGCATCTGTTGCTCAGTGTGCATTTCCTGGTGAAACAATTGCAATAAATAAAGAAATAAATAAAATCCCTTCTAAGTCTCACCTTTTTAGTTTCATATCATGTCCCTTTGTGTTAAATGGAGGAGAAGGGCAGTTTTATCCCCACCATTTTCCCCCAATTCCGTGTCCCTTCATTTCTAGTCATGCTTACTAACATGTCTCAGTGCTTCTGTGCTGAGATTCCTTGTCTTTCTGATTGCTTTCCTATTTTGGGCTACTACTATAACCCAAACCTGTAAGACCATTGTGGGCCTGTTTAGTCCTTCCCTAGGTTGAAATGCAGATGAGGCACACTAATGAGTCATGAGAAGGATGAAATACCGTCTATGCCTTCTGTTTTACAGCCAAAAGGCTGGGAAAAGGCTGGCCTTTAGAAAATATGAGGGCATGACAGGATGAAGATAGGGAGGCATACCAAACTTCCCTAAGGGAAGCAGGGAAGGCAGTAAGGCAGGGAAAGGCTCAAACCAAGAAAACACTAGCACAAACAGTAAAGAAGGTGACAAGACTTTATATAGATACATTAGTGAAAGGAGAAAGTCCAGAGGAGTATTCTAAGATCAAAGGGGATAAGGGGCCTGTGAGGAGAGGACCATGTAAAGCATCTATCCTAAACAGATACGCCTGCTGAGTATTTACTGAAGAGAAGGTAGGGCAGGGCCCACAGTTCAACACCGTGGACACGGGGAGGGAGTGTGCACTAGTCCCTTCACAAAAGAAAGGGTCCTACAAGAGCTTGATAAGCTCAGGATGGACAAGGCAATGGAACCTGATGGCATACATCCCAGGGTACTAAAGGAGCTAAGGGTGGAACTAGCAGAGCCATTATCAGAACTGTTTAGTGAGTCTCTGAGCACAGGAAAGGTCCCAGAAGACTGGAGAAGGGCTCGTGTGATCCTGCTCCACAAGAGTGGCGGGGGAGGCAGAGAACTACAGACCAGTCAGTCTTACCTCAGTAGTGGGCAAGACTATGGAGGCACTCCTTAAGGAAAGGATAGTGCAACACCTGGAATCCATAGGAGCACAGGATCCAAGACATCATGGGTTTACAAAAGGAAGGTCCTGTCAAACTAATCTCATAGATTTCTTTGAGTGGGTAGTAGTGGATCAAGGGGAGCAGTTGATGTCGCTTACCTTGACCTCAGCAAAGCTTTCGGTACTGTTCCACATAGAAGATTGATTAATAAGCTGGGTAGGCTCAGGGTGGGTCAGGCGTTGGTCAACTGGGTGGCAAACTGGTTGAAGGGCAGAAAACAGTGAGTGGTGGTAAACGGTATACAGTCAGAAGAGATGCAAGTCACAAGTAGGGTACATCAGGGATCAGTCCTGGGACCAGTCCTCTTCAATATCTTCATCAGTGACATTGCAGATGGACTAGAGGTAAGGTTGTCTGTTTGCAGATGACACCAAGATCTGCAACAGAGTAGATGATCCAGATGGGGTGGGCAGAATGAGAAGAGATCTGGATAAACTAGCAAAATGGTCGGAAGAGTGGCAACTGGGGTTTAATGCAAAGAAGTGCAAGATCATGCACATAGGGAAGAGAAACCCTAAAGCCACCTATAGGCTGGGAGGAGTTGCTGGCAGTCACAAGGGAAGAAAGAGACTTGGGCATCATCATCACGATGACCTGAAATCATCCAAGCAGACCACTAAAGCAGTAGGTAAGGCTAGGGCGATGTTTGGTGTATTAGTAGGGGTATCACAAGTCGGAAGAGGGAGGTAATAATCCTCTTTACAAGACAATGGTTAGGCCCCATCTGGGGTACTGCATGCAGTACTGGAGGCCACACCTTCACAAGAACATTAACCAAACTGAGGCAGTCCAGAGAAGGGCAACCAAAATGGTGCAGGAACTGCATCAGAAAACATATGAGGACAGATTAATGGAGCTCAATATGCATACCCTAGAGCAAAGGAGGAAGAGGTGATATGATCAAAACATTCAAACACCTTACGGGCATTAACAAGGTGAAAGCGCCTAACATGTTTCAATATAAGAAAATAGTAGAACAAGAGGACACAGCATGAGATTAGAGGGAGGCCGATTATGGGGTAATGTGAGGAAGTTCTTTTTCACAGAAAGGGTGGTGGATGCATGGAATGGCCTACCTCAGGAAGTGGTGGATATGAAAACAGTGCAGGGCTTTAAACAGGCATGGGTAGGCATAAGGGGAGCAATACAGATGAGTATGAATAGATAGGCTATTGACAGAGCAAAGGCTCTGAGGTACCCCACTTGTGACTTGCATCTCTTCTGACTATATACCATTTACCACCACTCTGTTTTCTGCCCATCAACCAGTTTGCCACCCAGTTGACCAACTTCTGACCCATCCCGAGCCTACCTGGCTTATTAATCAATCTTCAATGTGGAACAGTATCGAAGCTTTGCTGGAAATCAGGTGTAGGCAACATCAACTGCTCCCCTTGATCCACCACTCTGGTTACCCAGTCAAAGAAATCTATGAGATTAGTTTGACAGGACCTTCCTTTTGTAAACCCATGATGTCTTGGATCCTGTGCTCCTATGGATTCCAGATGTTGCACTATCCTTTCCTTAAGGAGTGCCTCCATAATCTTGCCCACTACTGAGGTAAGACTGACTGGTCTGTGGTTCTGTGCCTCCTCCCTTCCATCACTTCTGTGTAGCGGGATCACATGAGCCCTTCTCCAGTCTTCTGGGACCTCACCTGTGCTTAGAGACTCACTAACAGTTCTGATAATGGCTCTGCTAGTTCCACCCTTAGCTCCTTTAGTACCCTGGGATGTATGCCATCAGGTCCCATTGCCTTGTCCACCCTGAGCTTATCAAGCTCTTGTAGGACCCTTTCTTTGTGAATGGACTAGTACTCACCTCCATCCCCCTGTGTCCATGGTGCTGAGCTGTGGGCCCTGCCCTACCTTCTTCAGTAAATACTGAGCAGAAGTATCTATTTAGGATAGATGCTTTTGCATAGTCCTCTTCCTCACATGCCCCTTATCTTCTTGATCTTAGCAATACCCCTCTGACTTTCTCCTTTCACTAATGCATCTATAGAAAGTCTTGACACCTTCTTTTACTGTTTGTGCTAGTGTTTCATTGGTTTGGGCCTTTCCCTGCCTTACTGCCTTCCCTGCTTGCCTTAGGGAAGTTTGGTATGCCTCTTATCTTCATCCTGCTGTGTTCCTTATATTTCCTGAAGGCCAGCCTTTTGGCTCTGACCTTTCTGCTACTGTTTTTGAGAACTAACGTAGTTTCCTTCTTCTTTGCACTTCCTTTTCTCTCTAACACAATGGGATGTTGCTTCAAGTATTGCATCCTTAATGCTTGCCCACTTTGCCAGTACCCCTCTCACCTGTATTTCTTTTCCAGGGCTAGTTTAACTCTGTTGGCCATCTTATCAAAGTCAGCTCCTCTGAAGTCCCATATTTTGCCTTGGAATGGGATGATTTAGTTGTAGTGGCCAAATTGAACAATACCATGTGATGGTCACTGGCCTCCAGGTGACCTTCTACCTGGAGATCTGTGATCCTTTCCTGTAAGTCAGTATTAGATCTAGGATAGCCCTGCCTCTTGTGGGTTGTTGTACCAGTTGTTTGAGGCCCTCCCCTGCAGGAATTCACTATGTGTCTAGTTCTGGCAGATGTTCCTGCTGGTATTGACCAATCTGTATCTGGCATGTTGAAGTCTCCATTATCAGAACCTCCCTTTAGCTGTCATGTTTTGTATATCTTCTAACAGTAATGTGTCTATGCCTCCCCTGGTCTGGGGGCCTGTAGACAGCCCCACTTCTTATGGCTGTCCCATTTCCTGTTTCCTGGTAACCCACAGTTCTTCTGGCTCCTTATGTATATTCTGAATTGCTGTAGCTTTGATATTTTCATTGACACAGGGCCACTCCAATTCTCTTGCACCTTGGTCTCTTGAACAGTACATAGCCAGGTACTGAAGTCTCCTGAGGTGTTGTTACTGGTAAATCACGCCTCGCTAATTGCTGCTATGTCCAGTTTAGCCTCTGTCATTATTGCCTGCAGGTCTGAGATCTTGTTTCCAGACTGCCAGCATTTGTGTACATGATTTTCCATTGGCCAGATTTCGTGTGTTTGTTGTTGGGTGAGGTCTGGCGTTTCCCCTGTGTGTTGTATGGGGGAGCTGGACCTTTTCCTTACCTGGTGATGCAAATGAACTGCAAGGAGGGAGGGAGGCAGTATAAGCGCAGTGGTTTAGGCTCTGAGCTGCAAACTGGGACATCCAGCAGACCAGACCTGGGTTTGAATCCACAGCTTCCCTTGCATACTGTGTGACCCTGAGCAAGTCACTTAACTTCCTGTGCTCCCAGGTCGCACCTGTAAAAAGCTTTCAGCTAGTGTGCTATCCTTGTTAAACAACTAAAACAAAACATGCTGAACTCCTGTTTGACCATTAGCTGATGGGGAGGGTGTTCTTCCCATTCTGACATATGGGTGCTGCACCCTCTCCCCATTTGCTAGTTTAAATATTCTGCAAAGACATCAAACTTCTGCTCCAATGCACTGACTCCTTCTTAGTCAGATGCAGTCCATCCAATTTAAAGAACTTTCGCTCCCAAAACTGTTGCCAGTTCCCTACATATTTGTGAGCCACATGTTTAGGTCTCCTATCTCCCTTCTTCTGACCTTCCATCCATTTGCCCCTTCTTCCAGACTGGCAGGATCTCAGATAAGGAGATGCCGGACGAAATGGATGATAGTTTGTCACCCAGCCTGGTCAGGTGTTCCTTGGTCTCCACAACTGACTGGCTGGGAGATCGTAGTCCCTATGTGTACCAGGATGTCAGTGTTTTCTCTGGCTTCCTGAACAATTCTAGTAATGCGGTCAGTGTCTCTCCATGCTGATGTACCTGGGAGACATCTGACCATTACCCCTGGCTGGAGATAGGTATCAACTCCTGAATCATGCAGTCTCCTATGATCAGAAGTTTTTTGGAATTCCTTTTTGCTTTTTTGTTTTGGTTCCTGTTTTGGGTGAGTTCTGTTGTGCTAGCTCCTGTGCTGCAGTGTCCTCTGCCCTTTGTTTGATTTCATAGACACCTGTTTGTAGTTTTTATATGATTTGTGGAGGTAATATGTTGGAGAGCACTGGTGATGGGGCATCCGATTTGCCCCTCCTAACCTCCTGTCAACCTCCCGGACCAACTACCCTCTGTGGTCGAGGTGCTTCTGTTGGATGTTGGGGAAATGGCGGGTGGTTCTTATAATATTTTCCTCTTGAATATGCAATTTGAGGCGCGCAGTCTCTGCCCATGCTGCCTGGAGCTGAGCCCAAGATCTCCAGTGGTCCAGCATGTAGGACAGTGTCCTAAATCCAGGATAACTGCCCTTCTGAAAAGTGTTCTGCAGTACCTGCAGTTAATGATATCCATTCCAGATAATTTGCAGGGTTTATAACCTGGTCAGAGTAATTAAAAGGAAGAAAATAAAAGCAAAATTTGGTTTGTGTTTTGTTTGTTTTGTATAACTTGTTAAAACAAGTTAAATTACTAGTGCCCCTGTAAATGAGGTCACCGTGTAGATACCCACTGATCCGCCCTTCCTGCTTTACCACATGAAAATTTCACAACTTTGCTGCCCTATAAAGGGTGTAGTGTGGGGTGGTTGGGGATGGAGGTAGGTGGCTGGACCATTCCCTGCCAAAAAGAACCACGGACAGAAAAGAAACAAGGAGGTAAGAGCAGAAGCAATCAGTCAGCAACAAATGCAGTAACCCTGAAAGCTTATCCTAATGATAGATAAAACTGTAAAACCTTTAAAGCACCACCTGTAATAATTTCACAGAAAACATACCCTGTAAGAAACACTTTGCTACAAAGAAAATAAAGCAGTAATAGAAGATATATCTTGCAAAAGACAACTAGAATCAGAAGATTACAGCAGTAATCTGTTAGCACACACCTGTAGGCACACCTTGTAATAATGCAGCAGAAGGTATACCCAGCAACAACAATTTGAATCAGAGAAAATAAAGCAATAAAATGTTAGCAACAAACAGTAACAATCCATGTGAGTACAAAATAAAAATAACAACACACAGTAAATCTGCCTAGCCAAAAGAAGTCTTAATCATTTCCCTTGCTCTGGTAAGGTTCTTTGCTCTGTCCTTTCAAGCAACCTAGAAGGAAAGCTCAGGTGAAGCTAGGTGCCTTGGCCAGCAAACCTAGTCTTCCACCTCCAAGATATCAACTAACCTGACCTTTTAACCCTTCTTCTGTTGGAAGTTACTGACAGTTTGCCAGCTCCATGCCCCAGATACACACCTAATCCTCTGAAAGATCTGTGGGAGGAAAGTAATTAGCTCCTTCAATATGAGAAGGAGATTGCAACACCTCTAAGACAAAACCTTTTCAGCAAAAAAAAAAAAATAAAATAGTGGCAAACAGTAATTTTGCTTAGCCTAATGATAAAAGTCACAAAATGTAAGCACCACCTGTATTAATTTCACAGAAGATATACCCTGTAAGAAACACTTTGCTATAGAGAAAAATAAAAGCAGTAACAGAAGATATACCTTGCAAAGACAATTTGAATCAGAAGATTACAGCAGTAATCTGTTAGCAACACCTGTAGGCACACCTTATAATAATGCAGTAGAAGGTATACCCAGCGACAACAATTTGAATTGGAGAAAAAAAAGCAATAAAATGTTGGCAACAAACAGTAATACTCCCTGTGAGTACAAAATAAAAATAACAACACACAGTAAATCTGCCTAGCCAAAAGAAGTCTTAATCCTTCCCTTGCTCTGGTAAGGTTCTTTGCTCTGTCCTTTCAAGCAACCTAGAAGGAAAGAGCTCAGGTGACGCTAGGTGCCTTGACCAGCAAACCTAGTCTTTCACCTCCAAGATAAAGTTCCTATCATCTTAGTATATCTCCTCTGTACCCCGAATTCTTCTTTCTCTTTCTTTGTACAGTATATGGATTCCACAATTGCAACCCAAACTCTAAATGTGGCCTAACATAGACCCATATATTGGCACCATACATCCCACTGACTTATTCTTAAAACTCCATTTTATATTCCTTATCATGTTATTAGCTTTCTGTATAGCTACGTCACGCTGTTTATTAAACTTCAGTTTATTGCCAGTCACTATCCACTGATCTTTTTTCTTCGTCAACTTCATTTAATTCCTTTCCATCTAATATATACCTATTCTTTTCCTACTCCCTTACCTAAATACATTACCCTTGATTTATCTGTACTAAATTTCATCCCATTCAATTTAACCCAAGCTTCAATTTTTTCCAAATCCATTCTTAGCACACACTGTTGCTCTACTGATCCTACTGGTCCTCCACTTTAATATCATCAGCAAATTTTACTAACTGATTAACAACTCCATAATGTAAGTCACTGATATACAGAGAAAATAAAATTGGCTCAACACGGATCCCTGTGGTACGCCACTTTCCACTTTAATAGATCCTGATAATTTACCTGTTATTCTTACTTTTTGAGTCATGTCACGAACCAATTTCTTATCCATGTTACAATACAACTATCCATTCCTTGTTTTCCAATTTCTTTATTAGTTTATCATGAGGCACCTTATCAAAGGCTTTTTGAAAGTCCAAAAATTGTATGTATAGGTATATCATTGTGTAATTCCTCATTAATATTTTCATAGAAACACAAATGGTTTGTACCACATGCTCTGTTCTTTTTAAAGCCATGTTGTTTTTCATCTGTGTAACCTAGTAATTCCAAACTTTCCTCTATTTTCTTTTTCAGTATACTTTCAGCAACTTTACCCAGGATTGCAGTCAGGCTTACAGGTCTATAATCTTTTTTCCCTTCTTATACAATGGCACAACAAAGGCCTGCCTCCAATCCTTAGGCACATCCCCTGTTCTAAAAGACTCATTAAATATCCTCACTCATACTTAGATATTAGTGGAGCTACAGTACTTCCTTAATATATCTTGGGTGTAACAAATCAGGTCCTGCCGATTTATGTTCTTTTAATTGACTTATTAGTTTTTCTATTTCTTCTTTGTTGTTATTATATTTAATTTCTGATAATTTCCATTAATATTTACATTTTTACTTCATTACCTACCTCAAATACTAAGCCAAAGAAATTATTTAGTATATTAGCCATCTCTCTGAATTTCTTAATTTCCCTACCTTCAATATCCAATGGTCCAATACCTTGTTTATCTTTTCTCTGTTGATTTATATATGCATAAAAACCTTTCCCATTATCTTTCCATATACTAATTTTGGCTCCAACTTTCTTCGTTTTTTTTATACTTAATTTGACTTTTTAGGCAAGTTTTGTAATGCAATATAGTCTCATCTGTCCCCAGTAATTTCACTCTTTTAAATGCTTTTCTTTTCATTAGGCATGTTTTTATCACCTTGTTAGTACACCATAATGTTTTTTTTTCCTCCTATTATAGATTTTCCTATCCGTACATACTCTTTTCCAGTTTTAATAATGTATTTGTTAGTGCTTCCCACATTTGACCTGCTGTCTTTCCACCTAAACTCTGTTTCAATTCCATTTCAATAAGCGTTTTTAATTTTTGAAAATCTGCCCTATTATAATTTTTACAACTGTCTTACCCTTATACATACAGCTTTCGGTTTAACACTAAAGGCCACCACAACATGATCACTATTTCCCAAATGTGTTCTTATCTTTATTCCATTTATACTATCCATCCTATTTGTTAGTAATAAGTCCAAAACAGCTTCTCCTCTAGTTGGTTTATATATCAGCTGTTTCAATCCTACCATCTCTAACTGTTGAACAAATTTCCACTATTTGCATTCTTACCGCTACCCTTTTGCCAGTTTATATCGGGATAATTAAAACTCCTGTTATAACAACATCACCTTCCATAGTCATCAGTTCAATTTCATCACCTATCATCTTATCTATTTCATTTCCATTGTTTGGTGGCCTATAATATACTCCAAATCTAGTCTTTTTTACTCTTCCTATTACCTCTATCTGTAATGATTCAGTTTTTTCATTTTCTATCACTTTACATAAACTACTATTTATTCAATCTTTAATATAAATAGTTACTCCTCCCTTTTTTCTTTTTCTTACTCTGGAATATAATTTATATCCATCAATGCCCATATTCCAGTGTATACCTGATCCCACCAAATTTCTGTCACCATACACATATCTATATCTTCACTAATCAGTTTTACTTCTAATTCTGCCTTCTTCTCCATATTCAAGCTTCTAGCATTGTGTGACCATACAGTAATTACTTTTTTTTCCTGTCTTGTTTCTTATCTGATTTCTTCTCACATTTCACTATCTTTGGCTCATTCATATCCCTCTCCCTTATTTTTTAGTTTAAATTACTATCAACTACCAATTTGATATCCATCCCTAATTTTCTACTTCCTTTCTTACTAAAGTGTAGTCCATCTCTACAATAATAAGATGGGTGATAAGCATAATTCTCCCAATGCTCTATGCATCCCAAATTATTATATAATGTCCACTGTCTAAGCCAATTATTTAACTTTCTTATCTTAATATTTGTTTCACCACCTTCTCTTGGCACTGGTAAAATATCTGAAAAATATATCTTGCAGTGAAGTTTTTCTGCTTCCATCTTTATCTCTTCAAATTCCTTCTGTATTTCTCATAATCCCCATTTCTGTTGTTATTAACTCCTAAGTGCAAAAACAAAACTGCTGAAACATCTTTTTCTTTAACAATGTATCCTAACATCCCTTTAACATCTTTTATCTTTGCCTCTGAGAAATAGCTTGTAGTTACAATCTCTTTGTTGTCCCTAGATGTGTATCTATCCGTATATTTCAATATTGAATCTCCTAATATATAGATATTTTTCAGTTCTGTCCTGCTCCATCTGTTCCCACTCTCATCTATTGCATCACTCTGTCTCCCTCTGTTAATATCCTCTAGACTAGTATTAATATGAGTACTAACCTGCTCATTGATAGAACTAATTTGATTTTCCCAACTATTCTGTTCTACTTCTATTCTATTTCTCTCTTTTTATCTCCCTGACTTTCATTATTTTCCTGTGTTTAATTAGATGTCCCTACTTCATCAACCACTTTATTTGTTGTACACTCTTCACTATCCTATGTGGGTGTAAACTCTACAGCCCCTATCCTTATCACATGACATATTTATGTCATCCAATAAGTCCCCCACATTACCCATTATCTCATTACAATTACTAATTTCCAGACTGTGTTCATTATCTCTTTTCTCCCAATCATCGTCCAAGTAATCAGAGGCTCAAAACTATTTGAGCATTCAACCGAAAAGTTCATAGCCCTTCTTCTTAAAGCTTTTTTCTTTTGGCTTTTTTCTCCATTGCAACCCAGTCCCCATTCTGATCCTTTTCTCTTCTTTTTTCTTGAATCTAAGGCCTTCAAACCATCAGAAAGCTGATCTATCTTGATACTATTTGCAATCTCATTTGATGCCAATTTCTGCCTACATTTTTAATTCCTGTTCAAATATCATCAACTTTTCTTCTAACTCTTTATTTTATTACATTATTCACAAGTGTATATTAATACTTCATTAGCTACATCAGTACTGGCCATTCTACATTCTGAACATCTCAACCCCAATGTACCATCTCCCAGTGCTACAACATTTGTATCCATCCTTTATCTTCTAATTTACTCTCCACCTGTCAAGCTCTTCTTATATTATTTTATATATCTTGAATAATTATGATATAGTTATGTTATGTGTTTCAATATAAGAAAAATAGCAGGACAAGAGGACACAGCATGAGATTAGGGGAGGCTGATTAAGGGGTATGAGGAAGTTCTTTTTCACAGAAAGGGGTGGTTGCATGGACCGCCTATCTCAAGAAGTGGTGAATACAGTGCAGGGCTTCAAACAGGCATGGGATAGGCATAAGGGAGCAATACAGATGAGTATGAATAGATAGGCCATTGACAGAGCAAAGGCTGATGGCACATTCATAAGATAGAAAAGGAAATGGGCAGACTGATGGGCCTTGTGGTCCTTATCTGCAATCAACTTCTGTGTTTCTGTGTTTCTATGTATGAGGCCTTTAAAATGATTTGCAGGCTTTTGAAAATATATGCAGTGGACTAAGCATTGCCTACAGGATGGACCCAACTTCAAGCCAATGCTCTAACTATGATAATTTAAGGTACACAGGATGTGTACTTGTATATGCCTGCAGGCAGCCTTGCTGTGAGAGGCCATGTGGCATTATACACTCTACTTAAAGCAGAACAATTCTAAATTGTTTCATGGTGACTTGCATATGTTTCCCATGATGCTTTTACATTATTTGACCATGTTTAATTTTGTATTTTTGGTTCACTATAGCTACCCTTTCTAAAGTGGCTGCATCCTAGCTGATACTATTAGCAACTCTAGATTGGCCAGCAGGCACCCTTCCCTCACCAGGAGTCAAGCATTAGCATGCCCAGTCTACAGCAATGGGCTTCACTGGGGATTTCAGGGTTTGTTTGGAACCCCAGTCCTCCAGGTGGAAGCACATCCTGTTGCACTGGTGCATAGGCCCACCCTTAGAGCAGTTCAAAGAGTTAATGATCCAAGCCACCCTTAATAATAAAGGCTAGATGCATGATGGATATGAAAATAGTCCTCCTATTCTGTTCCTGTGTTAATGAGAACAGTACAAATGTCTGCAAGTTAAAATGTAAGGGTCCTATCCTGAAAATGGGCGGTCATCTGTGTGATTCAGGTGTAGCCAGCTCATATAGCTCTTCTGCCAGATTTTGATCTAAAAGCCCAGCTAACAGGTGGCATTCATATCCCTGATGCTCCTGTCTGCCATGACAGATTTATTAGCGGTGACAGAAGATGACCATGGCAATGAGGCAAGAACTGGGTTCCAGTCAGAAGCCCAATTCCACCAGCAAGTGGATTTCTTCTATGTAAGCAGGGGATTATAGGATATGACAGTCCTGCTAGTACTGCCATCCCTCCTTTTCAAGGTATCACATTTTTAAGTTCCAAAGGACCACTGTTCTCCCAGCCTTCTATGCTGTTGACATGGTGCTGCACAGATCCATTACATCAGGGCTCTACATGGAGTCAGTGTCCAAGGCCAGGTGTGCCTGACTATGGATATGGAGCAGAGCATGGTCTTGCCTCATGCCAGCCTCCTGACCACTTCATAACTCAGAAGGAGAGGGTACAGGGTCAGTTTGTTGCACCTGGAATAGCTGCCAATCCATGTAAGCTAGACCCCTGCAAGCATGTAAAGCGACAGGATATGACAGCGAGGGAAATACTACTACCTCTGTAGCAATGCATGTAATTCAGGAGCTGTTAAATAGCTGTGTGCTGAGTTCCTGTTTAAACTGCTCCTATAGTGGAATGGCTAGGCACCAACACACAGTGTAATCGGGGAAACCCAGGACCATGGTTCGTCTCCCTGCTACTAAACACATCCAAAACTAGCATGCTCTTACCTTTGTATTGCTCACAAAATGTAATTCACAGTTTTACTGAGGATGCTGCTACTGGTTTGTGGCATATAACAAACAAAACAGAATCCAGTGCACAACCCTCTCCCCAAACATGACACATATTAGAATTTAAACATTTTAACTGCCTAATGGCTTTTCTTACTTTAAACTCCATGAAAAAAGGGGTCTCTTAGTTATCCGATTGAAATTCCAGTGTGAGCAAGCCAAACCACCAATTGTCAAGGTGGGACCTACAGTTTGGTCCCTACACTAGCTTCTCATTTCTGAAATGCCTGCAGTAGCTACTCTTAAATATAGAGTGCATAGTCTAATTGGCTCTTTTAATAAAGTGCTTCCACTGAGGACATTTCACAGGTGGTGAAAGGAGCATGCTAAAAGGAGCACCACAACTCCCAAAACTCTAAACATATCCAAAACTAGCATGCTCTAACCTTTGTATTATTCACAAAATGATAGTGAAAGGAAATACAGCTGCCCTGTCACTCTGCATGTCATTAAGGAGCTGTTAGTAGCTGTGTGCTGGGGTTTGTTCGAGCTGCTCCCATAGTGGAGTGACTAGGCACCAGCACACATTGTAATCAGGAGACTTGGGACCATGGTTCAAGTTCCCCGCCCCCTGGTCTCCCTGCTACTACGTTTTTGGTGTATTGTTTTAACCAAAAACTTCCTCCCGAGTTTCTCCCCATCCCCAAAGTACCTCCTCCCAGAATTAGTTATTTAGAGTTCTGGGAGTTGCCCCTGCAAAATATAAAGTCCCATTGTTGTCAATGGGTGCACTGTTCCTGACAGGTAGGTGTTTTGCCTGACCTCTGTTTTTGTTCAGCTGTTTGGCTGCAGCATTTTAGCTGTACTGTTTCGCATGTGACATAATGACCCTATGCCACAGAAGAGAGGGGGGTGTAGTTAGGGCCTTCTTCATGGGTGTATGCAGTGATCCTCAATGCTACTGGGTGCTCTGTGTGTGTGCAGTGGCGACTTCAGCCTCTGTTGGTTGCCAGGGTGGAGCTGGCATTCAGGGCACCTATATATTGTTGATAAGGATGTAACGGTGCACCACATGGGACAACACACATCAGTTTTTATTAGGGTATGTGCCCTGGTATGCCCTGGTGTAGCTCTACCACTGCATATATGGATTGGGAAATCCACAGCATTCAGAAGTCAGATCACCCATGTAAAGCTCCATGGAGCAGGCTCTGGACTTCAACTTACATCATCAGGAGGGTGCTTAGGAATTATAGTGCAACACATGGAAAATGGCTATGCCAGAAACATAGAAACATAGACTTTTATGGCAGATAAGGACCTCTTGGCCCACCTAGTCTTCCCATTTCTCTACCTACTGGATAAGATGCAGGTTCTACTTAATCAACAGCCTACTTCCTCCCACCCCTCACTATAATTGCTTTATGTCTGTCCCATGTATTTTGAATTCTCCACTGTTTTTGACTCCATGATCTCCTCAGGAAGCCCATGCCATGTGTCCACTACCTTCCATAAAAAATACTTCCTCACGCTGCTCCGTGAATCATTCCCTCTATCTTAAAATTGTGCCCTTGTTCTTGCACATCTCTTTTCTGAAAGATGCTCCCATCTTGGACTTTGTTGATTCTCTTGCAAGCCAGCTCTTCTGTTTTTATTATTATCAGAGGAGTAAGGCAAGCTCAGGAAAACTAAAGTATAGTCAGTCATGATGCATGAGCTGATTTTAATATCAAAGTGTGTAAAGCCAAAAGGATGTGTTTAAAGAGAGAGAGGTTTAGCATCCTATTAGTACCTCAATAAAGTACTAAACAGAAAATTCAAACCATCTTGTTTACTAAGTCCACCCCCATAAAGACATCTGGCTAACCAAGCAATGTTTTGGGTACCATGTCTGGAATCCACATTAACAAAGGAATACACAAACTGGAGACCAGTATAGCCCACCCACCCCTACCCAGCAATCAGAAATCACATCATTTTTATTGTTGTTTGAGGAATAAGAGATACCTATCAACGTAATTACATCAATATAGAAAAAGTGGTATGAACATTGGTTTTAAATGATACTGTTAAATCGAGAGGTTATTGGTTCAAACAAAATAAAGACCTTTATAGAAATATAACTGTCCTACAATAAAATCAGTCAAGCCTTAATGTTTTCTGAATATTTAAAAGATTTGTTTTCCCAACCCTTCGTCTCATTTTGTCCTTACATTTTACTGTGGATCTGTTGGATTTTTAACCACTCTACACACCAGTGCTCACTGCCAAAATAACTATACAGAATGCACTGCATGTCCTTAACAGCAGCTGTGCTTACTGTCCTGTGTGATTTCTTTTTCCATTTCCAGGCTATAGTGACATATGGACATTCATATGCTAATAATGCAACCTGTTGGTAGGGCATGGGTCCAGTCTGCAGGTGTTAGGATGCACTGTAGTCATTAGGGTAAGAAATAACAAGCAGTGTGTCAGTGGCTCAGCAGCTTGTACACTGAGGCTGGAAGGTTGGATGGTTGCAGGTCCTAGCACCACACCAAGAACCTGGGGGTAAACCCAGTACTGATACTCTTGTACAGCATAGAAACAGTAGTGTACAATTTATTGGCAGAAAAGAACCGCTTAGGCCCAGCCAAATTTTTCCTGCCTAGTTTGTCTCTGCAGACCCTAACTGATCTCCGCGACCCTCCCTCCCCTGCCTATTTACTAATATTCTCTTATGTCTATCTCACACATGCTTGAAGATTGTTTTCACCTCCACACTTCTGCTGGTAGCCTGTTCCAGACATCTACAACTTTTCAGTGAAGTAGTACCACCTCACATCCCCACTCCAGCTTTATCACATGTCCTTTGGTCCTGGTGCTCTTTCTCATTTGAACGAGACCTCTCTCCTGCACTCTGTTTACCCCTGTGAGGTTTTTTGTAGGATGCTATCTTGTCCCCTTTCACTCTTTCTCTTTAGGGTGTTCATGTTCAGATCCCTCAGTCTCTCCTCATAGGGCTTTGATGCAGCTCCTGCACCATTTTAATTGCCTTCTCTGACTGACTGCAGCCTGTCTATATCCTTTCTGAGGTGCAGCCACCAGAACTGGGCATGATACTCTAAGTGGGGTCTCACCTCCAAGTGATACAGTGGAAACACCACCACCCTCCTCCTGCTGGAGATACTTTAGTTTTTAAGGGTGGTAAACAGAAAATGGAGCACTCACCACCAGAATGAAGAGGCCTGAGTATGCAGTACATTAGTGCATCTTTTTATTTATGTAACCTCCAATGGGGCTTATCTTATTGCCCATTTCTCCTGTTCTGCTCCCGCTCCTGGAGCACCCTGTCATGCCTGCAGGTCCCCTGAATGTTTTGCTGTTTCACTGCCACAGCTCCAGGTCCCGAAAGGGTGCCCCAAGGTTCCATGTATGCTCCTGTGCTGATTCAGCACTCTGGGGCTCATGAAGCAGGATCGTGAGCCACCAGCATTTGGGCAGGCTGGCAAGTTCCTTCACGTGCATAGAAATGCCCTTTAATCTCGGACTCGCAACTGTGGCCAGAGGTGACTCCTCCGGTAGTCCCAGTTCCCATGTGTTGCTGGGTGGGGCCAGTGACTTTGTTGGCCTGGAGGAGCTAAATTAATTAAATGAGCGCCACTTGCATTAGGGATGCAGGTTTGACACTATGAATATTAATAGATGTGCATTAATATTCATGAGCTGGTCCACTTCAAAATAGAGGGCTGCAAGTTTCGGGGCTGCTGCAGGGACAAACTGTAAATAAATGCAAAATGAAAGCATCAGTTGCCCTAAATACTAAAGGGCTAATGCATAAAGGGAAAATTATTTAAATAATTAAATAACTTGGCTGCCCAGAGCTTAATGTTGGGACTCAGATAAAATGACTGCCTGCTGCAAAGGTGGCTCTAAATATCAGAAGCAGCAACAGGTTGTGGACTGAGGAAAATGTTTAAACTGGGCAACAATTTCCAGGGCACAAAAGTAGCTATTGAACTGTAGGGCAGCAAATAAATACAAACGTATGAACATACAAAACTGCCAGCAGAGAAAGGCCATTTGGTCTCATCGAGTCTGCTCGATTTGCAGCTAGCACCCCTACTCTGCAGCTGCCCTCACCCTTTCCCATGACCCTCCTTTTGCCCTATCCCAATCTCTTGAAGCATTCCACTGTTTTACAGGCCGCCATCTCTGCCGGTGGAAAGTAAATCTCTGGCTGCACCAGAATTCTAAAGTTGGGACTGTTAAATCTGCAAATGGGACTGTGAGTTTAGCAGCCATGATAGTGCAGCAACAGACAATCAGAAAGCCAGGATTTTAGGCAAGGAGTGCTGGTACAATGCCAGAGACTTGAGGGACTTTGCCAAGTGCTTATGGGGAAACTACAGGGACTAATTCAGGCACCAAACAGGGGCCTATTGTGCATCAAGTGAGGTTGATGAATATTCATTTTATGGACTGATAAGCAGGTTCAGCTAATTACTGTGGGAGCAGCAAATAGCTTTACCCAATCGGGAGCATCAGAAGGACTCCATAAAGACAGTGTTTCCCAGGTTGAGCAGAGTTCCAGCAAGGGCCCCAACAGGGTGGGGGCTCAGGCACTTTTCCAAAGTGGACCTAGCAATCCAGTGCAAGTCCCTCCACATGGAAGTGGGCTTTTCTGTCAAAGAAACAAGTGGCTGCAGGCAACAGAAGTCACTAGCCTATGGGTTGCCAGAAATTGTTCTCTAGGGCTGGCCAGCACCTTTCCACATTTTTGGAAAAACTTGGGTGAACCTTCAGCTGTGAAAGAGCTGCATGCATGTTCTACCTCAGCAGCGAGAGTGCTTAAGAAAGCCTGAAACCTCAGAGAAAAGAAGACCATTTCTGCAAGTGATCTGAGTGAGTCAACCGCTTCTGACAAGTGGAAGTGTGATAACTTTTGAGGGCAGTGAAACCCAGAACATACTAATAGTGACTGTTCTGCTGCACCCTGCATTTAACCTAAAGCACAGGAAGGGTGGATATTTGTCAAGTGATCAGAGAAGGTCCAGTTTAAGTATATAAATGTGTCTGATTTGATAAGTGCCTACAGGACTGGAAAGGGATTACTCAGAGGTTGGGGTTCCTCCTGACATTGCCTGGGAGGTCCAGTATTTGTCCGTTGGAGTTGTTAATGCCAACACTGCCAAGAAAGATTTGTTTAATGGTCATGACATCCAGTGGGAACTGTTAACCCCAGCAAAGCCACAAGGCACTGATACTTTGTGAAACATGCTTTATAGAAGGTACAGTAACTGTTTAGAACTGCCAAGTCAAGATGCAATATTGTGCCAGAAAATTTGTCTGATCTGGACTGTGAGTAATCGGGTCACCCTAGCCTTAGGAGCAAGCACCTATCCAAGTGTTTGAAAGTTGAGAGAATCATGGTGGCCACGCTGGCTCATGGTTCAAGTGACTAAGATAAACGTGCTAATGAATAAATGTGCTGAATGTAGCGCAACCATCAAGGATTAGGCTTGGGACATGACATGGTAGTGTGTCACCCAGGGCCTGCCATATGCATTTCCCTGGGGTGTCAGCCTAGACGTGGGGTTGAAACATGCCGTCCCAGTCCCAGCCTGCTTTATCCAGAGAGTGATTTCTGCCCAGAGAGGGCACTGCCTTCAGAAGTTAAAATACAGTTTTCATCCACAAAGCTGAGAGATCTAGCACTCATATAGGGGCTGGCTGTTAGACTGCCTGCATCTTGACCTTGGGAATCAGCGCACACTGGCTGAAAGAACCCAATTATACCTTGTACAGCTCTGAATATGACTGGC
The DNA here is from genome assembly GCA_016271365.2 of Neoceratodus forsteri. Classification (NCBI taxonomy): domain Eukaryota; kingdom Metazoa; phylum Chordata; order Ceratodontiformes; family Ceratodontidae; genus Neoceratodus; species Neoceratodus forsteri. Next base: position 143,009,210 of record CM057452.1, read on the forward strand.
CTATGAGGATGTCTAGTTCGCTGTATTGGTGTCACTGTCGGGAAGGTGACCTGCAACTTTAAGAACTTTTAGTGCTGGGTACCCAAGATAATAAGTAGAATTGTGGGTTCTATGATTCTGGGGACTGGTGCCAGTGTGGGTCTCTAATAATTGTGTTAACTTTCTAACTGCAACTAGCCAGATAGATAGCCAGGATTTGACTACATCAGAGGTTGGTGTGTGCCACTGTGATTGATGCTTACAGGTAAATAAATGATCACTGTGATTTATGCCAATCTAGATCATAAACCAATCAAACCAATGCAAATGTAAATGTTGTAAATAACTTAACCTCTACCTCCTATTTACCCTTCCTAACCCTTCCCCATGTAAATAAATTGTTGTTTTACATAATCCTGTCTTGTGAGCATATTATTAGTGGAGAGGCAATAATTACAAATGTTATGAAATGTGAGGTTTTGGTTAATTGGTCATGTTTGGGGTGGTATTATGGTATTGTGGGTAGGTACAGCATCCCAGAGGGTTGTACCAGCTTTACTCCTGCCCATGTAAGTATACTCTGGGAGGAGGCACTGCACAATGTTATTAGCTTGTGAAAGAACCAGTTAAAGAACAACAGAATTATGCAAGCAGGTTAGCAAGAGGAAAAGGAAGAGGAGACCATTATGGTTTTCCAAAGAGGTAGCAAAGAAATTGAAAGCCAAAAAGATTGCATTCAGGCAATACAAAAGACACAGGCAGAAGGAGATAGGGAGAAGTGCCAGGAGAAGCAAAGGGAGGCAGGGAGGTCAGTAGGGAAGCCAAAGCTCAGACAGAAGAACACATCGCAAAATCAGTGGGTAGAGGGACAAAACCTTTACAGGTACATAAGTGAAACAAGAAAGACAAAGGAGGGATAGTGAGACTGAAGAGGAGGATGGGGGCGTGGAGGATGACAACAGTAAAGCTGACATATTGAACAGGTATTTCTGCTCAGTCTTTACTGAGGAAGAGGAGGGTAATGGGTCTGAAGGAGTACAAGAGGTGAGAATGGTGCAGAAATGGACACAAGTCCCTTTACACGAAGAAGAGTCCTGAAGGAACTGGAAGTAATAAGAGTTGATAAAGCAATGGGGCCAGATGGGGTGCACCCAGGTCCTTAAAGAACTAAGAGAGGTGGTGGCTGAACCTCTGGCAATCCTCTTTAGCCGATCACTGGAAACAGGGGAGGTACCCAAAGACTGGAGGACAGCAGATGTAGTCCCCTTATACAAAAGTGGGAACAAAGAGGAAGTAGGGAACTACAGACCAGTCAGCCTCACCTTGGTAGTGGGGAAGATCATGGAAGCACTACTGAAGGAGAGATTGGTGGAACATCTGGTTGTCAATTGGACTACAGGACCCAAGGCAGCATGGTTTCACCAGGGGAGGTCATGTCAGACCAACCTCATTGAATTTTTGACTGGGTGACTAGGAGGTGGATCAGGGAGGGCAGTGGACATGGCCTCCTGGACTTCAGCAAGGCCTTTGACACTGTGCCACATAGAAGACTATTACACAAACTGGTGAATATGGGTGTGGGCAGGACAGTAGTGTGGTGGGTAGGTAACTGGCTGGGTGGCAGGACACAGAGGGTGGTGGTAAATGGCTGTCACTCCCAGAGGGGAAGAGTGACCAGTGGGGTACCACAGGGTTCAGTGCTAGGACCGTCCTATTCAACATCTTCATCAGTGACATTTGCGAGGACCCAGAAGGCAGAATTTCACTGTTCGCTGATGACACAAAGCTCTGTAACAGAGTAGACACACCAGAGGGTGTAGACAGAATGAGAAGGGACCTGCAGAAACTTGAAGAATGGTCAGGGTTTGGCAGTTGAAATTAATGCAAGGAAGTAAGATAATGCATATGGGGCACAAAAACCCTGGCACAATATATCAGCTATGGGTGAGGATATAGCATGCACCAAGCAGGAAAGGGATCTTGGGTTATCATCTCTGATGACCTCAAGGTAGGGAAACAGTGTGACAAGGCAGCAGGTAAAGCAAATAGATGCTGGGATGTATAGGCAGGGCATCACCAGCAGGAAAAGGAGGTCATAATTCCGCTATACAAGACACTAGTGAGGCCCCACCTGGAGTACAGTGTACAGTTCTGGAGACCATACCTATGTAAGGACATAGACAGGGTAGAGAAGGTTCAGAGGAGGGCAACAAAGATGGTGCATGGATTGCATCACAAGTCCTATGAAGACAGGTTGAAGGAACTGAACATGTACTCCCTGGAGGAGAGGAGGAGAGAGGATATGATAGAGACATACAGGTATCTTACAGGGAGGAACAGGGTACAGGAATACACTATTTTTAAGCGAAAAAGATATTCCAGGACTAGAGGACATGGGATGAAGTTGGAGGAGGACGATTCAGAGGAAACGTGAGGAAGAATTTCTTCACATAACGGGTGGTGGACAAGGGAACACCCTGCCAGAGGAAGTGGTGGGGGCTGAAACAATCACGGATTTAAGAATGCATGGATAGACATAAAGGAATTCTGGAGGTCAGGGGTAAGGGCAACAGACTTCTAGGAAAACATAAACTGAACTTACAAGCTCAAATGGGCAGACTGTGTGGGCCACAGGTCCTTATCTGCCGACACTGTCTATGTATCTATGTATCTAAGTATGGATCCAGGGTGTCTCAGCCTTGTTAGTGGCCACCAAGGCAGGGGTAGTAGCCCATGGTATAACGGCACCAGGTTACATTTAGAACAGCCATGTCTTTGGATACAAGATTAGAAATCAGGCTCCACTTGAAGAAATCTTGCCTGATGTGTTGCACACTCAAGTAAAGTGCTTTTTCAAAGGCAATGTCATGCAGATGATTACATCATTAAATAGTGACCTAATTAAAGCAGTACATACAGGAAAATAATGTCAACAGATCTTTGTATAAAGTAACAACAAAACAAAGCAGACAAACATACTGATTATCTGACAAATATGCACAAAGGTAAACGTAAAGTACTGACAAAAGTTAAAAAGACCAAGCATGACAAATACTGTAAATGTGCAATCTCATTCCTGCTTTTGCTGTGGAATTCATGCTCAGGCCATTGATGTATAAAATTCGGCTGTATTATATGGAATGCAAATACTAAATGTGCAAGCTACCTGAGCAAGGAAAAGCAACTGAAATCATGATTTGTTTGGAAATGCTATGGAGGTCATGCTCAGGTCACCTATATAAATCATGTCCAGTTACATCTGTAAGTGTAAATTTGGCCATATGATATAAAAAGTAACCAAATAAGTGTTGTGGTCTCTTTCTTTACACATACTTTACTTTTACTTTATTGTTGTTAGGAAATGCATTTGAGCAACAAGTTCTCTCTTTCAAGATTCCACGTCAGGATGCATTAAGTACAGAGCAACTCTTTCTATGTATTCCAGCATCCCACTGGCTCTACCACTGCTTTGTCAGACTGCCCTGCCACTCTGAGATCATCAGATATGATAACCCCAAGGTCCCTTTGTTTCCTACTTAGTAACTCTTGATACCTCCTTCACCATGTTATTCTCAGATCCTGGTTTCCTATTGCCTAGGTGCCTGATTTTGTACTTTTGGCACTGAACCCCAACTCTATACTGTTGACCACTTCTCGTGTTTCCCAAGATTCCTATGCATTTTCTCCACCCTTCCTGACTGTCCACCCTATTACAGATTTTAGTGTCATCTGCAAAAGTATATCTTCCCTTAAAGTTTTTCTGTAGTGTCACTTATGAAAATTGAAGAGAACTGGTCTTAGTACTGAGCCATGTGGCACCTGCTAGTCACTCTCCCATCACTAGAGTGAGTGCTGTTTACTACCACCTCGGACTCCTATCCGCTAACCAGCTTCTTACCCAGTTCACCACTTTGATCCCACCCTAGACTGCTCAGTTTCTTTATCAGTCTCCTGTGTGGCACAGCATTGAAGGCCTTACTAAAGGCCAGATAGGCCACTTCCACTTCCCTCCCTTATCTACTTCCTGGTTCACTTGGTTGAAGAAATCATTCAGATTCGCCTGGTATGACCTTCCCTCATGAATCCATACTGCCTGTAGTCTTACAGCCCATCAGGTTCAAGATATTCTATCAACCTTTCCTTTAGCAGGGTTTCCATTAATTTCCCTCAACTGAGGTGAGACTTGATCAGCCTATAGTTGTTAACCTCCTCTCTGCTGCTCATCTGTGAGATGGACACATCTGCTCTCCTGCCTTCCTTCAGAACCGCGCCTATTTCCAGAGAGCTGTTGAATAAGTCCATCAGTGGGGCAGTTAGAACCTAAAACCTACGCTTTTAAATGGGATGTCATATTGGCTGAGAATCTAGGTGAGAGACCAAGAATTACTTTCAGTAGGGGCCCTAACCTTACGGAAAAACTGATTACCAGTCACTTGTTCACCTAGGTAGTAACCTGAAACATGGCTACCTATGAGACCTGCAGGAATGCATAAATGTGGAAACTGTGACATTTGGGCTTTTGTAAACAGGGCAGTGTTTTGGATTTTCCAGGATGTGAAAAAGTTCAAATCCACTAGTTCCTTTCATGCAGCACTAATTTTATAGTTGATGCACTTTGGTGTTGCTGGCAAGCTCTACATAGGAAGAACAGTTCACCAACTTACATCACAAATTCTGCAGCATACAGATGATGTTAAAAGTTAACATCATCAGCCCTGTAGCGGAACACATTTTAATTGTTCGTGGCAGTGATGTCTCCGATTTAAAGTTTATGGGGCTAGATCAGGTGAAGATTGATGGTGGGGGGCAGATTGAATCATTTGTTATAGAGGGAGAGTTTTTGGATTTTCTCACTCAACAGCTTACAACCTCAGGGTCTCAATAGCAGCTGGGACCTGAAACCCTTCCTTTGAATATAAGGTTTGGATTTTGGGCCCACACTGAGTATTCATTCCTAGTTACATAATTTTGTAATACATTGTTTGAATTCATTTTGTTTCTGGCATATCTGCATTGATGTAGTGTTGTCAGTCTTACTGTATCTCTAACTGGTGTTTTCTCTACTTTATAAGTACTATGGAGGTTCAGAGAGTGCAGGACTTCAGTATACTGGTTGCCTGGAGGTAGGATAATTACTAGGTACAATTAAAATAACAATGTGGGCCCGTATATTCAAACTGCACCATTCTGAGGCGCAAGCCCTTGAGCTGCTCAAAATAGTTGCACAGAGGTGTGGCGGGGCGATATTCAAAGGAGTTGCACTATTGAGCAACTCCTTTGAATATCACCCCACCACAGCCACTGTGCATGGGCAGTGGAACTTGCACATACCGCAAGTTGTCAGAGTTGAGCATTAAACTTGCGGTGGCACAAGTACCATTGCGCCATGCGCAAATTCCGATATTCAAAGGTGACATGCAAATGGGGCCTAATTCATGCAAAGGCGGGGGGCCATTTGCATCTGATTATGCCCATTTGCATGCCATTAGCATGTAAGTGCGCCCGATCCCGAGGACTTCGCCTGGCCTCCCTGCCAGGCAGCAGCCGTCGAGGCCCGGCCTCCCTGCAGCCCGATCAGCGGGAACAACGTGAAAACAACCCCGCCCACATCTCCCAATGCCCAATCGCGGGCAGAGCGTATCATGACAACCCCCGCCAAACAGCTCCCAATGCCCGATCGTGGGCAGAGCGTGAACAACCCCCAGTGCCCAATCGCGGGCAGAATGTAAAAGACCCTCCAACCCGAATATCTCCCTGGTGGTCCAGTGGACTGTATCAAACCCATCGCTGGCAGAATGTCCAGTGACAACCCTTCAAACATCTCCCTGCGTCTAGTGTCCCCCCACCTCACCTTACCCACGAAGCCCTCACACCATCTCCCCGCCTCCCCCGGCAGTCGACAGCATCCCACTCGCTTGCCACCTCGGCTGCTCATCATTCGATTCAACCGTAGCTGTATGCTCATTGGCAGAAGCTAGAGCTAATACATGCAGTACGATATCGTGAGCATGATGTCCAGATTTGGTGAATGAACTCATTCACAAATCTGGACTGTCACGTACGGTATGGGCTGCATGCCCATTGGCTTCAGCTCTGCACCAATGGGCGGCAGCCCACCGACAGTCAGTCGGCAGGCGGGCGGCAGGCGGGTGATGCTGCCGCCCGCCGCCGCCGGGGAGAGCGGGCAGGGGCTTTGTGGTGGTGGGTGGGGGACACTCAGACACCAGGGAGATGTTTGGGGCTAACACTGGATATCTGCCCGCGATCGGGCATTACGTCCACTGGACCACCAGGAGATATTCGGGTTGGGGGCTCCTGACATTCTGCCCGGGTGATCAGGCACGGGGGTTGTCATGATATCGCTCTGCCCGCGATCGGGCATTGGGAGATGTTTGGGCTGGGGTTGTTTTACGCCTGCCCGCGATCGGTGATGGGAGATGTTTTATGGAGGGGTTGTTTTACGCTCTGCCCGTGATTGGGCATTGGGAGATGTTTGGGCAGGGAGTTGTTTTACGTTCTGCCCCTGATCGGGCATTGGGAGATGTTTGGGCGGGAGGGGTTGTTTTTACGTTCTGCCCGCGATCGGGCTGGTGGGGGCACAGGGACTGGGTTGGGGGCCAGCCACGGGTGGCAGCTGCTGTGTTGCGCCCTGCAATACAGCAGCTTACTGTGGGTGGCCCTCAACTTCATCCTTTTGGCTCAAAGTTGTGCAGGCGCAGGTTGGGGTTGCGCCCGACAACTCTGCTACAACTCTGACTGAATATCGGGTTGCTTAGCTTTATGCATGGTTCCTCCCCTCCTGTTGAGCATGCATTCATTTGCATTGCGCTGTTGCTCAACCTGTTTTCAGTGGCGAACTGCCTCCTGCTGAATATCGCAGAATGGTGCAATGTAGGACTTAGGATGCGCAATCCTGTTATGGCGCAACCCTTTGAATATCTGGGCTGTGGTATATAGTGGTTGAGGGCAGCTGAATTGTAAAACAAGAGGCCCAGTTTTGAATCCCTTCTCAGCCACTGGGTCGCTATGCAGCTTTAAGCAAGTCACCTCCCTGTGCTCTGTTCTCCTGAAATTTGGCAGTTTAGCAGAAGCAGGATCCCACTGAAAATGAGCGGTATCCCTGTTAACCTATCTGTATTGGTACATTGAAGAAAGGTTATGAGGGAGCAGCATCTTGTAGATCTTGTTCTAAAATACAATATTTAGTTACTATTTGCTACCAGAAAGCCAAAGAGTTGTTTTGAAATCAGAAACCCTGGATGGACAAGGGTTTGTGAGAACAGTTAGGAGGAGGAAACTCATTCTTTATGCACATAATAGCCCCCCATTCCCCAAATTGTATGACTGGCTATAAAACAATGACTGGAAATGGAGTATTCTGATTAGCTGACTGCTTAGTCTGGTTTAGCTTAGCCACAGGAGAGTCAGCTAAAAGAAAATTCTGAGATAAATTTGTGGTGAGTGAATAGTGTACACAATGTTTTTGTTTGTCTGTGAACAGAATGCTATCTCTGCTTATGCTAATGATTAACCAGCTGGTGTTCAGTTGTAATTTGTGATGGTTATTTAATGATTGCTTTATGTCTGCTTGCGTGTGCGGTGCTGAAAACATATTGAGGTAGGTAGAAACAGGCAGAGGTGTGGCAGTGTTTGGCCAATGCAGTCCATGCTTTCAGGGCTTGTTCCATGGCCACAAAACAATAGGAAGCTACCGATGATGGCAGTTTCAGAGCGTGCCAGACATGAAAGAAATATGTGCTCCAATCATGGACAGTTTCATCATTGCAGCAGCAGATCAATCATGGACAGTTTCATCATTGCAGCAGCAGATCTCCACTCCCCACGGCTCCAACTAGGCAAATTCCAGCCACGCATATGACAGTGCTCAGTAATGTGCATGGCTGGAATTATGAGCAACTCGCTTGCTCAGTGTCTTTCCTGGTGACCCTGCTGCCATAATTGGGGCTCCTGCCACCCACCACATACTCCCTCTAAAGCCAACATCAGGTGTCCAATCGTGTCGGCATGCCCCCAACCCAAACACATATTTTACCGACAATGGGGGTGCACAATCCCCATGTCGAATGCTCCCAACTATTGTGGCACACTGGGAGCCCACCCCAGTATGCCAAAGTAATTATGGTTTTTCTGACACTGGGATGCCCACTCCTGGTATTGGACACGCTGTCACGCTCTCCTTTTTTAGCCGACTCAGGGTGCCCAATCCCGGGTTGGTATTGATTCCCTCCACTAGTCTGGCACACTGGGAGTGCACCGCAGTGTGTTGATCCATTTGTTTTCACCTGTAACAAGAAAACAGTTCTGTGATGTATTTTTTTTTTAAGCCTAAAAAAAAGAAAATGAATCCCTCGTTGTTCCTTGGCTCCCGTCCCCCAACCCGCACCCTCCTCAGCGCACCCCACCTCTTACCCCTCACCAATACTTACCTCCAGAGGTTGGAAGTAGCGATCTTCTGTGGACAGGGACATGTCTTCACTCTTCAAAGACCAAGCAGGAACCGAAGACAATCCATGTAAGCCCTATAATGGCAGTCAATGGGGTTTCAACTTATTTTAATTTTTTTATTTATGACTTTGATAACCGGGTGAGTGCACTGATCCCAGGGACTGCTTAGCAGCACCCATGCCATAACACATGGTACAGGGTGACAGTGAAATACAAGGTAACAGTAATACACATGAAACAGATTAGATACAAGCAACAATAGTAAGCACAATGTACAGGCATGATGCATAAGTCCATTGAGAACAGTGAATACAAGGTTCTGATATCAGACTTGAAGAGATTTTATACAAAACAACAGTAGTAAGTACAGTGGACAAAGTATGATATAGACTATATCATATAGTCTAGTGGGCATGTAATACACAGAATACACAGTAAAATATATACAAAATGTATAGGCAAGGAAGTCATGTATTAGGTTAATATAGCAGTCATTTTTGAGTTTGGCCCCAGATTTTCAACATGGGGTTCTTGGGACCCCACCTTGTGACCACTGATACTGTAATTTCATTTCTCGGTCCTGAAAGGTGATTTCGCTGTCACTGTATGGAATCACCTTTGGGACCAATTAATGATATGACAGTGTCACTGTTTATGAGGTGGGATCCCAAAAGCCTACAGTATGTTGCAAGTCTGGTGAAAAACTCAAAAATGATTCTGCTACTGCATTGCGCAGTTTGTACGCATACTCATAATTTCACCAGTTTTCAATATTTTCACTCCAAATGTCCATCATTGCCATTTTCACACCTCCATGAACAGTACAGCTGTCATTTTGCATTCTGCCCAAAATGTGTTTTGAATCTGTGGCTAGAATGGCGCAGTCACTGTGCAAAATAAACTTTTGGGACAGATTAACAAAATCACAGTGCCACTGTTCATTAGGGAGGTCCCAAAAGGCTATGTTGAAAATTTGGTGAACAAATTCCAAAAAATGACTGCATTAAGAATGTGTGTTATGCAATTTCTATGCATGCTCATAACTTCGCCACTTTTTCATATTTTCACTCCAGATTTTCAACATTGCCTTTTTATCACACCTCCTGTCATTTTTCACATCCTACCCAAAATGTAATTTCATAGTTGTTGCCCTAAATGGCGCATTTGCTGTGCAAATCACCTTTTGGGATTGAGTAATGAAATTGTAGTGCCACTGTTCATGAGGTGGGGTCCCAAAAAGCCCATGTTGAAAATATGGAAGCTAAACTACTAACAAACTTCCGGTTTCCAACCGTAATGCCCCACCCTGTACAGACTGACAGGCGTGGTGGGTATGGCTTGGGGTCATCGGACATAATGCTCATGCCATTCACTCCCACCCCACCCCTGCAGCCACTGGCAGGCATTGAGGTGCGCCTTGGGGTCTTTGGCCCTAACATTCACCCCATTCTTCTATACTACACCCATCTCAGCTTATTTCCTTATGGAATGGGGTGGCGTAAAGACCAAAGACCCCAAGGCACACTGTAACATCTGTCAGTGTCGCTGGGTGAGGTGAGGTGAGGTGAGGTGGAGTGGTGTGAGCATTGGCTAATGACCCAAAGACACACCCCAACGCCTGTCAGTCTCTGCAGGTGACATGCTAGTTCAGTACTTCACTGCCATTCCTATTATGCATCTCTCTAATTTATTCAGTACCAATGCCAATCCAGCAAGCAAACATTTGGCATTGACAAATGCTTGTTAAACTAGGGAGTTGTGATTAGTCTTTAGTCTTCTTTAAAGTGTTCTTGTACTAATCTGTGTGGAGGTATATGGTCATAAGTGGTGGGAATTTATTTGTCTGAAGACAGTAACTGTCTGTTTATCCTGCTGGCCTTCTGCACTGCTTCATTATTTCATCATCATAATAATAATAATATTTGTATTTATATAGCACAATTCCAATATCAAAGTGCTGCACATAAAACATATCACAAAAACAATTAAATAAAGGTCTTACAAAATTCAGCTTCAATTAAAAAATTTCTCACTGTCCATAAATATCAGGTACAAAATCCCACGGAAAAGATGCGTTTTCAGGCTGGTTTCAAGCTCTTCACAGTCCTGCACTCTCTAATCTGATGAGGAAGGGAGTTCCACAGGGATGGTGCCACAAACATAAAGGCCCGAGTCCCAGATGTTTTTAGCCGCACTCTGGGAGCCTCTAACAACCCCTCATCAGTTGAGCTGAGGGGACGGCCAGGGCTGAAGGGAACCAGGAGTTCTTGCAGATAACTTGGTCCCAGTCCATGCAGGGCTTTATAGATCATAAGACCAACTCTGAAAGTGATCCGCCACTGTATAGGCAGTCAGTGCAGAACACGCAGCATGGGAGTAATATGACTGGAGCATGAGGTCCCAGTCAACAACTGTGCCACTGTGTTCTGCACCAGCTGCAGGTGGTAGATATGGACCCCGAAGCCCCAGGTAAAGGGAGTTACAGTAGTCAAGGTGAGAGGTCACAAAGGCATGGATCAATGTGGGCAAATCATCAGATGGAACAAGGTACTTAATTCTGGAGATGTTGCTAAGATGGTAAAGGAAGACTTGATGACTGCCGACACCTGCACATGTAGTGTCAGCGCATCATCAAGGACCACCCCATATTATGCACCCGTTCAGAGGTAGGCAGTTGCACACCATCAAGCCAAAGCCCAGATGGTAAACCCACCACCTGCCTCTCTATCCAGTGCCCTGGATCCACTAGCAACACCTCAGTCTTCCTGGAATTCAATTTCAACCAGTTAGCCTTCATCCAGTCATGGCTCTCCACCATATAGCTGTTAAACATTGAGACTGCACTATCCTGGTCGGTTGCAAAAGACAGACAGGGCTGGGTATCATCAGCATAGCAGTGAAACCTCAGCCCATATTGTCTTACAATGTCTCTGAGGGCAGCAAATACACTGCAAACAACATGGGGACTGCACTGAGGCCAATCTGTGCAAGGATTGGGCCAATGGACTCCATACACCCCAATATAGGCTTGAGGCCAGATCCAAACTACAGCATGTTGGCCACAAACTGGACAATCTGCATAATATACCCATCTCTGGCTGGTCACAAGATAACCAGGAAGACCGAAGAGGAGTGACCATACACCGACCACCATCAACTCGCATAGAGGGCGCTGAACAGATTTTGGCGCTGATGTCGGCCACCTTTTCCACTAAAAATAGAGCAAACTCATCACACTTAACTGTGAAAATGCTTCTTGAACCTGCAGACAGGATGGGTTGCACAACCTGTCTGTGGTTCGAAAGAGCTGAGCCGGTCGATTTTGAGCAGCAACAATCTCACCAGACAGGAACTCTGCCTTCTTACATGTGATTGCTGATTGATAGCATTGATAATGATCTATCAATCTAAGGTGGGCAGCTTCAAGGGTTGATTTCCGCCAGGGATGCTCTAACCTTCGTCATACATATCTCAGCTCCCTCAAGATTCCATCAAACCAAGGGACTGAGGCGGAGAGAGAGAGATGAACATGGACTGGGGCAATAGAATCCATAGCCTCAGTAATAGCCTTATTATAGGCCAGGACTAGACTCTCTGGGTCCTCACCTGCCACAAAACTCCTGATAGGTCTAACACTGCCAGAAGGCCTTCTGGGGTTACACCCCTCAATGGGCGGTATCTGACCATCTCCACAGGGCAGGTCTATAAGGGGAGTCTGGAGATTGATTCTTACTGTGTAGTGATGTACCATATGACTGGTTCCATCAACAAGTCGAAGACTCGATCCCCAGGAGAAAGACCAGATCAAGAGAGTGACCTTGATTATGAGTAGCAGAGGCGGCTGGCCCTTTGGTGCAGTGGTTGGATTTCCACTTGTGGCGTGACCCGGTTCAAAATGGGCTTGAGTTGTCGGAGAGCTGGCGGGGAGAAGGATTGAGCATCCCACGACTGCTCTCCTTCTCCGGGGAAGGTGGTGGAGCGATTGGCGCTGTGGTGACACCTGGCAAAGGCTGGGTTGCACCACAAGCACTGATGCCTAAGCAAGCCCGGGGCGGGTGGATGCAGGTCATCATTGCAAGTCCCGCCCTGCCTAAAGGTGGAAAAACTACACTGCCAGCCACCAGGATGATGCCTGCCTCTCACTCTAATGAGCTCCCAGGCCGACTCCCAGACCTATCCCACAATGCCGCCCTGGGGTAATCCAGGGGTTATCCAGGGTTACGGCTCATATGGGAATGGGAGCAGAGGGGACGTGACCTGGGCTGATGGCTCGGCAGTAGGCAGCAGGAAAAATGAGAATTTAAAAACAAGACATGGAGGACCATGTTCCAGTGACCATTTCACCCCAGGGCGACTCTGGACCGTACAACCCCAATACAGCTACCCTCCCCGAAGTCCGGACCCCAGCCCCTCTCTGCCTCCTACTAACAATACCCAAAGCCCTACTAGCAACTTAACCCTACCTGCTTGGACTATACTGAAACTGTGTTGTTAGCTGTGTTTGTAGAGATTATCGATGAACTTGCCATGCTCACTGTTCAGTTCCTGAGTTCCATGTCAACCAATCTCTTTTGTTGTCTGTGTTTTTCCCAGACCCTACATCAATTGCAGCGGTAATTTATTACCATTAACACACTGTAGTTTCTGTAATTTTGCAACTGTTTGTACCTTTGTATCTGATTTGTGTGTCAGTGTGACTCACTTGTCAACACATCTGCCTCGAGGCCAGAGGGTCATGGGTTCTAGTACCACAAAAGACTTGGGCTCAGTAACCCCAAATGCCAGCATACCAGTGTAGTATGGGAGGTGCTATACTGTCGGAGTTGCGATCCTTGGACATGACTGGGGGAGGGTGCTGCTGCTGCACCACCTTTGAGAGTGGGGTGATGCAGGGGTCCCATGGTTACTGATGTGCATAGGGCCCATGACAATTTAAATCCAGGCACAAACTGCATTAAATGTATGCCTTATGGCTGCTGCCACTTGTCAATGATTGTAAAGTGCCTTGAGATACAAAATGGATTGTCAAGTGTGTGTTTTGGGATTTATTTATTTATTTAAATTTTGATAACGGATAAGCTGACTGAGATCATCGATCCTTTTCAGGGGCGACCGGGATTAGTTACATATTATATTCCATCCAGGAAGAGTATACATTAGGTGAACTGAATGATACAAAATGGATGGTGAAGTGTTTTGGGATACGACAGTGTGTGTTACAGACATGGCAAAAATCAAATTCTCTTCCTTTCCTTATCCAGTTACCTTTATTGTGAAAGGCTTAAAAGGATTCTTTAAGTTTAAAATTTAGTAGATACCTCCCCATTTGGCCCCAAAACTCACCACAGAGCATTTAAACCCCCAGAGCTCCCTCCCAGCCTTTATATAATGTCTATGGGGAGGTGGTTGATGGCATTGTTGGTCAGCCAGTTGCCCACCCACAGTTGCAGATGCAGACTCTGAGGCCAGCTAGAGTCTCTCCACACCCTTGACTCCAGTGGAAAAGTAAGTTGTTCCCTGGAGTCAGGGGTAGGAAGATGTAACAAAAGTATGTTTTATCTTCAATAAAGCTGCCAAACTCACCACAGAGCATCTAAACCCCAGAGCTTCATGTGTCCCGTTTGTCAGGAATTGAGAAACTTTCTGCCAGACCTACATTTTTGTCCCACTACACCCCGGGATTCCTTATTCTATGTTATTTAATATTGTTCCACATCTATGCATTAATTCAAATTAATTAATGCATAGATGTGGACAGCTGTCCAAGAGAGGTGGAGGCTGTGCCCTTTACCTAAAGAATCTCTTAAGGGTCATGTTTTCAGTGTGCCTCTCCCTGAGAATGACATCCAGGTCCTTGCCATGAAGATACTGCTTGGAGCACAAAACAAAAATCTGACAGTGGCATCAATCTATATCCTCCCCAAAGCTGACCAACCAAGGGCTAAACCCCACACTGGAGTTCATACACTAATTTAATCAAAACACAGAAACAATCCTGCTTGGTGACTTCAATGTGAACTGGTCCTCCCCAGTGCAAACAAATATAAGGACGCACTGACTGCTGCTAACTTCTCGTAAATGGTCCAATCACCCACAAGGGTGAACTACAGAACAGGTACTACCACCCTTCAGACTGGGTTCTCACGAACTACCCAGATCACATCATAAAAACAGTAGTTCTCTCAGACAGTTTAAGCAACCACTCCCCAATCCTTTGCTCCTGGTTGAACAAAGACACAAAGCCTCCTACCAAAACTATTAACAGCAGGAGACTTATTCCTGGTCATCTTGGGTCTCTAAAACCCTCCTACGAGACCATGATTGGTCTCTGATAGACACAACCTCCAACATTGACACTGCTTTTGAATATTTTATCCACAGCTTTAACAGCGCCTGTGATGTCCATACCCGTTTAAAAAGCAAGATTAAAGGCATCAACAACACTTGGATTAACTCTGATCTTCTGGAACAACTGAGGTCCGGGATCATCTTGGCATCTGCCCAACTGACTGGCACCCAGACTGATATTCAGGCTTACAAAGCAGCAGTAAATGCCTGTACTAGAGCAATTTGAAATGAAAAGGCAAGTTACTACAGAGCGCACTTAACTCATGGAAAGATGGGAAGAAGTTTTGGGCGAATCTTTCTGAAGTTAAAGGCATATCCCCAAAGTACCACCCTCTATGCTCAACATAAATGGCAGCCTCACTCTGGACCAGGTCACCATGGCTAATGCTTTTAATGTGGCATTCACCGATCTTAGTCATGTGCTTCCTCCAACCTTCTTTGACCCCCATCAGACTCTCCAGGCTTGGACAAAGCAAGAATAACACAGGGCCATCCACCTTTCTACTTTAAAACTATCTCAGAGGCCCTAGCCAAAAACAACTGCTCAAAGTACTTGGGAGGTCCAGATTCAGTGGTGACTCCCTAGACCTGAAACTCCTTGCCCTCACCATTGACGAAGTCCTGACCCCACTCACCAAAATCCTCAACTGATCCCTAATGCTTTCTCAGTTCCCCCAGATACGGAAATCTGCTATTGTGACACCAGTTCACAAAAGTGGGGATAAGACCCTAACCTCTAACTACAGACCCATTTCCATTCTCTCCCCGAAGCACTGGAGAGAATAGTTGCTGATCAACTTACAGAATACCTTGCTAACCACAGCCTGCAATGTCAGGAGCATCACGGTTTTGAAAAGGACATATTGCCACCACAGCTCTCCTTGAATTCACCACTTACATCCATAATGCTGTGGAACAGGGGCATCTTGTCGGCGCCACCTTCATCGATTTGACAAAGGCATTCAACACTATCAACCACTCCCTGCTATTTGAACAATTATCTTGCCTTGGCCTCTCAGATGACGCCACACATTGTTTCCAAAGCTACCTTAATGACTGAACCCAACAGGTCAGAGTTGGTGAGTCCCTCTCGCCTCCCGTCCGATTCGCTCTGGAGTTCCTAAGGGTCCTTCTTGGGTCCCTTGCTTTTCAGTACTTTTCTGAACAGTCTCCCTGCATCATGCCCTAATACACTCCTGCTATATGCAGAGCAGATGCAGTTATTTTCACCTCCCACCTGACCCTCCCTCCTACAACTGCAACTAAGCTTTATGCAAGTGGAGACATGGTTTAAATCTCAGAAACTCATATTAAATCTTAAAAACTAAAACAATGATGTTTCGTAGCATCCATAACAAACATAAAACAAACGTCTGTCTATCACAAACAGTGAAGTGACATTGCTTGAACATGTTCAACTGTTTAAATACCTGGGGTTACCCACAACAGCACCTTTTCTTACTCTGAACACATTGAAAACATTGCCAAGACCGTGAATACCCGCATAGGGACTTCTCTTTAGACATAGGAGCTGCCTCACCAATGAAGCCCTAGCATTGCCATTCAGAGCTCTGTTATATCAATAATCGACTATGGGCTTGTGATCTATAGGCTCTGCCACTTCACCGCACTTGACGAATAGCCATTGCCCTTAACAAGGCATGTCATCTGCTGACCTCTGCTCCATGCCTCTCACATACCTGTGACATCTACAAGCAAGTAAACTGGCTCCAACTCCCGGCAGACTCAAGTACCAGTATGCTAGCAAAAAAGATTACTTAAATCTCCTACCCTCAAGGGTTCAGTCCTTACTGACTCCCGCTCGACATCCGCCTAACCAGGAGCTCAGAATATCTTACCTTTTCTGTTCCATGCTGCCGCTTTACACAAGGACAATGCTCTTTTACATACAGAGCCTCATCCTGGTACAACTCGCTTTACACCTGCTGTTACCAGGACACTACTCTGGGCACTTTCAAGTGCTATCTGCATTAGCACCTTGTCACAATGGCCTCCTGTAAATGTTTCTCCTAACTAAACTTACTCTCCTTCCTCTAATTTCCCCTCTAAGTCCCTCCCACCTTTACCCCCACTATCTCCTATCTCCTCCTTTTATTTCCCCACTGTTATCTACATTCTCTCCCCATAGCTTCCTCTACATGTACCTACCATCTCCTAGCAGTTTCTAATTTATTCTAGTGAACCATATTACAACTGTGTTTTTATTGTACATAAGTTCTTGAATAATATACACAAATTACTGTAACTTAACATACATACTGTGAATCATTGTACATATTAGAGTAATTCCATGAAAGCTTTAATGTACCTGAAAGCCTATGGCTGCTTGAAACTACTGTACTTATTATTGTCCTATGTTCTGTATTGTTTCCCTGATGTGGAATCTTTGTAAAAGAGCCTTGGCTCAAAGATGTCTTCTGAAATAATGACAAAATAAAAAAATAAATAAATAAGAGAGGGACAGTGCTGAGGCTGCCCTTGCTGCAGACATTCCAGATCAAAAGCCAGTTGAGCCCTGGCCTCTTGCCACCGGACTGAAAAGAAGCTTGTAAGTCAGCCTGAAGATGAGATGAGGCTCAGGAGGTGGAGGGTGCTGGTAAGGCTGATATCAGAGTGTCTGACAGTGCTACATTGGATATCCTGGCATTTGGAAAGAAAGGGTACCGGGAGCCGGGCAACACGAAATGGTGCCCCAGACGCCGGATGGCTGGGTAAGTGAAATGATGCCAGGCACCCTGACGTCAAACATCCCTGTATCGGGCACGCTGGGTAACCCATTTGGGAAAAGCCGGAGACAGGCCCAGTGGAGGGCTGAGGTGGGGGGCCCAAGGGAGGGACCAAATGTCCTGACGTGGGATCTGCCAGGTCAGTCGATGGACCTGAAAAGGGTCAGGCATCGAGAAGCCTGGTGGAGGTCCAGGCATTGGAGCCCTGGGCATCTGGGGAAAAAGAGTACCAGACAGGGATTAGCAGACATCGGGGTTTCCACCAGCCCAGATGGAGGAACCTCAAATGTCTGGGGATAAAGAGGTTCAGGCAGAGGAACCCGAAAGTCTGATATGTTGAGGATTCTGAGACCCCAACAGAAGACTCCCATGAGGGGGTTCCGAGGCCCAGTAGGCTGAACTGGCAGACCAGGTTCTGGTGTGGAAACAGTAACGACCACGTCCAGAGATAAAGCATTCTCTACCAGCCCGGGAGCAACAGGGAGGGAGGGAAACCACTCGGGAGGTGGAGAGGAAGAATCCTGAGAGGGAGAACCCTCAGGGGACAGCTGCTATGGAGGTGGCAGTAGGCACTTCTTGACATCGGGATCAACGTTGACCCTCAACAGGAGTGCTGTGGCCAGGAGGTCATCAGACGAGCTGATGAGTGACTTGCCAGCTGGGGCAAAGGAAATGTCCCCATCCGTGCAGATGCCAGGAAGCTGATGTCAGACTTATCAGCGGTGGCGTGCAGATGCCAGCAAAGCTGACATCCAGCTTACCGGCAGTAACTGGGCGGGCACCAACAGGGCCAACATCCAATTTACTAGCAGTAACTGGGCAGGCATCATCCGGACTGATGTCCGACTTATCGACCATAACCTGGCGGGTGCCAGCAGAGCCGACATCTGACTTACTGGCAGGAACCGGGCAGGCACCAGCAGAACTGATGTCCAACTTACTGGCAATAGCCATGCAGGCTCTGGCAGAACCAACTTCTGACTTACTGGCAATAGCTGTGTGGGTGCCGACAGGACCGGCGTCAACTTACCATTGGTGACTGGGTGAACACCAGTGGAGCTGGAGTCTGACTCACTAGTCTGGGCGATGCACTGTCCTGCAGAGCTAGGGAGTGACTTATTGGCCTTGCTGCCTGGTTTAGACCCTGTTATCTGAAGAGCACTATGGGTGGCAAGCACTCGGTGTGCTAGAGGGACCTGCCTGAACTGTCAACAGTTCAGGCGGGGAGGACTCAAAATCTGATCCATCACAGTGGGAGGAGTCTTGGCTGTAGGGTGCTTCAGGTCCACTGGAAGACCCCCACCATCCTCGGTCCCTGAAGGTGGCTATGGGTGGAAGGGGACCGATTCTTTTGCAACTCCTTTTCCATATTTGCCGTCTTGATCTTCAGCAGATGGGCATTCAGGGCCTGTTGCCACCATTTCCATGTGGCCTGGTTAAAATCCATGCAGGCCGCATAACCTTGATGTTATGTTTAGGACCTAGGCAGAGCAGGCAAAGAGCATGACTGTTCATGTGGAATTTGCATACTGCAGGAGTCAGACTTCTTTTCTTCTCCTTCTGTGGAGCAGACATCAGAAAAGACATAAAGAAGAAAAACAAACTTTCCAAAATAAAATAAAAATAAAGAAATGTGTTCAACACTAGCCGGGTTCACAGTGAGGTACAACATGCACAGGTTGATGGCAGGAAAGAACTGGAGGGCGGGCGTGGGGACTGCCCATAATAAAGTGTAACCCCTAGATGGCGCTATCCCAGGGGCTACTACCCCTGCCTGATTTGCCACTAACAGGTTGAGGGCCTGGATCCAATGGCGGGTGCCTCCACCCAGAGGTCAGGGTTTGCAATAGTTAAACTAACTTGGTCACAGCCCTCTGGGACACTGCAACCCCTTTCTTCCCACTAGTGGCCCACACAATATATCAGAATCACCTTCACAGTATACACTTACCCCCAGGACTGGTTCCGGCACTGGGACCTCCTGTGAAATAAGATACAGTGCAACAATCACAGTACAGTACTTTAACATAGACAAATACCTCAGGCAGTATAACTTTGCTGAAACAAGCAGCTCTGATTTATTTAGGGGATATAACAAGGACAGGGAAATCAGGTTAATTAGCTTATCACTTTACTATCTACCTATGGCTCTGTGCACAGGCCTATCCCTACCAGTTACTGTCCTGGGTACCCAAGCCCTAGTGGCTAGTCTAAACCGTGGCAGCTGGTAGGGGCCCTTTCACACAGTGAAAAGAAAAATTAGTTTAAACAGTCAGCAGTACAGTGATTCCATTTGGATTTAATGTGGCAATTCAACAGGGAGCGACCCTGAATTAGTACTCACGACCTCCAAACAAGATAGGGTCCTTCAACGTCAGCAGGGCTACTCTTGAGCTCCACGAGACTCTTCACACATTTATATGGTAAACAGTTACAGGCAAAAGTCCTTTAATGGCAGCAGGATTCACTTGAGCTGCACAAGCCTCCTCACACATTTATATGGTAAAAAGAAAGTACTATACCAGGCAGGCTGCTTCTCTATCCCGATCGCATTACTGCACAATACCGGGAGAACACACAGCAGATTCAGTTCCTGACAGACCGAGTGCAATTCAACAATTTCTCCAGTCTTCTACAGGGTGAGCCTGGTTTCTACTCTTCAGAGATCCTTTGATTCTCTTCACAGGACGGATTCAGTCCTAACAAGCAGTTACACAAGCTGCAGACCGGAACTCTGGGCCTTACACGTTTTTTGACTGAAACTGTGCACTGAAGGAGCACAGGGTTTCTTTCCCTTCACTGCCAGAGCTAAACTGAAACTCCAACAGACAAAACCGGGCACTTCCTTTGAGTTCCTCCCAGTTCTTGAATGGATTAGCTGTCCCTCACAATAGACTGCTGCTGTTGGTCCAAAAGGCGCGACCTAAACTACATCTCCCAGAGTCACTGCCCATACAATCCTCTTGTGGCTGGCTCAGATTATGAGTCAAGTTCTGATTCGTCAAGGCACCATTTTAGAGCTAGCTTACCCACACTGATTGGTCCAGTTCAGCAGTTCAAAACTAGAATGGAACTAGGCAAACACAGTTCTGACTGCAAAGAAAGCAGGTTAGACAAACTGTATTTTCATTATTACTCTAAATTATTTCTGGCAAACAGTTACATCTTTCAGATAGGTTCCTTTGTACTCCTAGTGACTGCAAAATGGAGTGAATTGGCAGCAGTTCGAGTGGTACTCAAACAGAGAAAAACACAGTCCCCCATACAAACTAATTATGTCTGCAAGCAGACGGCTCTTAAAGAGACAGTACCAGAGGCTCTAAAACACCTCACTGATAAATGGCTTAAAACGCCAAACACCATTCAGGCTTGGAGCATTCAAGCAAGCTCCTGAAGTCTTTTGGGAACCCCCATTTGCAGGGGTTACAAAAGGATCATGCTGACATCATCATGTGATGTCAGGTGGGCAGTCCCCACCAGACATTGCTAGCTAGTTTTCCGTGTGGTCCTGATGCCAGGGGCACAGTCCTATACTGTATGTTATGACTTACTGCAGGAACCTCTTGAAGTAAGATCTAACAAACTAGTCACACAAAACCTTTTGCATGTGTAACCCCCACAAATGGGGGTTCCTGAAAAGTCTTCCATGAGCTTGCCTAAATGCTCACTGTCAGGCTGGTGTCCTGCATTTAGCAGTTAATCGTGACTGCCAAAGAGTGCCTGTGTAGCCTCTATGTACTGTCGCTTTAAGAGCTGCCTAGCTTGTAGAAATAATTAATTTGGGAGGGGCTGAGTGTTGTCATGCCTAGTCCCACCAGGCTGCTGGTAATCGCTCTGCTTCTGCCATTGCTAATTGCGCAGAGGAGCCCTGTTAATAGATGCAACTCTTTGCTGGTCATTCATTAGAGTAGTAATAATAATGTAGTTTGTCTAACCTGCCTTCTTTGCAGCAAGGATTGTTTTGTTTAGCCTCACAATTTTGGCCCAGAACTGCTGAATTGGACCAATCAGTCTAGTGGGACCTAAATGGAGCCAGACTACAGGAGCTGTCTGGAGTCAAAATCTGTAGGAATTGTAGTTTGTGGCTTTTGGCACCTTTTTGCACCTGAAGGAGAGCCTTAGTTGTGACTGACAGACAGATCAGCCAACCGAGTCTTTTGGATCTGAGGAAATCCCCAAGCTGCCTGCTGTTTCAGTCAGTTCTGAGCTGGGAAGTGAAATGAGAACAGCTCAAGTGATTTGGGCAAGTAGTTCTATGTAGTTTTGCTTGGGAGAACTGTGAAAGGGCTGAGTTTTTGGCCTGCATGTCTGCCTGCTGCCCGAGAGAGGAGAGAAGAGAATTATTTTGGACTAAATCCAAGTTTGTGAGAACAAAGTAAGCCACTGATTTTTACCAGGCTCATACCGAAGAAGACCAAGATTTTGCTGAATGACAGCCGCCTGTCAGGATTTCCAGCTGCTTTTGATCCCCGGTTTGTGCAGAGACTTTGCGATCGTGACCAGAAGTGGTTTGCCTGGTACAGTAGAATTTCCTTATGTAAATGTGCTGTGTATTGAAAGTGGGTCATAATTTGGACCTCACTGTGTGAACTGTGTTCTGCTTGCTGGAAGCTGTATCTAGCCCAAAATGGACTGTATCCGAATTTGTCTCCATTTGGCCTGGGCCTTGCCACACTGGCCCAGCCAGACTACCCGCTGCACAGAGAAGCCATCAATGAGAGACCTGCCTGGGGATCAGCCCCTGCTCCATGCTTGAACAGGAATGGCCTTGGTGATTCCTGTGGGCCCTATTTCTCCTGGCACTCCAGATTAACCACCTGTTGTCTCAATTTTCGTTCAGCCTGTGTCCAGTCTTGGGGTATCATGAGTAATCATCAGGGTAGCTCCCTGCAACAACAGCCTACTCTAAAAGTGTGTCATATGATTGTCTTGTTGTTTTGTTCCACGAACTGAGCCCTCCGGCCCGGATTACAAATAGTGTGTGTTGTGCATGTTGTTTTCTTCCATCACAGGGCCCAACCAGCTGCAACACTCCTGGCTAGCCCACCTTTCTCCATCTGGGTACCCAGAGTGTGTGACTGTTTATGGACCCGAAGTGCATGCATAACTGTTTGATTGATACAGCCTTTAAGCAAATTAACCTGATTATGCCCTTCCTTGTTCAAGTCCCTTAAATAAATCAGATCTAACTCTTTTTGCATTTACCCTGACTGTGGTTCCAGTTTATGCAAGAGAACTGTACTGCTGTTATTTGCTGTGTATAACCTTGTTTTACAGGGTCCCAGGGCCAGGCCAGAGGAAAGCCCTGGTGATAAGTGCAAACAGTGTGGGTACTTGTGTAGTGTATCAGGGGTATTGTGAAAGTGATCATTGTGTATTGTCTCGTGACTAGTAAGGAAAGGGGGGTTACAGTGTCCGGAGGGTTGTGTCCAGGTTAGCCTGACCACTACCAACCTTGACCTCTGGGTGGAGGCACCGTTTCAGAACTCAGGCCCCTTAACCTACTACTAGCCAAGCAGGCAGGGTAGTAGCCCTTGGGATAGCGCCACCTAGGGATACATCTGGGAGGTACCGCTGGGATTTGTGCCTTCTAGCGGCCAAAAATTACAAATTATTGTTAAAGATTAATGGTTACCCCAGTAGAAATGGCTGTACACCAGTTGGTGGGAAGGTGTACTGGGCAGGAGATCGACCCCAAAATGCTCTACTTATACTGGATATTCCCTGGGTCAGAAGACACTGTAGAGGAGCACTCTTCAAAGTTGAATGTTTAAAAACCCTGTGGTGGTGGGTCGACAGGCTGATTTGATGTCCCAAACTTTCATAGCCTTGGTAGAGTGTAGCAACCTCATGGACAGCTCTAAGTGCCACAGACTATTGCCCCAGAAGGGGTTCTAGCTGCCTGGAGGGTGATAACAAAAGACAGTAAAGACCCCGGGAGGATGAGCTCCCACCATTATCTGAGACTTTTGAGGATAAGATTGCTAAGTTGTTGCTGGAGGAAGGAAAACCACAGATATTTCTGCCACCTGGGGTTCCTTCCCCAACACCCCTCCCACTCCAGCACCTGTTACTGCCCCACCTTCTGTGCCCACGCCAATGCTGGCCCTATATCTGTACCTGCCATTAGTCGTGACTCCTACCAAAGGCTGAGAATCTTCTCGGCACCCTTCCCACCCAGGGGAGGATGACTGGGAGACCTGGATAGACTGTGTTGCCCTCTAGTACTTGAATGGCAATGCTCAGAAGCAGAGAAACAAAAGAGGTTGAGTGAGAGCTTCTGAGGTCCTGCCTTGGCTACCATCCATGCCAAGCGGGCCAATAACCTCAAGCAACTGCACAGGACTATCTTGATGCATTGGAGAATGTGTATGGGAGCCCGGATTCAGATGAGGATCTGTGGTGGAGAGTAAGAAACATTCAGCAGTACCAGGGAGCCATTGTGTGTGTGTATGTACCCGAGCTTGAAAAGCTGCTCACATGAGTACCTCAGAAAGGGTAGTTTGTCGTCAAATGAATTAGACTGAACTAGGCTGGACTGGATCCTTAAGTCTGCTCCATTTTCAGAATTGTTACTGCTTCAGTTGCGCCTTGCACCTGACTGGAATCGCCCCTGCTATGACGAGCTAATGAAAGAAATTGGGGCTGAGCAAGGCGACCCCATGGGGAATTGCACCATATCTGCTGCTGCTGCTCAAGTGACTGAGCGTGATCAGCCAAGTGAGGCTCAGGGGCAAAGTCGGCACTTAACAAGCACTCTGAGAATGCAAAGGACTTCCTGCCCTGGGCCCAGCATTGGAAAGACGAGCTACTAAAGGAAGTCCAAGAATTCAAGACAGGTGCCTTCTGCAAGGGTTTCCATGGAACAAGATTCTGGTCCCTTTCAGAATGTGACTGCCATGGGGTGGGGTGCACCCTCAGGCATCCACTACCGAGGTGGCTCAAGGCTGAGATCACCGGATTGACTGCCACTCTAAATGAACTGTTAAGACACATTGCACCACTCTCACCACTGCAAGCAGATACTAGATCCCAACCTCTTACTACTGCTTCAGTTCCTTGTATGATGTCTCTCCCAGGATGACCCAGGAGTCTATCATTTGTCACAACTGTGGAAAGGATGGCCATATGAAAAGAGAATGCCGTCTCAGAAGGACTTAGAAAGAGTAGTAAACAGACTCCAAGGGAGCTCTGAAAAGCAAATCAATGGCCAAGGGTGCCCGAATGACCACAGTGAGGGTTCGAGAAACCCTAACTCAAATTTCTTTGTGGCTAAATCGTCTGTCCAGGCCTCTCACTGCTTCTCCAGACCAGTCCAAAATAGTGGGCCCTTCAATGGAGACTACGGTGACTGTGAATGGTATTCATACTCAAACTGTGCTTGACAGTGGGCCTAGTGACCATTGTATTCCAGGACTGGTATGACAAACACTTATCTGATGTGCCTTTGCAGTCCCTGGAAGGCCTACATGTGTGGGGCCTGAATGACAAGTCTTATCCCTACCTAGGTATGTCCACCTCTGGTTGTCTTTTCCTGCAACTGTAACTGGTATAGAGGAGGAGTAGAGACGTTCTTCTAGTGTGTCCCCCACCAGCCTGTATGGTGGGGTCACCCTGTTAATTGGGACAAATGCACATATGTTTGGGAGACTGGCACAACTCTGTCATGAGAACAAGGGCAACAGACTGGGAGGGCCCTAAGAATTCCAGCTCTGATCAAGAGGGCCTATGATTTGCAACAGAAACCTGAGGAAGTAGACCAGAATGAACTGGTGGGGATCGTGTGAAAGAAAGATCCCGAGTCAATGGTACTGGCCCTCAACGCCCAATGTACCATTCAAGGTGAGGTCTGCCTCCGGAAAGATGTCAAGAACAAAATACTGATGTTGGATGCCAGGCGATGTAAAATTGCCAGAAGGATTATTGGTTAAGCCCAGCATCTTGCCTGCTCGTGCCCATGCCTCATGCACGACTAGTGATGGTCCAGATTCACAATGTGTCAGGTCGGGAGATCCGGTGAACAGAGAGTGCACCCTAGCTATGGTACACTGTGCAGACACTGCCGTATTGCCCAGCAACAAGCACCCTGGTGAGAAGGGAGAGTGACCCCAGACTTGATTGACTTTGGTGACGCCCTGTTGCCAGCTGAATGGAAGTCTAGAATTAGCAAGAGACTTGCCCAGAGAGACCAAGTGTTTTCGTTGAAGGAATGGGATGTGGGATGTGTCCAGGGTGTGGAGCATCACATACACCTGCACAATGAATGGCCATTTCGAGAGGTCCCACATCTAGCCCCAGCAGACATAGATGATGCGAGAAGACACCTGCAGGAAATGCTCGCTGCTGGTGTGATACAAGAACCAAGAGCCCATACACCTCTCCCATTGTGGTTGTGTGTAAGAAGAATGGGTCTGGGAGGATGTGTGTTGATTATCGAACCCTGAACTGGTGGACCAACCCAGACCAATACACTATGCCTTGTATAAAAGATGCCCTGGACTGCTTGAATGGGAGCAAATGGTTCTCGGTGTTGGATCTTCGTGATGGATACTACCAGATCCTGATGGCCCTGGAAGACAGTGGAAAACAGCCTTCATCTGTCTATTGGGCTTCTATGAGGTTCTGAGGATGCCACAGGGGATGTGAGCGCCCTGGCCACCTTTCAGCGACTGATGGAACATGCGGTGGGAGTTATGAATTTGCTGGAATGCCTGGTGTACTTGGACGATGTCATTGTGTTTGGGAGCACCTTAGGGGAGCATGAGAACTGACTGTTTAAAGTCCTAGACTGGCTGAAGACTTGACCTCAAGCTATCCATTGACAAGTGCCAGTTTTCCAAACCTCCGTGAAGTATGTGGGGCACATAGTATCTGCAAAGGGATAGAGACAGATCCCTGTAAGGTTGAAGCACTGACTACTTGGCCCCAGCCCCATAATCTGAAAGAACTACAACGTTTCCTATGGTTCTGTGGCTGCTACCACAGGTTCATAAAAGACTATTCAAGGTGATTCACCTACTCTTGAACCTTACCCAGGGTTACCCTCCTACCAATCGTAATAGAGAAAAGGGTCCGTTAAAGAACCAGAAAAAGTATACTTCCACCCAGATGAACTCTTTGGGCCTCGCTGGATGCCCAACTGTGAAGCAGTCTTCCATGAGATCATACACTAGCTCACCACGCCTCATCCTCGCCTATTCTGGCCCCACCAAACCCTATGTGCTGCATACAGACGCTAGTCTGCAGGGTCTAGGAGTGGTGCTGTATCAAGACTGAGGATGGCCTGAGACCAGTAGCTTTCTCCAGTAGGAGCTTGACCCGTCCGAATGAAACTACCCTGTGTATAAGTTGGAGTTCCTTGCGCTAAAATGGGCCATCGTTGACCAGTTTCATGAATACCTCTATGGGGCAAAGATATTGGTGAAGACTGACAATAACTCATTGACCTATGTACAGACTTCAGCTAAGTTAAACGCCACTGGGCACCGGTGGTTTTCTGCATTATCAACCTATGATTATGCTGTTGAATACAGACCGGGCCTGAACAATACTGATGCTGACGCCTATCACGAAGGCCCACTTCCAAGAGTGATTGGGTCAGCTGTCTGAGCCTGACATTCGAGCATTGTGCCAAAAGTTTGATAGAGATGAACAGATGTCTGCAGACACAGTGGACTGTTTAGTAGATTGCTTGGGCCCTTCTGACACCTGCATACCAGCTGCTTATTGCCACTTCTGTGCTCTAGTTATTAGTGCACTACCTCAATCTAACAATGACAGCATTCAGTGGGCTCAGTCCCAAGATCCTATGATTCAGCCCACGACTTGATGCCCTGCGTGCAGGGAAAGATGTGTCTAAGTTACGTTTCATTGACTTGCGAACTGCTTTATTGTTTAAAGAAGGCCCCAGATTGAAGTTGCTCAATCAGTTGTTGTATAGAGAGACAGTAGATCATAGTAGCAAAGTAGACAAGCAACAATTGGTCCTGCCTACGGCCTTCTTGTGTTTAGAAGCTGATCAGCAGAACATTAGCAAAGTGTTTGTGGTTATGGATCTTTTCACACGATATGCACAAGCTTTTCCCACCAAAGAACAAAAGGCATCTACCGTGCCCAAGGTGCTAGTGGAGAATTTCTTCATCTGCTATGGTGCCCCCAGCGGATCCACTCTTACCAGGGCAGAGACTTTGAGAGTCGACTAATCAAAGAAATGCTCTCTGTATGAGGGGTGCGAAAGTCAAGAACCACCCCTATCACCCACAGGAGACCCTCAACCAGAATGTTTTAATCGCACTCTTCTAGACATGCTGGGCACCTTCCACCCAAAAGACAAGCATAAATGGAGCCAGCAGATTAGCACCTTGGTACACGCATACAATTGCATGAAAAATGATGCTACTGGGTTCTTCCCCTACTGCCTCATGTTCAGGAGAGATGCTCGGCTGCCAGTTGATGTCTGTTTTGTGGTCTCTCAGATGGGGTCCGAGCTGAAAACTACTTGCAATAAGTACAAAACTGAAAGCTCAATTGAACCATGCCTATCAACTGGCCCAGACAATGGCCGCCAAGACAAATCTAGCCAACAAAGAGGGGCATGATAAAAAGCAAAGAGCTCAAGAGCTTTGACCTGGAGACCGTGTGTTGTTACGCAATTTTGGGACTGCATAGTGGCATAAAATTGCTGATCGGTGGCACCATCTTCCCATGTAGTAGTTGGAAAGTTGGATGATTTACCTGTGTACAAGGTGCACCCAGAGAACAACTCCAAAGCTGTCAAGACCATGCACCGTAACCACTTGCTACCTATTGACAAAGTCATCATTGGGCTGAACCCCCAAAATTGAGCCCCTGGGCCAGCGACTCAATGCTGCTGCAAGAAAGAGACAGAGTCAACCTACCCCAGTGGTCACAGATTTAAGGTTTCTTCTGCAGCAGGCCCAGAATGATAGTGACTGTCAGTCCACTTCTGACGAAAGTGAGTGCGACTATGCCTATTACCCCTCTTATGAACTGAGTCAGCTGTTTTGAGGAAATCCTATGACTAATTGTGGGGATGAAGCTGGGCCTTCTGGACTTTCCTAACCCCCAGCTTGTCATGGGCGAGATGCTCCCTGAAAGTGAAGTGCCAAGCCTTACATCTGAGGATGTGGCTCACTGTGTTTTGTGGAACTGTGAATTGCCCAAGAAGAGGCCGATGGTTTGAGTCTCTCTGGTGACACACCAGAACCTGAGAACAGTATGAAAGTATTGACAGATCCCTTTCAGAGCCTCAAAGTTTGATTGTGCCTGAACCTTCACAAAATGAGCAAGTGTTGTGGAACCAGAGCCTACAGAACAAGAAGCTGACAGTGCTTCCAGTTTGGACATTCCCTTCATGCAGAGGCACCCCTCACAAGTGATGAAAGCTCCAAGATCATTGCTGAAAGTACAGAGACTGTGGTTGTTCACCCCAGAAAGACTGGCTGAGCTGTCAAGCCTGTGAGTGCGCTTCGATTACGATTCCCCATTAGGCCAGTGGATTTACCTCTCAATGTAGTCCACAAAGGTGTTTATGTCTCTCAGAGCTCACTGCCCAAATTGAGCTTGACGGCCCATTCCAGGTTACTTGTTCTGCTCTCTCACCATGGTGTCCCTGCCCCATCCAGCCCCAAGTTAGCTGACAGAGAAGGGCCCCCTCTTGCATTGTTTAGAGTACAAGAAGTTATTACATGATTCTGTATAGTAATGTTTAATTTACCTGTGTGAAATATACATAATGTATTGTCAGAATGGAAAATGATATAGTGGAGTACATTGAAATGTATAGTAAAGGGACAAGTTCTGTCAATTGATGAATCAGATAGTACTTGCATAGCATGCTAATGGTATAAATGTCTTGTATATATTGCATTTTCAATGTTATGATGGTAGAGACTTGCGCGAGGCCAAGTTTTCCCAGGCAGGAAGGGTGTAACCCCCTACAAATGGGGTTCCAAAAAGTCTTCCATGAGCTTGCCTAAATGCTCACTGCCAGGCTGGTGTACTGCGTTTAGCAGTTGTCGTTATTGCCAAAAGAGTACCTGTGTAGCCGCTATCATACTGTCGCTTTAAGAGCTGCCTAGATTGCAGTAATAATTAATCTGGGAGGGCTGAGTGTTGTCATGCTCGCGTCCCGCGGGCTGCCAGGTAATCGCTCTGTTTCTGCCATCGCTAATTGCGCAGAGGAGCCCTGTTAACAGATGTAACTCTTTGCTGATCATTCATTAGAGCAGTAATAATAATGTAGCTTGTCTAACCTGCCTTCTTTGCAGCAAAGACTGTTTTGTTTATCCCCACCATTTTGGCCCAGAACTGCCAAATTGGACCAATCAGTCTGGTGGGGCCTAAAATGGAGCCGGACTACAGAAGCTGTCTGGAGTCAAAATCTGTAGGAATTGTAGTTTGGGGATTTTGGCATCTTTTTGCACCTGAAGGGGGAGCCTTTGTTGTGACTGACAGACAGACCAGCCAACCGAATATTTTGGAACTGAGGGAAATTCCCAAGATGCTTGCTGTTTCAGTCAGTTCTGAGCTGGGAAGTGAAATAAGAACAGCTCAAGGGATTTGAGCAAGTAGTTCTGTGTAGTTTTGCATGGGAGAACTGTGAAAGGGCTGAGTTTTGGCCTACATGCCTGCTGCCCCTGAGAGGAGAGAAGATAATTATTTTGGACTAAATCCAAGTTTGTGAGAATGAAGTAAACCACTGATTTTTTACCAGGCTCATTCCTGAAGAAGACTGAAGATTTTGCTGAATGCGATCGGCCTGTCAGATTCCAGCTGCTTTTGGATCCCCGGTTTGTGCAGAGACTTTACGATCGTGGCGGAGAGTGGTTTGCCTGGTACAGAAGAATTTCCTTACATGTAACTGTGTTGTGTATTGAAAGTGGGTCGTGATTTGGTCCCCACTGTGTGAACTGTGTTCTGCTTGCTGGAAGCTGTATCCATCCCAAAATGGACTGTATCTGAATTAGTCTTCATTTGGCCTGACCTTGCCACACTGGCCCAGCCAGACTACCCGCTTCACAGAGAAAGCCATTGACGAGAGACCTGCCTGGGGATCAGCCCCTGCTCCACACTTGAACAGGAATGACGCCTCAGTGATTTGTGTGGGCCCTGCTTCTCCTGGCACTCCAGATTAACCACCTGTTGTCTCGATTTTCGTCCAGCCTGTGTCCAATCTTGGGTATCATGAGTAATCATCAGGGTAGCTCCTGCAACAACAGCCTACTCTAAAAGTGTGTCATATGACTGTCTTGTTGTTTTCTTTTCACGAACTGAGCCCTCCAGCTCCGGATTACAAACAGTGTGTGTTGTCCATGTTGTTTTCTTCCATCACAGGGCCCGAACCAGCTGCAACGTTCCTGGCTAGTTCACCATTCTCCATCTGGGTACCCAGAGTGTGTGATTGTTTATGGACCCGAAATGCATGCATAACTGTTTGATTGATGTAGCCTTTAAGCAGATTAACCTGATTACACCTTCCTTGTTCAAGTTCCTTAAATAAATCAGATCTAACTCTTTCTTGTATTTACTATGACTGTAGTTCCAGTTTGTGCAAGGGTAGTGTACTGCTGTTATTTGCTGTGTATAACCTTGTTTACAGGGGTCCCCTAGGTCAGGCCAGAGGAAAGCCCTGGTGGTAAGTGCAAACAAATGTGGGTACTTGTGTGGTGTATCAGGGGTATTGTGAAAGTAATTATTGTGTATTGTTCCGCCAATAGTAAGGAAAGAGGTGGGTTACAGTGTTTCAGAGGGCTGTGCCCAGGTTAGCTTGACCACTACCAACCCTGATCTCCGGATGGAGGCACCTGTTTCAGAACTCAGGCCCTTTAACCTGCTACTAGCCAAGCAGGTAGGGGTAGTAGCCCTTGGGATTGTGCCACCTAGGGGTTACACATGTAACACAAGACCACACATGGCAATGACCTTAGATCCACAGAAAGAACATTGTAAGACTTACTCGATTTGGTTGTAAGTCACATTCAGTGCGATTGTGCAAGGGAGGATCTAAGGAACTGGCCATGAGAACTCAAATATTTCCACTTTCCTGTAACATTATGGGCTCAATTTTCAAATTGGGGGAAACAAAGGGAGATGGGAGGTGAGGAAAGCAAACTGTCAGCTCAGTACTTCCAACTGTTAGTACCACAACAACTTTAACCATTCTCCCAGCAGGACAACACAACTAATGGGAGATTGGAGGTGAGGAAAGCAAACTGCCAGGTGGGGAGGAGCCTAAATGAACCTTACTTTACAAGCTGCAAGGGCAGAGGGCCAAATGTACAAAGCGGCACTGCTTCATCCACCCTAAGTCAATGCATCAGCAACATGGCTTCAGCAAGACAACATAACGGCCCAGTGTAATATTTAAAAGACACAGGAGAGACTGTGTAATATTTTAACAATATGTGAGACACCGACGGGAGGTGGGGAAAGCAAACTGACACTGGGGAAGCAGATCAGGAGCATAACTGGGAGGGGCAGAGGCTTCAATATGATATACATAAAGCCGCTCAGCTCCTTGCTTGCCAACTTATGCAAATGACTTTTGTTGATGTTCCTGAGGTTACTACAATCTCAAGTAATGCATTCCATGGCCCTTGGTCATTGTGCCACTTTATACAGCCTAGGTTAGACCGCATTTAGAGTAATGTACTCCACTTATAACTGTGCAGAATAAAAATAATATTAAGGTAATTGAGAGAGTTCAAAGAAGGGTGACTAGAAGGGTGTTTGGAATGCAGGGGTTGGACTATGGGCAGAGACTGGATAGTTTGGGAATGTACTCAGTGCAGTACAGGAAACTAAGGTGAGATTTATGTTACACATATAATGCATTTCATAATGAACAACTGTGGCTTACCACAGGTCTTACTATAGCAGATAGTAGGAGTACAGGGGCCATGCCTGGAAGAAGTATAAGACAACAGGCACCAGGCGGCACTCCAACTTTACCGCCACTTTGTAATTCTTGCACTTGGCAAATCCAACAGGCCAAAGCCAACTATTTCAAGGCATCCTTCAATATAAACCTAACTCCCAGCTAATTTCTGGAAAACAATCAAGACACTCTTCTCCCCCCTGCTCATCCCCCACCCCAACCCTGAATATAGAAGGCTCTATAGTCTCTGAACCAGCTAAAGTGGTCTCGGTTTTCAACACTTTCTTCACCAGCTGTGCATCCTCTCTGCTAGCCTCCCTACTGCACCCCAAAGAATGCACCTACCCTGATGCCTACAGACTCCCAGACTACTGGCTTCTCTTTCTGTCGGGTTACTCCGCTCCACTGTGCTAAAAGCCCTGCGGTCTCTCAACCCCTCAAAGGCAAGTGCCCATCAGGGCTTGATTCCAAAATGTTACATCTATCTGCCCCTGCCATTTGCCACCCCTGGCCATGCTGTTCAATCTCTCTTTTCTCTGGCCAACGTGCCATCAAACTGGAAGCATGCTACTGTCATCCCCTCCCAAAGGGGGTGACCCCTCGTCACCGGGTAACTACCGCCCAATCTCCCTACTCCCCATCCTTGCCAAACCACAGGAGCGCCTTTGTCCTAGCCCAACTCCCTCCCTCCTTGACTCCTCCTCTTTCTTTACACCCTATCAATTAGGCTTCAATAAATCGCACTCCACCATAACCTCCCTGCTAAGGCTCACCAACGCCATCCTCACAGACATGGATAAAGGGCACACCACCTCTGCCATTTTCATAGACCTCACTAAAGCCTTGACACTGTCTCCTACTCCCTACTGCTATCCAAACTCTCAAGTGCTGGACTCTCTGGTGATGCCTCCAGTTGGTTTCACTCCTACTTGGTAGGTAGAACTCAATCAGTAAGAATTGGACCTAACTCCTCCTCCCCATCTCCGTTACTACCGGGGTCCCACAAGGCTCGGTCCTTGGCCCATTACTCTTCTCAATTTTCCTAAATGAACTTCCCTCAATCTGCACTCACACATCCATACACCTATACGCTGATGATACCATACCATACGCTACAGGCCCTCCTCCACCGATGTAGTGGCCTCTACTCCCCAACAAGATTTTAATGCAGTACAGCATTGGTTTCGTTCAAACCAAATTTTTCTAAACCCTAAGAAAACAATCTCCCTAACTTTTGGGACAAGGCAAAGGCTCTCCAGACTCCTTTCTACCCCCACTTTTTCACCACTGAAGGGACCTCTCTTGAGACCTGCACCTCCTTCAAATACCTCGG
The DNA here is from genome assembly GCA_016271365.2 of Neoceratodus forsteri. NCBI lineage: Eukaryota > Metazoa > Chordata > Ceratodontiformes > Ceratodontidae > Neoceratodus > Neoceratodus forsteri. The sequence goes on from CM057452.1 coordinate 143,042,982, forward strand.
GGTCTGGCTTGATCAGCACCTTGACTATTCCACTCACATCGACTCGATCCACAAAAAGCTGCGCCCAAAACTAGGAGCTTTATATTGGAACAAGGGTAGCTTACCTCTGGCAACCGCAGGAAATTGTCCAAAACAATTATCATCCCGATTCTGGACTACAGGGGACACAGTATACAGTGCTGCTCCCATGTCTGCCCTAGCCAGTCTAGACCCTCTTTTCCCTCCTTCTGTCGCTTTGCTCTTGACTGCCCCACTTTGACTCATCACTGCAACCTCTACAGCTCCCTCGATCTAACATCGCTCCACACTCGCAGACACATCCACAGCATCAGGACCACAGCGAAATTCTGGGCACAGTCCCTTCCCCCTACCTTGCATCTGCCCTCTCAGTCCTATTACAGCTCACCTACTCCCTTAGGAGTGGTAACTCCCAGCTCCTATATGTTCCATGCATGACCACATCAAAGGGCCAAGCGGCATTCAATTACCTCATGCCTAAACTTTGGAATGCACTCCTAGAAGACATTCTAACTTCACCAACATGGCTCACCTGAACCACCTCCACAAGGCCCACTACTCCCGACATGCGCCTGCACATAGGGCCACCTAAGGCTGGTACCTCAAGTCCCTACTCATATTTAGGCCCTCTTGACGTGCTCTTAGTACACCATCCCTACGTAGCTTACATTTGTTGAGCAAATTGTTAGGGATACAAGCAGTCCTCTCACAGAACTGTGAATAAACTCCTATGTTTTCCTTGTTGCTTGCTTCACAGCTAATTATGCTTATTGTTAATTTGTCACATGCACTCTTTCTCCTACTGTTTGTAATATGTAAGCTGCTTACATGTGCTTCCACTTTGTGGCTATTACTTGTATGCACCTGTCCTCCCCTCTGAGTTCTCATAACATCTTCCTGCATAGTGTACTGTTAAACATGTACAATCTTCCTCTACTGTATGTAAATGTAATTGCATTTCTTGTACACACTTCTTTGTTCTTATGATTGTCACGCTTCCACTTGTCCCTATCCCTCAGGACGATCTGGAATCGAGGGTAACACACTCATATCTCTCAAGTGTCTCATTATGAGGGACATCACTCATTTTGCCCCTTAAAATTGCTCTGTCCCTCATCTGTCCCTCAAGGAAAAGGTTCTGCCCACACAAAGAATGTGCTGTAAATTCAGACTTTAAAGAAGAAACTCTTAATATTCTAAAATACTAAATCCAAAATTAACTTTGTACAAGTAAACACTATGGTTTTCACAGTGTTCTGAGCTTGTATGCCCATGTTTGAGGATGTGTCCCTCATTCTGAGGGTCCGCGTCCCTCATTGTCCCTCATTTTGAGTGTCCAAAATGTCCATGTCCCTCATTTCAGTGACAAAGGTTGAGAGGTATGAACCCGCTCAGTATGCTTTCCTGGTAAAACTCTTAAATAAGTAAATAAATAATATACTGCCCACAAGATCACATTCTCTGAGGTTAAAAGGGGAAACAGCAAAACAAAGAGGTGAGTGGTTTAACCAGAGAGTTGTAGGGCCTTGAATGCATTACCTGAGATTGTAGTAACTCAGGAACATTAATACAGTTTAAGACAAATTTAGATACATATATGGGGATAAAAGATTATGTTCCTCCACTGATATGTGGCGGGTCATTATGCCCATTTGCCGATAGACCTGTATAAAACTATAAAACTATGAAGAAAAAAAAAACAATAGAAAGTTAGAGACTCTGTGTGTGTGTGCTGGCGTGTGTGTGTGTGTGTAGTGTGAAGGGCTGGGTGCTGGTCAGCTCGGTCTTCAATGAGAAGAAAACTAAGACTAGAGCTTGAGAATTTACAGAAAAAAAGAACCAAGAGAGAAGAAAAGTTTACATTTTACAATACACAAAGAGATGGACTGTGTGTGTATGTGTGTATGTAAAACAGGGTTTTGGTGCCATCTACAGGAATATTCATCCTATAGACTTGTATTAGTTATACAGGAAAACAGAGCATTTTGGCTTTCATAGGAGATCACCCAAGGTTACAGGAAAATGGCAAATCAGTCTGGGAGCATTCGAACAGTTATTTGTCACTTAGGAAGTAGTCCTGCCTGCAGCATCACCACCAACTATTTCCCACATAAGCACAGGACCAGTACTGGAATTACACTTATTTGAGCTTTGGGCTTTGGGAGCTAGGGAGGCCTGTAACAGTGCTATCTTTAAACTGAGCACCACTTTCCATTACACGTCAATAGCAGTGATGCGTGCGCTACCAGGGCTCACTTCAGTGTTAGTGGTGCTGAGCCTGGCAAGCCCCCAATAATTCCAACACTGCACAGGACCATTTTTCTTTTGTATAATTATAATTCACTAAAAAATATTACAAAACCATAGCAGGTAAAGGCTTGTGTCACGTCAGAAATCCTTTTGAGGGAGGGACAGTTCTCGGCAGTTGTGCAGTAGCCCTGCCTGCAGCATCACCAGTAATCTATTAAGCAAGCACAGGACCAGTTTTGTTTTGTATAGTCTCATAATAAAAATTAAGTGCATGACTAGAACCAGTACAGACTTCGTCACATTTTAATGTCTCTTATAATGATCATCAATCAATCAATAAAATCTTTATTTATATAGCGCTTTCAAAGTCAAGGCGCTGTACAGAGTTTGAACAACAATGTTAAAAACAGACATTATAAATCAAATAAAATTAGTTAGGGATGATTATGAGGGCATCAGTGTTTCACATAATTTATGAGGGCTCATGTATGTGATAGGGTGGAATAGGACCCTGTCCCAGTTTTTATAGAAAGTGTTTAACACAAGGATCTGTATTATTCTTTCCTTTTCTGTTTCTTCTCTGTCTGGTTGCGCAACCAAATTTTCCTGTGATACTTCAAATTTAATCACCCGACAATCTCACAATTCTTCACTCCACAAGAGTGATAGCAGGGAGGAGGCAGGGAACTACAGACCAGTCAGTCTTACCTCAGTAGTGGGCAAGATTATGGAGGTACTCCTTAAGGAAAGGATAGTGCAACACCCTGGAATCCATAGGAGCACAAGATCCAAGACAGCATGGGTTTACAAAGGAAGGTCCTGTCAAACTAATCTCATAGATTTCTTTGACTGGGTAACAAGTGGTGGACCAAGGAGGAGCAATTGATGTCACCTACCTTAACTTCAGCAAAACTTTCAATACTGTTTTACATAGAAGATTGATTAATAAGCTGGGTAGGCTCAGAAGTTGGTCAACTGGGTGGTAAACTGGTTGATGGTCAGAAAACAGAGTGGTGATAAACGGCATACAGTCAGAAGAGATGCAAGTCACAAGTGGGGTTCCTCAGGGATCAGTCCTGGGTCAGTCCTCTTCAATGTCTTCATCAGTGACATTGCAGATGGACTGGAGGGTAAGATTTGTCTGTTTGCAGATGACACCAAGATCTGCAACAGAGTAGCTGATCCAGATGGGGTTTGGCAGAATGAGAAGAGATCTGGATAAACTGGCAAAATGGTCGGAAGAGTGGCAACTGGGGTTTAATGCAAAGAAGTGCAAGATCATGCACATAGGAAGAGAAACCCTAAAGCCACCTATAGGCTGGGAGGAGTTGCTGGCAGTCATAAGGGAAGAAAAAGACTTGGGCATTATTATCACAGATGACCTGAAATCGTCCAAGCAGACCACTAAAGCAGTAGGTAAGTTTAGGGATGTTGGAGTGTATTAGTAGGGGTATCACAAGTCATAAGAGGAGGTAATAATCCCTCTTTTCAAGACACTGGTTAGGCCCCATCTGGAGTACTGCATGCAGTACTGGAGGCCTCACCTTCACAAGGACATTAACCAAATTGAGGCAGTCCAGAAAAAGGAACCCAAAGGTGCAAGGACTGCATCAGAAAACATATGAGGACAGATTAACGGAGCTCAATATGTATACCCTAGAGCAAAGGAGGAGAGTGGTGATATGATCAAAACTTTCAAACACCTTAAGGGCATTAACAAGGTGAAAGAGTCTAGCATGTTTCAATATAAGAAAATAGCAGGACAAGAGGACACAGCATGAGATTAGAGGAGGCCAATTAATGGGTAATGTGAGAAGGTTCTTTTTCACAGAAAGGGTGGTGGATGCATGGAGCGGCCTACCTCAGGAAGTAGTGGATAAGAATACAGTGCAGGGCTTCAAACAGGCAGGGGATACGCATAAGAGAGCAAAACAGATGAGTATGAATAGATAGGCCATTGACAGAGCAAAGGCCGATGGCACATTTATAAGGTAGAAAAGAAATGGGCAGACTGGATGGGCCTTGCGGTCCTTATCTGCCATCAACTTCTATGTTTCTGTGTTTCTATGTTTGCCCTTACTGTCTCTCAGTCCTCTTGCTGTCTGTCGTTTCCTCCCTTGCATATCTATTGATATAAAAATATGTGCAAATCTTTGTATGGAAATGTAACTGATGCTGGGATCTCTTTTGTTTAGAAAATATATAATGTTACTGTTGAAATGTATATATTTATAATTTGAGATGACTGCAAAAGCTGTTGGAAACTAGAGGTTACCTTAGTGCAAATCTTTGAGCCTTTTGCAAAATCTGTGAAAAGGGCTTCTCAGCTCAGGCACATTGTGTTCTAGAAGCTCCTGCCTGAAACTTACAAGAACAGGATGCTTATTAAGAGTGGGAGTTGTAAGAACTTATAAGAGAGCTGAGCTGCAATTGCTGAAGGAAAAAAGAGGTCACAGAGACTGAAGGCAAATGCTATTTTATTTTGCCTTTGTAAATAGTTACCTACTGGGTCATAATGTTACTTGCGCTTAATAGCGTACTACATTATAGCTAAACCTACTGGCGACATGTAGGTTACAGTATGGTGCAATACCACTACCGCTGTATGCGGCATTGCACCATCGAAATGTCCCAGGCAGAGATAGACCTCTGCTGGGAGGGGGTTCCGCTGAGCACGTGCTGTGGCTCAATGGACTATGCCACTGCAGTCAGGAACCCAGGTGCTGCGCTCTGGGACCAGGTTTGATTCCCGGTCCTAGTAACTTTTTAAACTTTGTGCACTCGCGAGTTGAACCCCCTCTCCCGAGTTGAGAATTTTATTGGGGTTTGGGTGCGCTCCCTGTGACAGGGGTGCAGGGGTGGTGCCCTCACCAAAACAAGAGTTATGTGCGCATGGCAAAATTGCACTATATTGGCAGGCATAGTTTTGCCATCTTGACCTCATCTCAGTAATGACATTATGACCCGTGCCAATAGTTATACTGAACAAGTTTATTTTTTTTATGTTACTGCTACTGTAAATACATATTTTTGGTTAATTCTACAACTGCTTCTGGTTTCCTATGCTTCCTGACCTGTGCCTCGATGACAGTGTCCCAAGGTGTCAGTGTCCCACATTATGAGGGCTCATGTCCCAGGGTGTCAGTGTCTCATATTATGAGGGCCCATGTCCCAGGGTGTCAGTGTCTCATATTATGAGGGCCCATGTCCCAGAGTGTCAGTGTCTCATATTATGAGGGCCCATGTCCCAGGGTGTCAGTGTCTCACAATATGAGGTCCCATGTCCCAGGGTGTCAGTGTCTCACAATATGAGGTCCCATGTCCCAGGGTGTCAGTGTCTCACAATATGAGGTCCCATGTCCCAGGGTGTCAGTGTTTCACATTATGAGGCCCATGTCCCAGGGTGCCAGTGTCTCACATTATGATGTCTCCTTTCCCAGCATGTCAGTGTCTCACAATAGGAGGTCCCATGTCCCATGGTTTCAGTGTTTCACATTATGAGGGTCCACGTCCCAGGGCATTAGTGTCTCACATTATTTATGATGGCCCAAGTCCCATGGTGTCAATGTCTCAGATTTTGAGGGCCCATGTCCCATGGTGTCAGTGTCTCACAATATGAGGTCCCATGTCCCATGGTGTCTGTGTCTCACATTTTGAAGCCCATGTCCCAAGGCAGTAGTGTCTCACATTATTTATGAGGTCCCACGTCCCATGATGTCAGTGTCTCACATTATGAGGCTCATGTCCCAGGGCATTAGTGTCTCGCATTATTTATGAGGGCCTAAGTTCCAGGGTGCCAGTCTCCAGCATTATGTAATGGCTCATACCTTAAGTGTTCATATCCTACTCTATGAAAATGCATGTCCTAGGATGTCAGTGTTTCACATTATCTGAGGGCCACGTCTTGGTGTCCATGTCCCACATTATCAGGGCCTATGCCCCAAGTTGTGTTCCCATTATGAAGGACCATGTCTCCCATTTTCACTGTCAGCGTAGCACAATTAAAAAGTGTAGCAGACTACAAAGACAGTATATCGCCCCCCATGCTTTTGAACTGAAGTTATTCTGTTTTATAAGCTGATTTTATTGTTTGTTTTGCCAGCAACCGACCCCAGATTTTGACTTTTACTCTCAGGAATTATGATGCTACGATGCACATGCTCACACTGACTGCAAGTGTGTACTTTTTTGTAGCACTGCACAATGAAACTCTAATTATGAAGACAGACTGAGATAGCACTGTGAAAGCGTACACTTACTTTTATGTGATGTATTAGGATATTCCTTTTCGCAGATCATTTTTTCTTTCATAGGTGACTACCAGTTCAAGAAGAACAGATCAGTTAGTACACAGTATAGTTATATTCAGGAAGCTGTTATCCAAGATTATAAGAAGGTTCTCAGGAATTCTTCTGTCTGATTGGTTGTTAGCATTCTGATACCGCTACATTAATCAATAATTAATATGCTTGTGCAGCCTTATCGCATGAGTATTGATTCGCCAGGGTCCATATTTAAAAAGTCCATTTAAAGATTTCAGAGCCACCATTATTGATAGACTGATGGCAGCCAGTGTACATTATTATATATGATTAAGAGACCCATCCTTTATTTCTATGTTTTGTTATCCAGCCTAGGTCTTACCACACCTTGTTCTTGACTGTGAAGCCTATGATGATGGGCTTTCTCCATAAACACACAAGAACTGAATTGTAGGGAGGGGTTATGTACTATGCGTAACTACAAGACACACACACGCAAACTAGAGGAAGAGCAAGCTGCTTAAGTACTGCAGTGTTATGCACCATTATTGGTAACTGTTTTGTTTCTTTACGTCATTTTATTTGTCACCATTTTGATCATGCGAATAGGCAGACTGCGACTAGAGTGGACACGGAAGTCAAAACAAACTGCAGACAAAACGCATGTGTTCATTTTGTGCATGCTAAGACACTACTGAATTCACAATGGGAGCTGGTGTCTATTTAACAGATTTGAATTCGATGCAAAACTTTCAGTCTTTCAGTCCCACTAAAAGAAAACAAACTCTGCTTAGAGCTGAGTACGGCTGCTCAAAGCAGTGAGACCAAGTGAAAGGTTACTTGGAGCTCTTGCCATAAGATCTGCACCATATCCAAGATGGTCACCTTGACAGAACTGTGCATGTACGAGATTAGGTGACCATCTTGGGCACAGCTTGTCGTCATTTCTGCAGTTGCAGGAGAAAAGTAGTCCCCATGAAAGGATGTGTTTATGTGGCCTGCAGAGGGAAGGGCCATTAAACAAAATGCAGCGGAACTGTGCCACAGCACTGTGGAAACATGCTGGAGAGCTGTCCAGTCACGTGCTTCCACAGTGCACTTTACAGAATATTAGCAGTATGTCTGCGGAGCTCTGCCCACACAGCCTTAAAACCCTGTCGTCATCAGAATTTCTGAGTGTTGCCATAGTAAAATCAGTAAAAGTAACTGTTTCTATGGGATGAAATTGCTGCTATGGATATTGTATCACTTCAGTGACTGCTGCAGGTAGTGCAGGAACCTTTAAGAATAACTGCAGAAACATTAAGTAAAGGTCTGACGAGTGCTCCTTTAAGAGTCATTAACCTCATGACTTGCTGAGCAGCTTGTGATGGGAGAATAACAGCACTGTCTTTCTCCATGTCATCCAGTGCTGCCCTAATATCCTTTGAGGCATCAAGCAAATTGCCCCTGGATTCCGATTCAAAATGCAAAGATTTTCTTGCACAATGTTTTTATAAGCTTAACTGAGGTCTGTTTCTTGGCTGTTTTGATGACCAGCAGCAGCAGCATTTTTAGTCTTTGTTGTCACTGTTAGAACAACTTTAATAATGAGCAGTTTTTTATGTTCACTGTGTGCACAAGTGCAGTGAATATTTTGCTATGAGAGTGGCTTTTGAGGGTGTGACACTGGCAGTCAATGCAGAGTGATCTGCAAGGGCTCATCAGTGTCACACCACTCATCAACCAGGCTGATCATGGCACTGTTCTGGCTTGCTGGGCAGAAACTTCATGTATTTCAAAGGAAAGAGTTGACCCAATCATAGGTTGGCTCTTTCCTTGATCTACTCACCCAGCAAGCACAGCTAATCTGTCACAATCAGCCTGCCGAGGAATTACACCTGTAACAAACATAGAAACACAGAAGCTTTGGCGAGATAGGATCACTTGGCCTACCTAGTCTGCCCATTTTTCCTACCTACTGTGACACCACAGACCCTACTTGATCTCTGGCTTTCTCCTCCTTACCACTAAGGTTTCCTTATGACTATTCCATGCCTTCTTGAATCCCACTACCATTTTTGTCCCTACCAGCTCTGCTAGGAAGCTGTTTCAGGCATCTACCACTCTTTTCGTGAAGAAGTGCTTCCGTACATCTCCCTGAGCTTACCTCCTCCAACTTCATAGCATAAACTCTTATTCTTGAGCATCTTTTTCTCTGAAAAGGCTTCCCTCTTGAATCTTAAGTATACCTGCGAGGTATTTGAAAGTCTCAATTATGCCCCTCTCCCTTCTTTTCTCTGGGAACATATTGAGGGTCCTTCAGTCTCTCCTCATAGGACTTTTGATGCGGACCCTGCACCATCCTCCTTCTGGACTGCCTCCACTCTGTCTATGTCCTTCTGGAGATGTGGTCTCCAGAACTGGACACAGTTCTGTAGGTGAGTCTCCCCAGTGATTTATACAGCAGTATCACTGTCTCCTTCTTTCCACTAGTGATACCCTCCTAATATTTTATTCATTCATTCTCATATGCACCCAAGCATCCCACTGGCTCTCCCACTGCCTTGTCAAACTGTTTGGCCACCTTTTGGTCATCAGATATGATTACCCAGGTCTCTTTCCTGTTTGGTGGTTGCCAGTACCACTCCTCCCATTCTGTACAGCACCTCTGGGTTTCTGCACCCCAAGTGCATGATTTTGCCGTCTTTGTATTGAAACTTAGTTGCCACACTCTTGACAACTCCTCTCGCTTCGTAGATTCCTATTCATTTTCACACACACACACACACACACACACACACACACACACACGGATGGAGGCAGTATAGCGCGGTGGTTTAAGGCTCTGAGCTACAAATCTAGAGACCTGGGTTTGAATCCCACAGCCCCCACTTGCATACTGTGTTGACCCTGAGCAAGTCACTTAACTTCCCTGTGCTCCCCAGGTTGCACCTGTAAACAAGCTTTCAGCTTAGTGTGTCTCACCTGGTTAAACAATTGGAAAGGAGTGTCTACCTATTGCAGAAACAAAGAACACATCCATTGATGTGTGCTGCTATCACCCACCCCTGTAACTGTCCCCCAACCTGACCCTCCTCTCAGCACCCCCTAAACAACACTGACACTAGGGTGTACAATCCCACATTGTCACTACCTGAAATACAGAAAACTGTCCCTAAAAGGTTTATATTATAGTGGTGCAGTAGCACGACTATAGTTATGGTTGAGCAACGGTTTCTATGTTAAACCTCAAACTTTGCAACCATTCAATGGCTTGCATGAAATTATGCATGCCTACTCTTGTCTGGTAGATCTCTTGACATGCCATATTTTGTCAGTTGGATTTGTGAATTTTGAGCCCCAAAATAGTGCTAATATGTTAAAATCACTGTTTTCTGCAATTCTTTTTGTCATCTCACTGCACCCACATGGTTTGGAATTTTGGTCTGACATTTTCAGGGTGGAGTGGGCTTGCCTCACAGAAGTGCCTTTCACTTGTTAGGTGGAAAAATATTAATCCATTCCAAAGTTACTTAATTTTAAAGTTGCAAGTTCTGAGCATGGTCAGTTCAGTCTTTGGATAGCTTCATTGCAATAGCAAAGGAATTTGGTCTCATGAAAAAGGATTCTTTACTGTGAGAGGCCAATCCTTTTTGAGAAAAATCCTTTTTTGTGTGATGCCATCTTTGCACTTTAATATCTTCACAGCCATTCAATGAATTTGCATGAAATGTTTCATGCAAAGTCTTAGAGAACGAACCTCTTAACTCGCCAAGTTTCTTCTGGCCACATTTGTGCATTCCAAGATCTGTATAGTGAAAAAGTTATCAAAATCGCCATCTTTTGCTGTTTTTGTCATCATCTAGTGCCCTGATGGTTTGGAATTTGGTCTGAAATGTTCAGAGTAGCAAGGGCTTAGCTGACAGATGTGCCTTTCAGAAGTTTGGTAAAGAAATATTAATCTGTTGCCATACGAACATATGAACATACAAATCTTGCCAGCAGAAACAGGCCTTATGGTCAGTCAAGTCTGCTCATGTGTGCAGTTAGCACTTATATTGCAGCTGTCCTATTCCCCACTCACCCTCTCATCCTGGGACCGCTCAGTGTCCTTTACCCAGGTCCCCTTCTGTGCACTGTCCCATGCCCTTTTGAAATTCCCAACTGTCCTGCATGCCACCACCCTCTGGCAAAGTGTTCCATTTGGCACAACCCTCTCTGTGAGATAATGCCATCTCAGCTCCCTCCTGAACCTGCCTCCTCAATCTCAGCCCATGCCCCATGTCCTTCCCTTCCTTTGTTTAAACAGCCCTTCTGCACCAGATTTATTGATCCCCTCATGTATTTAAAAGTCTCAATCATGTCCCCCATCCCTTCTGTCCTCCAGGGTGAACAAACTCAAGTGGCTCAGCCTTTCTTTGTAGGTTATGCCTCCATTCCTTGTATCATTTTCATCACCCTGCACTGCACCACCCTGGGAGCTTGATATCCTTCCTTAGGTAAGGATGCAAATATTGCACACAGTACTCCAAATGTGGCCTGACCAAGGACTGTACTGGGGCAATATCACCTCTTTGTGCCTGGATGAGAATCCCATGTGATGCACCCCAGCATCCTATTGGCCTTGCCACCACCCTCCTGCATTGAGCAGAGTTATTCATGTTCCTGTTTTCTATGACCCCAGGTCCTTCTCTTCCTTAACTGCACCCCACCTAGCCAATATTCCCTCCTCAGGTTCCTAACACCAAAGTGCATAATTTGGTACTTCTTTGCATTAAACTCTAGTTGCCACCTCATTGACCACTCCTCAAGTCTGGTGAGGTCACCCTGTAGCCTTTGCCAACCCTCTATGTGATCCACTTACAGCTCCACCTTGGTGTCATCTGCAGACAGACTGATCCTGCTGTCTACCCCATGTGCTATATCTGATATAAACAGTCTGAACAACACTGGCCCCAGCACAGAGCACAGCGGCACACCACTGGTCACCGTTTGGAAGATGAGAGCCTCCCCCACCACCACCTATTGCAGTTTATCCCTGCCAATTCCTGATCCAGCCAGCCATCTTTGCCCCCATCCCCATGTGTTCCAGCCTTGTCCCCAGTCAGCCATGAGGACCGAGTCAAAGGCCTTGCTGAAATCCAAATATAGGACATGCATGACCTTTGTCCAGTTCCCTTGTCTCCCAGTCATAGTATTCTATCAGGTTGGTCTGGCATGATCTCCCTGAGATGAATCTGTGCTGCCACCCATCCAGGAGATCACTGGTCTCCAGGAAGGTTACCAGTCTCTCTTTCAAGATTGATTCCATTAGCTTACCCACTATGGAAGTGAGACTGACAGGTCTGTAGTTGCCTGATCATCCTTTGGGACACTCTTGTAGATATTCACCACATGAGCCAGCCTCAGTCCTGCAGTATGCATCCCACATCCAGGGAGGTGTTGAACAAGTTAGTCAGTGGCCCAGCCAACACCTTCTGCATCTCTATCAACACCCTAGGGTGAATGCCATCAGGACTGGTGCTTTATCCATCCTGAGTGCTTTCAGACCTTCCAGTACCCTGCTCTCTTGAATCACTTTATCAGTCATCTCCTCCCCATCCCTTCCTCCAGTCCACAGAGGCAGTGGTCTTCCTCCCTTTCTCATGAACTTAGAGCAGAAGTATTCATCAGTACCTCTGCCTGTTCCCCTCCTTCTCCACCCAGCCCCCACCCTTCCTAATCTGAACTTATCCGGTCCTTACAGTTCCTTTTTATTTCACATACTAAAAGAATTCCTTCTCCCTTCCCTTATGCTCTGAGCCAGCCTCAGCTGCTAGGCTGCCTTGGCCTCTCTTACTAGCTTGGTTACCTCCCTGACCCTCTTTGCATACAACTCCCTGTCCTCCCCCTTCCCTGTTCTCTTCATTCACCTAAATACAGCTCTCTTGGCTCTCACCCCCTTCCAGCACCCTCCTGGTCATCCAGGATGGCACCTTAGCCCTGAGTTTCAGTTCTGAGCATGTTTAGTAGGTCTTTTGTATAGATGTGTGATACCCTACTGAGCACACTCAGAACCAAAATTTTAAATGCTTATAACTTTTGTTATTAGCTTCTTAGCAATAGGAATGGGTAATTGCTGCCCCACTACTAAACACTGCTATCCCTTGTCTTTTAATTTGTTTCCTTATTGGGTTTACATTTTATTAGTATTTTGATGATGTGTGTCATTGTGAACTTATGTCCATGTCTATGTGCTAATGATGTTTGGGTTGTAAGAGTGCTCTGAACTGTGGAAGGTGCTCTATGAAAAATAAAGTGATGATGATGATGATGATGACTTGGGAATGGATTGATATTTGTTCACCAAGTCAATGAAAGGCACCATTCTGAGGAATACTCTTTCTACCCAGAACATTTCAGACCAAAATTCCAAATTGTCTGGGCTGTAGGTAATGACATTAAAAACAAATTCCTAAAATGCACTATCTGCATCTTGAAATCCTCATCTCTGGCTGGAATGAAACTTGGTAAATCAAGACACTTTGCCCCTCAGACTGTGCATGCAAGATTTAGTGCAATTCCATCGGAAGCAAGAGTAAAAGCTATTAATATACTTATATACAATATTATAAGGGCAGGGTTGTGCTCCTATAGTTAGGGTTCAGCCTTCACTTCTACGTTAAACTTATAATTTATTTATCTATTTGAGTTTTGATGACTGGGTAAGACTACTGAGACAACTACAGTCCTTTTTCAAGGTCGTCCGGGGTACGTAAATGGTACAATAAGCAGCACAAATGACAGATAGACAGTGCAGAATAGTATCAAAATTGACATACATTGTACAGTGGATACCATAATATAGAGCTAGTCACGGCACAATAGCTACATACCTATACATTTTATATACATCAGGAATAAGCTACACATAGGCAATTTAAAGTCACATTACATCGACATGACATTGGTGGTTGGCAAGGTGATGAGGGTATTGTCAAGGAAAGGCTAAGGGGTTACTGGAGCAAACTGGGTACTTGGATGATAGGCATGGCTTTGTCATGAAGCTCATGCCAGACAAACCTGGCTGGGTTCTATGACTGGTGATGAGGGCCCTGGACCAGGATTGGCCAGTGGACGTCCTCTTTCTGGACTTTAGCAAGGCATTTGATTTGGTACCCACAGTGGCCTGCTGGCTAATCAAAAAATGGGAGTAGGGATACAGTTGTTAAGATGGATAGGAAATTGGCTCTCTAAGCATACTCAGAAGGTGGTGGTTGGACGTTGGCCTCATCCCTAATTGAGTTACTAGTGGGGTTCCCCAGGGGTCATGCTGGGGCCACCCCTGTTCAGCCCTATGTCTCAGACATCAGGAAGGGATCAGGAGTGAGAAGAGTCTCTCTGCAGATGACTAAAAGTTGGGTGCAGTGGTGATGATGAGGAGGGGAGGGTGGCCTTGCAGGAGGACCTGAGGCTCTGGAAAGGTGGTCGGGAAAATGGAAACTAATATTCAATGTGGGAAGTGCAAGGTTCTGCACCTGGGAGTCAGAAATCCAGGCCAGGGGTATATCCTGGGAGGAGACATGATTCAAATCATGGAGGTGAGAGGGACCTGGGGTAGTGGTAGATGTCAAAATGAACAACTCAGAGACCTGTAGGAGGCAGTGGCAAAGGCAAATAGGATGCTGGGATGCATCACCAGGGATTACCTCAGAAAGGAGGAAGTGATCCTTCCACTGTACAACTGCTTGGTTAGGCCACACCTCCAGTACTGTGTGCAATTTTGGAGACCACCTTTAAAGAGAGACATTACACTCCTAGAGAGGATCAAAGGAGGGCAACCAAAATGATCTGGGGCCTGGGGGAGAGGACCTATGAGGAGAGGCTCAAGGGCTCGACATGTACATCCTGGAGGACAGGAGGGACGGGGGACATGATAGAAGTCTTTAAGTACATGAAAGAGATCAATAAGGAGGCCCAGTCAGGGTGCTCCAATAGAAGGAGGTGGGGCAATGAGAGGTCATGGATGTAAGCTGGAAGGGGCAGGCTCAGAATGGAGAGGAGGAGATGTTATTTCACTGAAAGGGTGGTAGAGCCATGGAATGCACTGCCCAGGAGCTGGAAGAGGTGGAGGCTGTGGGCGGATTTAAGTGGGGATGGGACAGGTACAGGGAGGGTGAATCTGACCAGGCCCAATACAGGTGGAACATCTGGGACTGGGGACAGTATAATCCAAGCGGGGGAGGAGGCACCAAAATCAGCCCTAAGTGCGGGTACTGAAAATCGAGCAGACTCGAGAGACCGTTAGGCCTATTCTGCTGGCATTTTATTATGTCACTATGTTCGTATGTTAGTATATGAGCACTAAGAGAAAGGGAGGATAAAAGAGGAGGAGGGCTTGAAACTTGAAATTGTTCACTTTAATAACTTCACAACCATTCAAATGATTTGCATGAAATGTTGTAAGTGACATCAGGGACCAAAGATCTCTTGATGTGTCAAGTTTCGTTCAGGACAGATGTGTGGGTGCAGAGATACAGAGTGTCAAAAAATGTGAAAAATTATAGTTTTTTGTAAGATTCTTTGTCACACATTACTGCATGTGATTGTAAATTTTAGCCTGACATTTTAGGGTAGAAAGGTCATGAGCCACCGATGTGCCTTTTGAAGATTTGATGAAAAATATTAATCTGTTCAAAAGTTATTAAATTTCAAAGTTTCCCATTCTTTCTTTTGGGACCAGTTAGATGTCCTGCTCAAAAAGGTTCTTTATCACAAATGCAGAATCCTTTTGCAAACGTGTGATCTTTTGTTGCAAATGCGGAATCATTTTCTGTGCTGCCACCATCTTGTTTTCAGTTAGTGGTGACAACAAAATTACATAATTAAAAAAATACATGGGTTTAGTACACACCAATGGCTGTGTTTACCTAACTGGGACCCTAGAATCAAATTCTAGGTTACTTTTTCCAATAACTTACTTGCAAGTGTGTTTTTAACATGCCAAAAATCGTTTTCTGCAAATTGTGAAAAAAATCAGGAAACAACAATTTTCTTTTTCCTCAAATTGTGAAAAAGGAACTGCAGAAAACGATTCTTTTCTCTATTTGTGAAAAAGCAATTTTAAGGCAGTTGTTTTTGCCACTCCACAGTTACCAAATGATTTGTGATTTTGGTCTCAGATTTTCAGGGTACAAAGGGCTTGGCCACAGATGTGCCTTTTGCGGTTTTCTGAAAAGATATTACTTTGCTCTGGAGTTCTGCAGGTTTAAATTTTGCTTTCTTTCCCATAGGATAACATTGTAATGTGAGGTGTACACAGTGGTTTCTTTGTCACTTCGCTGTGAAGAAATGGTTTGCAGTTTTGCTCAGAAATGTTCAGGGTACAAGCGGACTTGCCCCACTGATGTGCCTTTGCTGGTTTTGTGAAAATATATTAATTTGGTATTGAGTTACACAGATTTCAAATTTGTGTTTTCTATCGGATAACATTGCAATGTCGATGTTTCATTGAGTGCCGTACACTATGGGATGGGAGCAGGCCCTGCACTCCCACAGACAAATAACGATACCACTACACTATCCAAAATTATGCATGGATGCCATTATGGGCCCGATGGGCGTGGGGCCTCTAGGGACATGATTACAGTATCTCAAAAATTATGGATGGATGGCACTGTGCACTCCCACATGCAAATCCGAATACCATTAGGGAGTGATGGGAGTGCTGGCCTTATGGATGGATGGCTGTGCAGGGACGTGGAGGGCACTGCACTCCCACATGCAAATATTCATAGCATAATGGAGTGATGGGCCCTGTGCACAGGGAAATACGGATACAATTACAATCTATACAAAATTATAGATGGATGGGAGTGCAGGGCCTGGGCTCTCGCCCTCAATCAAATAAGTTACAATTATACTATGTCAAAAAGTAAGGACATTCGTACAAAAAAACTTCATTAATGCATCAGTTAGGGTTCCAGTGACAAAAGCTGAGAAATGTACTGTTAGGGTTTCCAACCCCTAATACCCCACCTCCACCCTGCATGCAGCAACAGGCATGGGGGGTTGTGTATGGAGTTATCAGCCCTAATGCTCACCCCATTCTCCTATACTGTACCCATCTCAGCTTATTTTCTCATGGACTGGGGTGAGCATTAGCTGACAATCCCACACAGCCCTCACACCTGTTGCCGCATGCAGGGTGGGGGTGTTAGAGTTGGAAATGCCTAATGTCACATTTCCCAACTTTTGTCACTGGAACCTTAAGTGATGCATTAACACAGTTTTTGCAATGAATAGATAGATAGATAGACAGACAGGTAGGTAGGTAGGTAGATAGGTAGATAGATATGCTTTGCAAAAAATGTGTTAATGCAACATTTGGGTTAAAGTGACAAAAATAGGGAATTAGCCAGAATCCTAAATGTTGCATCAACACAGCTTTTCTAGAATTTCACTTACTTTTGAGATAGTATAATCATATCCTCATTTTTCCTGTGGAGCACAGGGCTCTCTGAGCCCTGTGTTCCCATGCATGCATACTTTTCAGTTTTTGTAATCATATCCTTATTTGTCTGATGAAGCAGGCCCTCTGGGTTCTGCACTCCCATCTGGCATTCCCATCCCTCCACAGATGTGTATATATATGCTTATGTGGAATCACAGGGCCCCCTGGGCCCTGCCTTTCCATTGTAGGGCAATATGAATCAAATTATCAATGGTATACCATTAGAATAATGACCCCTCACAGAGAATTCATTACACTGACAACAATTCATTCAACATCCACAGTGTTGAAAGGGTTGTTGCAGCTATGAATGGATACAGCAACTTCACTGTAAGCTGCTGGCCCCATAATTTACCCCCAGAGTTAATTATATTAAAGTCTGGGGTGCAGGATCAAAGCCCCTGCAAACAGTCTTTCTCATCCCATCGCTGTGGTGGTTCTGCAACACATTTGCCAGGTGATGTAATCGCTGTCTGCAAAACATTGTCACTGTAAAGTTGGTTGACAACTTTGTTGTTGATGCAACTTCATGGAACCATTGTCAACATAGCCTTATTACCCGCCCTCATGAATCCAGTACTAAAAATTGTCAAATGCCCACCAAAACATCATTTCACGCCACTGCAGCTTCATTCCGTGCCACAGATGTGAGAAGACATTTTGGTCAAGATTTGAAAGTTGACAGCAGTCACATTCAAGAGGTGGTATAAAAATAGCTATGTTGAAAATCTGGAGTTGAAAATATTGAAAATTAAGAAAGTTGCGAGTGAGTGTAGCAAAATGTCGCTGATGCACAATTTTACCCCAAATGTTCAACATTTCCTTCTATGACCCCATCTCATGAACAAGTACAGTGAAAATTTTGAAATCCATCCAGAAAGTGATTTTGTCACCGATCATGAAATCACCTTTTTGGGCAGATTTGTGAAATTTGGACTAACATTGTTCATGAGGAAGTGTCTCAAAAAGGGTAAGTTGAAAATTTGTTGTCAGGAATCTGTAAAAATGACAAACTTATGCACTAAAGTTGAAAACCCTATTGAAATACATTGAGCCACACTTCCTTACTTTCTCATATTGCAGTCAGCGGTTGCAGCAGCAAGACATGTCTTCAGTCGGAGATTGGATCTTCAACCTGAGCCTTGTTCAGGTGGTGAGGACATATGGGGGTGTGATGGGGAATGGGGTGGTGGGTGTTCAGTGAGAGGTCGAACTTAGTGGGGGTCAGAATGATGAGGAACAGTTTTTGTACAGTTAAAACAAAACAAAACAAACAAGTCATCAAGGGAAGATTTTCTTTATCACAAGACTTTCAAACATGGGACAGTGATCGGACTGGGGGATTGCTACTAGACACCAGGAAATATATACGTGATGGAGTGTAATCAGAGGGAGGTGCCACTATACAACAGGATGGAAATGAGAAAGGAAAATGTGGGCCTTACCAGGATTTGAATTTTGGACCTCTGGTATGCTGTTTCAGCTCTAACCATTAAACTACAGGCCCACTGGTTAAAGCATCTGAAGAACTTCCTATTTCACAGTCACACATTCCTTTCTCTAGTGTTGCTCAATTCTGCAACCAGAAACCAATTTAGAAATACCACTACTTCTCAGTGCAGTTTGGTGGGAAATGTGAACTGTGGGGACTGTGATTGGGGGGTTCCACTAGACACCAGGAAAACATATCTGAATACCAAGGATGAAAATCGGATGGGGGTGCCACTAGACACCAGGAAAACATATCAGTGATGGGGAGGCAAACGAAGGGTGGGGTGCCACTAGACCAGAGGCAAGAAAGGCTGCTCAGAGACAAGACATGTCCCATTTTCCAAAAAACACACAGGTGGGCAAGCAAAAATAGCACTGTCCAACAGAGAATAATGCAAAAGAAATTATGTTTATTACTTACAACAGAGCTGTAAAATATCCACGGTGTCACATGGGGTAAACACACCAACACACAAAAAGGCCCTGACTGGTTTGCATGTGCGCCGTCATGAGGATGGCCCATTTGAGCAGTGCACCTATTAAATAGTGAAACATTTTTAAAGTGATATTATGCAAATCTAAGTTCCAAAGGTACAAAGTTTAAGAACTTGTTTACTGCAGTTAGAGAATATTATATGCTAAACAGTACTCCAAATCAATAATATAGTTTAGTTTGCTTTAAATCATGAGATCATAAGCAAGAAGAAAAGGTGCTATAAAACTAAATATACAATGGAAGGAAAATTTGCTGGACTCTGATTGGTCAGTGTGTCCTGGCACATATAGAATAGTGTATGGTTGCTTATAACAACAAGGCTATGTTGCCATCAAGAGGATGTGATGACGTCACACAGTCCTCGAATTAAGCTCGAGAGGTTCGTGCATTTAAATCATTTCTAGATGGCAACAATACCTTGTTAGAAAGTTAAGCAACCATATATACTATTTTATATAGTATATGGTTCCCCAAACTGTAGGAGGTTTGACTTTGACAAGGTTCATACCTCGTGAATATTGTCCGCTCGCTTGCTCGGTCGCTCCCTCGGTCCATGCTGCAGTCACCATCCAGTTCTGACATCGAAGATACCGTGCTTCACTGCTTTCTGCAGTCGTGCTCGGAAATTAAATTAAAAAAAAACTGGCAAACTTATAGTTTGGGAACACGGGCAGTATGGCAGTCCGTGTCCCAACTATCTGACTGAATGGCACTACTGACTGATCGTTAGACACCTCTGCCATGAGGCGGCCCGTCGGCTGGCGGTTAGTTTCGCTTGCGACACCAGCGACCTGGGTTCGGGGAATGGACCGAGTCGTCGGAGGGCTGGCGGGGGAGAAGAGATCGGCGTCCGTTGGACTGCTCTCCTTCTCCGGGAGGGTTGGGGCAGCATCCGGGCGATGGGGACTCCTGGCGGAGCCAGGAGCACCGCGCTGCTGAGCTTCGTACTTGGAGGTGGGGGCGGACGCGGGCCGTCGTGCACGACCCACCTCCCTGAGGGAGAAAACAGGAAAAGGGTAGAGGCCGTCCCGCCATTAATGAAGCTACGCGCGGCTTCAGTTGCCTTCAGGCCAAACCCCAACCTAATTACAGTGTCATGGCGCATCTTGGGAGCTGCGTTGCGAAGCCCCACCGTGGGATTAAGCCACGGGCATGTCGGTGGCAGCGGCCAATCTGAAGGCAGAAGCGGCAGCCCGTGACCGGGCAGATGAATAGGCGGCGGGGGCTCTGAAAGGAGGAAAAGTTAAATAAAAAAAAAAAGACACCTCTGCCATTTTAGAGTGCATTTTTGATCAGCTCTGTTTTCAGCCAATCATGCAGCAGCTCAAGGCTGAAAAGTTTTTATACTATCGATCTGATGTTAGAACAATAGTACAACAACTTTTGACCTTTGAAATGTCCTACAACAACATTTGGGAAGCCACTGTTTTCCATTTCAATAAGCCCTAACCATACTATAGTGTGGTTATCCCAGCACAACCTCACTGTACTGATTTGTTGTACCTTTTCTCCGTCTCTTCTTCAGAAACAAAGATATACTGCCACACTAAAATCTACTAAAAACATTTTTTTATTTTGTATAATAATGAGCCATTGTATAATAGCAATAGTGCACTCTAGGGTGTGGGTTGTGCTGGGATAACCTCACTTTTGGGACACTGAATGCACTTGGCCTGCAGACTCATGCTCAACCGCCCAGGCGTGAGGTTATCCCACCACAACCCACACGCTGTTGTGCATTATTGCTGAAGTAAAGGGACATAAAATCAAGTGTAACCCTAGGTGGCACTATCCCAAAGGGCTACTACCCTGCCTGCTTGGCTAAGTAGCAGGTTAAGGGGCATGGGTAATGAAACGGTTGCCTCCACCTGGAGGTCAGGGTTGTTAGTAGTCAAGCTAACCTGGGCACAGCCCTCTGGGACACTGTAACCCCTCTCTTTCTCTTCTAGTGGTCTGAACAATATACAATAATTACTTTCCAATGACCCTTATTCACCAGGCAATTACCACTCTGTTTGCACTTACCACCAGGGCTGGTTCCTCTAGCTTGACCCTGGGGACCCCTGTAAAACAAGGTTAAGCACAGCAAATAGCAACGATACAATACTTTTGGCACAAACTGGAACCACAGTCAGGTTAAATGCAAACAAAGTTAAATCTGATTTATTCAGGGACTTGAACAAGGGAGGGGTGTAATCAGGTTGATTTGCTTAAAGACTATATTAATCAGACAGTTATGCATGCAGTTCAGAGTCTCTACACAGTCACACACTCTGGTAACCAGGTAGGGAAATGGTGGGCTATCCAGGAATGTTGCAGCTAGTTGTGGCCCTGTGATGGAAGAAAGCAACATGCACAACACACACTATTTGTAATCCGAGCCACAGGGCTCAGTTCATGAAAAAAAAGCCAAGAAGACAATCAGATGGCAGCACTTTTAGATTTAGCTGTTGTTGCAGGGAGCTACCCTGATGTTTACTCACGATACCCAATACTGGACACAGGCAGGATGAAATCGAGACTGCAGGCTGTTGAGCTGGAGTGCCCAGAGAAGCAGGCCCACCACGAATCACCGGTCATTCCTATTCAAGGCATTGAGCAGGGGCTGATCCCCAGGCTGGTCTCTTGTTGATGACTTTCTCTGTAGCGGTATTCTGGCTGGGCCAGTGTAGCAGGGCCCAGGCAAATGGAAATAAATATGGATTCAGTTCGTGGAGATGGATACAGCCTCCAGCAAGCAAAACACAGTTCAGACACACAGTGGGGAACCAAATCACGACCCACTATAAGCACACAGCACATTCACATATAAGGAAATTCCACTGTACCAGTATAGCGCAGTGGTTTAAGGCTCTGAGCTGCAAATCTGGTGACATCTAGCAGACCAGACCTGGGTTTTGAATCCTAGCTTCACTTGCATACTTGTAACCCTGAGCAAGTCACTTAACTTCCCTGTGCTACTTGGGTCATACCTGTAAAAAAGCTTCCAACTTAGTGTGCTACTCCTGGTTAAACAACTAAAAAAAAAAATGGCTTTCCGGTCACAATTACAGTCTCTGCACAATGGGGAGTTCAGTGGTAGCTGGAAGTCCTGACAGGCTGATCGCATTCAGCAAATCTTCGGTCTTCTTCAGGTTAAAGCTTGGTCACAATTCAGTGGCTTAATTCGCTCTCCAAGTTCGGATTCTGTCTGAAAACCCACAAGTTTTGAAGTTCCTCTCAGGGACAGCATGCAGGCCAAACTCAGGCCTTTCCAAAGTTCTTCTGCGTGAATCCACTATGGATTGCTGCTCGAACTATCTCGAGCTGTTCGTCTTCACTTTCCAACTCAGATCTAACTGAAACTGCAAGCAGCGTGGGACTTTCCCAAGATCCAAAGGTTCGGTTGGCTGATCTGTCTGTCAGTCACAACAAGGCCCCCTCCAGGTTATTTTAGGCGCCAAAAGCCCAAAACTACAATTCCTACAAGTTTTGGCCCCAACAACCCTGTAGGCAGGCTCCATTTTAGAGTCCCAAATGTACTGATTGGCCCATTCTGACAGTCCAGGACCAAGATGATGGAAACAAACAGAACTGTCCATGCTGCAAATAAGGCAGGTAAGAACAAACTGCAATATTATTACTACTCTAACAAATGATCAGCAAACAAGTAATCTTCTAACAGAGCTCCTTCTCAGATTAATTATGACTGCAATCCAGGCAGCTCTTAAAGAGACAGTACACAGAGGCTATACAGGCACTCTCTGGCAATACATTTAAACTGCTAAAATGCAGGACACCAGCCTGGCAGTGAGCATGTAAGCAAGCTCAAGGAAGACTTTCAGGAAGTCCCATTTGTGAGGGTTTACACAAGTAATATCCAAATGCCACACATATAATATTTAATGCAATTTAGACTTAGCAATGTCCCAAAAATGAGCAAAAGTGGTATTACTCCGCTTCACCTATAATTGGGTCAGATGGCACCACGGGAACTCCAGTGGCTGGCTTGGTAACTGGAAAAAAAATATGAAAAGAAAAATGATTCTTAAATGAGTGCAGCCTCACATGAGAACAACATACAAAGAGCAATTCATATCAGGTAACACATTGAGATTCTTATAGTAACAAAACTATCACCACAGAGGCATTGTGTACCTTAGAAGGGTATGAGGGGAAGGGTTGAGGGGAGGAAGGAATAGGTAAACAAGGAAGGAACTAAAGCAGCATAATTCAGTCAGCAACATCATCAATTCATTTCTCTTTTTAGGAATTGTCAAATCCTGGTCAAGACCTGGATTTGTAAGGGCACCAACTGGTAAATCAAAAAGCCTCCTTACAAAGTAATTTATTCTTCAGGTCACCACCTCTTGGTCCCACAGTCACTCTCTCTGTACCACAGAAACTAAGTTTATGTCCTTTTGAGATACACTCTGCTTGGTATGCTTGTACAAAGTATTATTGTCATCCTCACCCCAATGTCACTCAGATGCTCACTTATTCTCTGTTTCAACATCTAACATACTACTAACATACTAAAATGCCAGCAGAATAGGCCTAATGGTCTTTCGTGTCTGCTGTTGGTCAGCCCCCACCCTGGGTGCTGACCTTGCTGTCCCTCGCCTTCTCTGGCTTCTCCCTTCCCAGTTCTGGATATTCTTGCTGCATTGGATTTTGCTTCCTGAACCCTTCCCTGTACCTGTCCCACCCCTCTTGAACCCCTCCACTGTCTCTGCCTCCACCAGCCCCTAGGTAGTGCATTCCATGGCTCTACCACCCTCTCAGTAAGTAGCACCTCCTCCTTTCTCCCTGAATCTTCCCCTCCAGCTTCCACCCATGCCCTCTAGTGGCCCCCTCCTCCTTCCTTCGAAGCACCCTCACTGTTCCTCCCTATTTACCCTCTTCATGTACCTGAAGACCTCTATCATGTCCCCCCGGTCCCTTCTCTCTTTCAAAGTGTACATATTTAGCTCTTCAAGCCTCTCCTCATAGGTCCTGTCCCCAAGCCCCAAATCATTTTGGTTGCCCTCCTCTGGACCCTCTCCAGGAGGTTAATGTCCCTCTTTAAGTGCGGCCTCAAAACTGCACGCAGTACTCCAGGTGTGGCCTCACCAAGCAGTTATACAGAGGGAGCATCACTTCCCTCCTTCTGAGGTGATCCCCTAGCGATGCATCCCAGCATCCTGTTGGCCTTGGCTGCTGCCCTCCTACAAGTCTCAGAGTTGTTCATCTTGACATCCACCACCACCCCAGGTCCCTCTCAGCCATTGAAACTTGTAGTGTTTCCCCAGGGTGTACACTTGGCCTGGGTTTCTGGCCCCAGGTGGAGTACCTTGCATTTCCCTGCATTAAACCTCAGCTTCCACTTTCTAGACCATCTTTCCAGAGCCTCCAGGTCCCCTGCAGGGCCACCCTCCCTCCTCCCCATCCACCACCACCCCCAGTTTCGAGTCATCTGCAAAGAGACTCATCTCCTCCTGATTCCTGTCCTTATGTCAGATACGTGGCGTTGAACAGAAGGGCCCAAGGACTGATCCCTGTGGGACCCACTAATGACCCTCCTTGGGGAAGAGACTATCCCACCAACTATGACCCTCTGGTCCGGTCCTGGAGCCAATTGCCTATCCATCGGATCATCTGGTTTCCCACCCCCATTTCTCCTAGTTTATCCAACAGGCCGCGTGAGGAACGAGTCAAATGCCTTGCTGAGAGTCTAGAAAAGAGGACATCCACTGGTCTACCCAGGTCCAAGGCACTTGTCACCCAGTCATAGAACTCCACCAGGTTTGTCTGACATGATTTCCCAGGATGAATCCATACTGTCTATTGTCCAGGCACCCTGACTTATCCAGGTCCCCCCTAGCCTCTCCTTGACAATGCCCTCCATCACCTTGCCCACCACTGATGTCAGGCTGACAGGCCTGTAGTTCCTCCCACCTCCTTGTTCCCCCTTATGGATAGGCACTACATCGCCACCTTCCAGTCTTGGGGCACCCACCCTGTCCTCAGAGGAGATGGTGAAAAGCTCTGCCAGGGGTTTCGCCAGGACATCTGCAAGTTCCTTCAGCACTCTAGGATGTAATTTATCCGGCCCCGGTGCTTTCTCCGTCTTAAGGGGCTGAGGGCTTCCCTCCTCTCTCTGCTGTGATTTCCACTTCCAGTACCTCTTCTCCTGCTTAGCCCTCCCCCACCTGCCAGTGATGCCCCCTCTCCCCAGACCTGCCGATTGGTAAGGGCCCCCCTCCTCATTATCTCTGTCTCCTCCCATGTATGATGCAGCATCCCCATTTTCCCTGGTGAAAACTGGGTGAAGTACTCATTTAGTACCTCAACCTGCTCCTCTGGGTCTTGTGCCCATCTCTCCCTGATTTAATCCTACTAATCTGCCCCTTCACCCTTGTCTTTCCCCAATGTATCTAAAGAACCCCTTTTCCTCTCCTAATTTCCCTGGCCAGGTTCTGCTCCTTCCTTGCCTTAGCCACCCTCACCACTCTAGTGGCCCTTCTAGCCATCAGCTCATACTCCCCTCGATCCCTTTCACTCCTTGAGCACTTGAATTTCTTATAGGCGCTTTCTTTCCCTGCACCACCTCCTGGACCTCCCTGGTCCACCAACAGGGTTTTTGGGCCCTACCGATTTTGTCTTACTCTTGCACAGGTGCTGGTAGCATCCTGCACCCTCTCCTGATGATTTCCCACCTACTATCAGCGTCCATGTCTGACCCAATCCCATCCAAATGCTCCTTAAGGATCCTTCCCATTTCCTTAAAATCCACCCCTGAAGTCGGTTACTTCCGCCTTTGTGCAGCCTTCTACCCTCCTAGGTCCAGGCAGAACCAGACCGTGGCATGGTCAATCCCGCTAATGGGTCCCTTACCTCCAGGCTCCCAATTTGGTCACTGTCTGCCAGGACCACATCCAGTACCCATGCTTCCCTGGTCGGTTCCCTCACCTGCTGAGTTAGGAACATGTCTTGAAAGACATCCAACAACCTCTGTTCCCTGGTCACAGAGGATGTCATAGTCTCCCAGTCTGTTCCTGGCATGTTTAAGTCCCCTAACACCACCACCTTTCCTCTGCCCAGTCTGCAGTGTCTCCTAACATCTGCCACCAGACTGTCCTCCAGCTCCTCCGCCAGGCAGGGGTCTATACACCACTCCTATTTTACTCTCTTGCCCCCTTGTTATCAAGGTGACCCAAATTGCCTCCATCCTATCTGTTTTGCCAACAAAAAGTGCACTGCTCACACATGGTACCAGATATACTAACTTGTGTACTAGAGCAATTAATGAACTGCCTGATTTCAAATATTTAATCTGTGTTAGCAGATGTAAAGGTGGTATTTTTTGTAACTTCTACACATAATTTACAGTGACCACACTGGAAACAACTTTTAGGCGGGAGTGGCAGCCATTGCCCATTGGTGCTTACAGTGGGTTGTAATGAGTGAACTAGGTGATCTGAGTGGTTTCTGCCATGTTTAAATACCACATGTGGCAGAGCAGATGCCTCTTTTTCCAAAGATGGCTCAGCTGATAAAATGTGCCAGTTCATATTAATGATCTCTTGTATTTTGAATATTTTGGGACCATAGGTGATAATAAGACTGACACTCTCACTGCCCTCATTCTGTCTCTGTACTGAAAAATGAAGGCCTAGATAAATTCTCCACTACCTGAGTTGCCTCCTGTAATGTCTGCTGACTATACCCTCTGTCTAGGAATCTAGTAGTCATCTTCCCAAGTCGAACACGGAAATCACTATCACTGGAACAGTTTCTTTTAAGGCACATAAACTATGATCTGGGAATCTTCCTGATGGTGTGGTGGGGTGACAGCTAGAAGCATATAAAATTATATTACGATCAGTAGCTTTTCTAAAAAGATCAGTATGCACACAGCCATCTTCCAATTTGGTAATACTTAGGTCTAAGAAATGAATATTTCCCCAATATCTGCTTGTACTGTAAATTTTAGGTTCTGATTTGACCTATGTAAGTACTCCACAAGTGAGTCAAGATCCTGTTTTGATCCCCACCACACCTTCAGCACACACTGTAGTCAGTGCAGCACCTCCACTGGTCTATTTTCCCAAAAATGGGTTGACAGATTGGACGTAAATAACCTCCTCTCCCTCTGTCCCAAGTAAAGGTTTACATAATTGGGGGAAAGGTTGTCCCCATCACTGTACACCTAACTTGGTGATAGTATTTCCTGAAATTCAAAGACATTACAAGTTAAAACAAGTTCTAACAGTTCTACCACAACATCTATCTGACCATGTTTCAGATTTGTAGCAGAATCCAACCTAGCACATAGAATAATCCCCATCACGGGGTTATTTGTATAGAGTGGCTCAATGTCCATTGAGACAATGGAGTCACTTCTGTTCCATCTGGAGGTCCCCAGGAGACCCAGTACCTCAGTTGTGTCCTTAATAAAGATGGCAGCTCTTTCACAATGTCTACACTACATAGTGCAAGCAGGGCTCTGTTAAAGTTCTTAAACTTTGTACCTTTGGAACTTAGATTTCTGTAATGTCACTTTAAAAATGTTTCACTGTTGAATAGGGTGCACTGTTTGAATAGGCCATCCTCTGATGAAGCGTGCACATGTGAAACCAGTTGGGGCTTTTTCATGTGTTGGTGTGTTTACTCCTGTGTGGCACCGTGGATGTGTTATAGACTCTACTGTAAGTAATAAACATCTTTTTTGCATTATTGTCTGGTGGACAGTGTCATTTTGCTTGCTCACCTGGGTCCCACTAGACACCAGGGTACAATGTGAAAATAGGGAAGGGCAATCAGAGAGTGGGGCTGCCACTAGACCCCAGAAAACATGCAAAACAGCGGCAGGAGACAATACACACCAGGGAGAAACACGGA
Organism: Neoceratodus forsteri; assembly: GCA_016271365.2. Taxonomy (NCBI): domain Eukaryota; kingdom Metazoa; phylum Chordata; order Ceratodontiformes; family Ceratodontidae; genus Neoceratodus; species Neoceratodus forsteri. The sequence goes on from CM057452.1 coordinate 143,070,835, forward strand.
AGGGCAATAAGATGCCAGCAAAGACAGCAAAATGGCTTTTCCTCTCATGAAATATCTTTTTCATCACTGTAATATAAAAAATAATCTTTTTAGTATTACGAGATACATAAAAGATTTATTATCTTTAAAAATGCATTCCAAGGGCATTTCTCAAGCAGTTAAGTGCAGGACCCAGCTAAAGGTGTCTTAATAAGCAAGCTACATGTGCTGGTTGTTCTCTAGAATGTTATTTATCTGTTTTTTCAAATCTGAATTTTTAGGAAAAATGGAAAACAAGATGGCGGCCAAACAAAAATGATTTCCCCTAACCAAACAAAATGATGTCAAAATGAACAAGATTCTTTTTGTTTCATGCAGCTATTTTGAGGTATTTGCTTCATACAGATATTTTTGAAGTGCTTACTAAGCTCTCCAGAATGTCACAACTCCTACACCATTTTGGCAGAGTGAGGCTATCCCATGGAGGAACCTGCATGGTGGACAAGGTGGATTGGGGAACCTCCAGAGTGGAGACCCGGAGGGGAGGCAAGGGCCCCAGAGTAGAAGAAAGCAACTACTAGCTGGATACTCTATTATTATGGGGTAGAAATGGGGTGGGGAAGGGAGGAGGAAGACAGGTAAGGTGCCTACCCAGTGTCTCAGCTTGAGGGATAGGAGGCGAATCCTAAGGATCAGAGGGACAACAGCACAGGAGGGGCAGCTAGATGTCATTGTCCACCTGAGGATAAATGATCTGGCTGACAGTAAGGTTGAGGCAGTGCAGAGAGAGTTCACAGAGTTGGGGAGGGGTCTAGGCAGGTGACATGTTTCGTAACCTTCTTGGAAGTGCTACCTGTCTACGGAATTGAGAGGCCAATATACTCTGCACTATGAGATTCAATGAATGGCTGATGAACTGGTGCAGAGTTGAGGGTTTTGCTTCATTGGGGACTGTAGGCCCACCTGGAGAGATACAGGCTTGTACAAAAGGGATGGCCTGCATCTGTCCGGGGGCAGGATCCTGATTGAAAGGTTTGAATGTTTCACTGGCAAACATTTAAACTAGCCAAGGGTGGAGGTGGAACTATGGAGGAAAACTAAACTGCCCTCCTACAGTTTAGGTAATCAGACAAGAGGATACTAAGGATGGGAAAATACAATGGACTGAAACAGGAGGTAATCTCAGGAGAGGCACAGGGGAAGGTATAGGAGGTGAACAAGTGGGGTGAAGCCATCAAAACATGGAGGGCCATGGGAACAAATGCCTGCAGCCTGGGTAACAAGATCCATGGTCTGGTGGCTTTAATGGCAGAGGGAGACCTGGACATTGTGGCAGTCACTGAAACATGGTATACGGAAACCCATGACTTGGATGTTAATATACCTGGGTACACAGTATAGAGGAAAGACAGGGAGGGAAAAAGGGAGGAGGGTAGCAATCTAATTAAAGAGGATCAAAGCAACTGAAATAAAGGGAAAGCAGGTAGGAGAGGAGGCACTGTGGGTTAACCTGGAGTCAGGAAATGGCAACACTATCCACACAGGGTTATCTACAAACCTCCAGTGTAAGGGAGGAAACAGACAGGCAAATGGTAGATAACATCTGTAAAATTGCAGAAAAGGGAAAGTGTTGGTAGGGGACCTAAAGATGTCTGATGTTAACTGAAACACCTATGCTGTGGCCACATCTAGTAGAGAGGTCATTCTGAATGACCTGCAGGGGCGTGCCTCATGTAGCTAGTAGTGAAACCCACCTAGGAGGGTGATATTGGACTTGGTGCTCACAAATGGAGACAGAACAACAGATATATCAGTGGGCAGCCATCTAGTGTCTAGCGACCACCATATAGTATGGTTCAAGGTAAAGACAGTAGAAGAGTCAAGCCACACAAAAGCAAGAGTCCTAGACTTCAAAAGGGCCGACTTTGCTGAAATGGGAGAATGCCTCAAAGAAACACTAGCAAAGGGTGAGAGGAGGGAGTAGAGGTAAAGTGGGAGAACCTCAAGAGCGCCATAACAGAGGCAACAAGCCTTTGTGGAAGCAAGTTAACAAAACAAGAAGACAAAGAAAACCATTATGGTTTTCAAAAGAAGTGGCAGGGGCAGTTAGAGAGAAAAACTGGCATTCAGGAAATACAAGGAAACACAGAGGAGAAATACAGGAACTGTATCAGACTAAGCAGAGGGAGGTGGGAAATGCAGTCAGATGTGCAAAGGTGCAAACAAAGGAAAGGATAACCCAGACAGTGAAGGAGGGGACAAAACCTTATCCAGGTACATAAGGGAAAGAAAAAGGCCAAGGAGGGATAGTGAGGCTAAGTAATGCAGAGGGGAGTGGGCAGAGGGGTACCTGGAAAAGACTGAGATACTGAAAGAATACTTTTGCTCAGAATTCATGAAAGAAGGGAGAGAGAGGGACTGAAATTATCCAGCACACACATAAGGAAGAGGGTGGACACCAGACACCACAGAAGACAGAGTCCTAAAGGAACTCTTGAAACTGAAGATGGACAAGGTGATGGGGCTGGATGGAATACATCCCAGAATACTAAAAGAACTCAGAGAGGTGATGCTGACAATACAGGTAGAAAAAGACGTGGTAACAAAAGAGAATGGGAAAGCAATAAACAGAGAAGATTTAGAGGGACTGTTAAGATAATCAAGAACCATGAACGAAAACAGCATGAAAATGGGAAAATAAAACATTGATGGTATTTGGATGGAAACATCAAGAAATGATACCATAGGCCAAATAAAACAAGAAATTGCATCTTTTCTCAAGAATACTTAAATTAAATACAACAAAAACTTAATAGAATATATTACAATACATAATAGATGGAAGGTAACATCACAGATAGATGTTAAATTTAAGAGGTCAGAGACAGTATAACAACTATTAAGGAAAGTACATTTACTTGAGAAATCAGGACTTTACCTGATATCAAGAGATGAATGGATCAAAGAAAGCACAAGAGAGGATGAAAATGAAAAGACAGAAATAAGAAAAGACTATTGGGAGGAGATGGAAAGTTGGAAACAGTTTTCAGTATGTAACAGATATGAAATATTGGAGAAAGTAAAAGAAAAAAAGACTGACTGAAACCAAACAAGATCATTCAAGAAAATAAAAAAAACACAATTGTAATATAAAAAGTAAAATATTATCTTGGAACATAGAAGGTTCTTATTTAAAATTGTAGATCCTGAGGTTGTAGATTTATTGAAACCTTCGATCTGGTCTGCCTTCAAAGGCGGATCCATTGCTGCCTCGGTCACCGCCGCCCGACTCTCCGGACACTTCCAGACTGCCCTCATGGTCCTCAGCCCTGGATTCCTAAAGCGGGGCCAGCACCAAGCGGCACCTCTCAAGCTAGGTGGATCCACTACCACCTCCGGTCACTGCCACCTGACTCTCCAGACACTTCCAGACCACCCTCGTGGTCCTCAGCCCTGGATTCCTAAAGCAGGGCCAGCACAGAAGCTAAGCCTCTCCGAAGCTAGGCGGATCCATTGCCACCTCTGGTCATTGCTGCCCGACTCTCCGGACACTTCCAGACCGCCCTCACAGTCCTCAGCCCCGGATTCCGCTAGGTACTGCCAATCTCTGCATATTCGGCTACAAGGCCTCAGATTGGTGCAGCACTTGGCGAGCAGATCCTGATTGGTCTGTTGTGCCCCAAAGCCTGTCCTAATTGGTACACCTTTCTGCATTGACTCTGCATAGCATTTTCGGCTCTGTACAAAGATGATTCCTTGAGTGCCACTCAAAGTGGGCTAAATTTTCTCCCTCCCCACCCATCCCAGGCCTCCATTAAATACTCAATTGCCCTCCACTTCTGTCTATCACAGCTCTCATTGGCTGCCTGTACTCTACAGTCTTCTTTCACTCCCTGTCATATTATACCTCACTCCTTTCCTCGCTCTGTTAAATATTTTCTGATATTTTAATCTCTCTCTCTCTCTCTTCTCATAGCTCTGTCTCTCTTCTCTGCTGTCACTTCCTGGGTGCCACTGACACTCACCCTCTGTACCTGATTTCTCCTAGGTCATTCAGCTATGAACCTCTCAATCTCACTGTTCTTTCTTGCGCCTCAATTGCACTGCTCCACTTATCCTTACCATCTGTTCCCTTGCCCACTTGGCCCTCCTCATCACTTGCCCCATGATTCCAATTCTCCAACCTGCTCCTCTTACCCCCCACAGTGACCCTACTCCTCTTTTATTGTACAGACTCTGGGCCCATATTGTTACCTACACACTAAAATTCTTCCCCTTAAATTTGTGTACCATTCACCTTTTGTGCGTCATAAACTATGGTATCTCATCCCAATAGCCCTACTGCTCTCTGGTGACCTGCATTCTTACCCAGGACCAACCTATGATGAAAGTTGTCACCTCTCACATGTTAAGGTCTTACAGTAGTGCATCATAACATCAGAAGTCTGTTACACAATTTTGCGAATTTGAATCCTGGATTACCTATATAAACCAGACATAGTATATCTTACCGAAGCGTGGCTTAAGCCTTCCATTCAAGACTCCGGTGCTTGCTAACTTCCTACAACCTCTTAATAGTTGACTGGCTTGCCCCCAAAGAGGTGGTGGTACTGCTGTCTATTTCAAAGACCACCTCAATTTCACTGAGATCTGCTCATCTCCCCTAGTCCATAGTGAAGCTCTACATGTTCTTCTCACTCTGGGCTCCAAAAACTTCATATTATCTGTGCTTACACCCCTCCAGTGGCTTAAAAGGTCTTGATGAGCTGCCTGAACAAGCCACTTTTCTCTCAGGAAGAAATGAGGTTCTTTTACTTGGTGATCTCAATACAAACTGGCTGGGTAACTCCCAACCAATACTACTTTCCAAGCTTCAACTTTCACCAGGTTATTACTGATCCCACAAGAACTGCCCATCACTCTTACTCCTCAACTCTGCTTGACTGGGTTATGACTAACCACCCGAAAATATTATCTCCTTTGGCACACTAACAGACTCCATTACAGATCATTCCCCACTTTCTCACGCTTTGGTAAGACCAAGCCTCCCCATCAAAGCCTTGGTTTATCACTTTCCATAACTACGCATACCTCAACCACCAGTCCTCCTACAGGATATTGCTTCTATCAACTGGACCCTCTGTTTAATTTGGATGACCTTCTGACTACATTAAACCTATTCTTGAATCGCTTTTGGAAACTCAGAACAAACACTGCCTCCTCATTACATGTTGAGTAAAAACAAGCATACCCGTGGCTTAAGTCTGACCTTCTCTCTAAACTATGACTGCGTGATAAAAGCTGGCATCGCTATAAAAAGACAGGACTGCCTGCTGACTTCAATTCCTATAGGGTACTCAGAAATTCTTGCAAGAAGGATATTAAATGTGCAAAGAGCACCTACTGTAAAGATCTCCTAACTAAATCTTATGGTGACCCCAAAAATTCTGGTCCCACATAAAGAGCTTCCTAGGTTCAAATCTGGCCCCACCCCAACTGATATGTCTCTTAATGGTGTCCACTGCAACAATCCTTCCACTATCGCTAACTTTTTCAATGCACAGTTCTCTGATCTTACAAACTATACATCATCCTTCCCAGTTTCATAACTCTCATGCTCAACCCAATGACTCTGGGCCCAAATTTCATTTCAATTCTGTCACCTGTTTGGATGTACTTAGACGCTCAATAAAATTTCTGACCATTCCACAGCAGGCTCTGCCAGTATTGAACCCAAGCTACTAAAACTTGCTGCCCCTTACAGAGCAGCACCTCTAGCAAGGATATTTACCCTCTCCCTGTGTCATAGCTATGTTCCTGCTCTCTGAAGATGGCCAGGATTACCCCATCTTCAAAAAGGGTAACCACAAAACCCTCCAACTATAGACCTATTGCCATATTGAGTCCTCAGCAAAATCCTTGAGAAGCTCGTAGCCACCCAAACCATAGATTTTCTTCAGAAATATGACCTCCTTACGAATGCACAGCATGGCTCCATGAGGGTCATAGCACCACCACTGCATTACTCAAATTCACATCTGATACCCTATCTGCCATGAACTCTAGTCTCCTAACAGGGGCAATTTTATAGATATGACAAAAGCATTTGACCTAGTCGACCATCCTATCCTCCTTGCCACTCTTAGATCCCTAGGTTTCTCATCAAATGCCACAGCATGGTTTGGCAGCTACCTATCAGATCGCACCAGCAAGTTAAATTCAACTCCACCTTGTCTGATTCTGCGACCATAAACATTGGCATGCCACAAGGTTCTATTCTTGGGCCACTGCTTTTCTCCATTTTCATAAATGATATTACCTCTAACCTTCCCCAGACTGTTTCCTACTATACCCAGATGATATTGTCCTTTATGCCAGTGCTAAAAAACATTACAGAGTTAATGAAAAACTTTCCTTGACTTTCAAGGGTTCAACAATGGCTATTCAACCACAAACTGCTGCTGAATGTATCTAAGACTCAAGCCATGCTATTTGGTACTAATGCCAAGCTCAAACTCTCTCTCAACCCACTTCCAGAGTTACTACCTTAAAAGTCTCTTCTGTTGATGTTGTACCCTCATTTAAATACCTTGGTCTCACACTCACCTAGCTCTCTTTTGATCTCCATATTCAACAATCCTGCAAGCTGACTAACATAAAACTCGGTATGGCCTATCATTCCAGCTATATGCTCACACCTTCAGTGAGGCTTGCCATAGCCTGGCATGCTCCTTCCATCACTCACCTATGGAGTTGTAGTGTATGCCTCTGCAGTAATACTATTCTCAGGAAGTGGGATGTCACCTACAATAATATCTGAAGGTATGCGTCCTCATCACATCGGTTGAAACATCATTGCCTACTATACTCAGAACTCGGGTGGCTTTCTCCGAATGCATCTAGAGACTTTGCGTTTGGCTCAGTCATAGATAAAGTCATCCGTAACCAAACGCCTAAACCCCTGGTGGATCTATTCCTCATCCAGCCATCCAAATACAGTCTTCACTCAACTGCTAATGCCCCTGTGCTTATTCCTCAGCACCACTCCACCAAAGGTGCTAGCGCTTTCTCCTGTTATGCCCCTATCACTGGAATTCCTCCCACTAGCTATAAGGTTAGTGCCATCCCGTGCCTCTTTCAAGAAATTGCTTCATGATCATCTTGCTGACTCCTGTTCATGCTCCTGCTTCAAACCACCCTAGCCCATTATCTCAGTCTTGATCTATGCACCCTCTCACCTCAGGTATGCACTGCACACTCCTCTAGTCGTCTACTTGCACTCTTAGTTTTACCAAGTTCCTATCCCCTACTTTTGCCTTTCTGTCTATACTATTCCATCCTTCCCTTTTGCTGCACCCCTCCTAGTCATATCCTGGCTTTACTCTATCCTTTATGTATAATTATATTTTGGGGTATTTTTGTTTTGTTTATTATACCATTTTTCTACCAGGATTACTGCTTAATGGTTTATTTATTGCACTTGCTCACTTATTTACTCCATATTATTGCTTATGTAATTTGTATCATATTACTCTGCTGCTACTTTGTTTTACTACTGTCTATGCTTTTACTTTATTGTATTTTACTGTTCTGTATTTGTTTCTACCTCTGTTGATCAAATGTTAAATCAATTGTTTTGTATCTGTAAACTCATAGGTTATGCCTGAAAATAGTCATTCCTATGGCTAGCACCTTACCAGTCAACAAAAACTAAATAAATGAAATAAATAAAAAAACTTGGTGCAAAGTAGAAACCACCAAAGATTCCAGGATATACAACTATTTCAAAATTAGCAGTTAAAGGAAAAATATGGATGAAACAAAGGAGGAGTTGCAGTATATATAGCAACAAAAAGCAACTATAAAATGACTGGGCAATATATTACGCCAGACAATATATTAATGTTGAAATTAGAAGATACAAAAGAGAATAATAGATCATATTAGTAAATGTATGTTTATCACCAACCAATAAAGACTTAGATAACACATTAATTAGACTAAAAGTAATATTTGACCAGTTAATGGACGAAGATATGGATAACCCAATATATATTGGAGATCTCAATGCAAGGATAGGAAGAAATTCTGAAAGTCCGGGCTATATGAGGAGTGATAGATTTAATAACTGAATGGAACTAAAAATAACATGGATCTAGAGGCCTCTAATTATAGATCATGTATGGAGCAATCTTGAGGAATTAAAATAATTAAAGATATGAAAGTAATTGATAGGATGGAATCTACACAAACCCAATTGAGCTAATACTTGAGGTTAAACAAAAGAACAAAATGGAGATAAGCAAGGCCAATTTAAGAACAAATGAGGGTCTGGAACTAATTAACCAGGAAGAATTAAATGGAATGTAAATACAATTAAACAATATGACAGTTTATTCAAAGGTCCAATAAATGACATAAGATCAATGATAACTGAAGATACAAATTATAATATAGTAGTTAACAACTGGAGAGATTTGAATAGTCTGATTAGACCTGTCTGTATGAACAATAGAATCGGAGGGAACATAAAGATCAGACAAGATAAGGTATAGTTTAATGAAAATGCAGGAAAGTGGAAAAGAATTGAGTAAAGTTATTAAGAAATATAAAAGAATAAACAAAAAAAGATAAAGAACATATAGATATAATTAAGGAAAGGAAAATTATAAGCAAACATTAGAAGAACAAAAACTTAACCATACAAAAATATTACGGAAAAACTAAGGAAAAGAAAAGTATGGAAGAAAATTCTGAGTAATGGTTAGCAAAGGCTACAATAAATATGCCAAAACAATAGAAGCATATATTCTCCTAATACATGTGTCTTTTTTTTTACAGAACTTTATTATTCAGAACAAGATGAGACAATATTAGGATCAATAGAAAATGTAAATGATCAAAAATCATCTATCCAATACCCATGATAATAACATCAGAACAAGTAATATTAGCAATCAAGATTAAAAACAAATAAGGCACCAGGAACAGACAAAATAATAGAGGATGTGTATAAATGTTATATAGACTGGTGGGCCCAGTAATGGAGAAATGATATAATACCTTCTTGCAAGGACAGGTGTACGCTTACCAGATGGAAGGAGAGTGTCATATAATCCGATTTTAAGAAAGATGATTCAAATTATCCCAAAATGTATCGCCTAATAAGTTTAATAGACGTCTCACAAAAAATATTTACTAGAATTATTTTGGAGAGACTAGAAGAGTGGATAGCTCATAATAACATCTTACATGAAGTACAAAATGGATTCAGGAAAACTAGATCCACAACTCGACATTGCTATACATTAAAACATCTTGTATGGAAATATATAAAAATCAAAAGACCAAACTCTATTGCTGCTTTTGTGGATTTCTCATCCGCATTTGATAGCATTAGTAGGGCAATATTATGGAATAAACTAAAGAAATTAGGGCTGTACCCAGAACTCCTTAATATTTTAATAAAACTGCACTCAAACACATGGGGAGTAGTTCAATATGATCAACATGGGAATGTGTTCAAGTCATTTGGATGAACCAAGGGGTCAAGCAAGGATGCCTACTGGCCCCACTTTTGTTCAATATATATATTAATCACATTTGATAGAATTAGAAAACCCAATATTTCATGCACCAAAAATAGGAAACACTAGAGTAGATTGTTTAGCGTCGCTGAAGATTTGGTATTAATATCAACATCTACTTTAGGATTACAAAGGAAATGTACTCATTTTACAAAGCTATGTGACAGTCATAAATTAAAGATAAGCATGTCCAAAACTAAGCTATTAATTTTGGGAACACCAATAAGTATTCCAGATCCCTGTGGATAAACACAGAAAAAGTAGAAATAGTTAAATACTATGATTATTTAGATGTTAGATTTAGCCAGAACCTAAAGTGGAAAGACCAGATAGATCAGATCCTAACAAAAATAAAGAAAGCATTTAATGCATTCAAAATATTTAATGCAAAGATGGTCCGAACATTGGTCAAATTAGTTTTGAGAGTTCTTGAGGCTAAAATAAACTCAAGTATACTCTATGCAGCAGAAATCTGGGGAATGGTAGACCTCAATTTATTGGAAGTATTGTGTAATAACATTAAAAGATGTATTTTAATGGTACCACAATCAATACCAGCAGGAATACTAAATTAAGAATTAGAACAATACTCTATTTCAATGCTAATGAAAGAAAGACAGATTTTGCCATCATTAAAGTTCTTTCTTCTTGAAGAAAATAGACTTCGAGACAATGTCTAGAAGAGGAAATAAAGTATACACTAATAGGGAAAGTCTTCCTACTTTAGAAATTCTTAGGCGTTTTTCAAATTTTCCAAATGGACTTGGACACATTTTATGGAGCATGTATGTGCATCCATGGCAGATGATAGTTGAAAATGTTAAGAGTTGGTTAAGGGACCAAGCAGTAAAATTAAAAAGTTTAAACTATACAGATGGTATAAGTACATTAAAAACACACATGGCTTAGAGCCTTATCTGGTCAAATTAACCAACCCAAAGGAAAGGAGAATAATAACTAAATTCAGACTAGAACTATATAAGGCTAATTATGTACTCCAAACACAAAAGGGAAATATATTAATGCCATTTTGTAAATGTGATAAATCATCAGAGGATGACTTAAAACATATGTGCCCATTATCTAAGGGGCTCCGCCAAAATGGCTTGGTGGCATCATGGCAGATCTTGACCTCACCCTGATAAGCTTGTGAAACATTTATTGAATAATGAAAATCCATATATTTTACAGAAAGTGGCTGACTTTCTACAAGTCACCCATTTATAATAATGTTATGAATAGTAGTTGTACTGATTGTTTTAAAAAATTGTAAGTAACTATAATAAATTGTAATCATATTATTGATGGATTTATATAATGGATGTAAATGGAATCATGGAAACTCGTGGTCATATATGTATGTTTTACTTAATTCAAATACAGTGCAACTTCAATTATCCAAACCCCGATTATCCAGATCTCCCAATATCTGAACTCCAATGTTGTCCCTCAGCTCTCATTTGCCTTAATGTTATGGGCCCCAGATTATCTGAACTCCTGATTATTTGAACAAATCTGACATTTCCCATAGCATTCAGGTGATTGAGGTTGTACTGTATTTGTAATGACATTGTTGCACAAATAAAAACAGTTTTGAACTTTGAACTTTGAAGGTGCTGCTGACATCAATGACAGCCCTATTCAACAAATCATTGGAGGTGGGAGAATAGTTGAGTACCTAGAGGCCAGCAGGGCACAGGACACAAGGCAGTATGGATTCACAGCAGGAAGATCATGTCAGATGAATCTAATAGATTTCTTTCACTGGGTGACCAAAGTAGTAGTCCAGGGAGTGGCTGTGGACATGGCCTACCTAGACTTTTGCAAGATGTCTGACACAGTCCCACACAAAAGATTAATAAACAGTTAGCCAGCCTGGGAGTGGGTCCCAGGTGGTAGCCAGGGTATGAAATTGACTGGACAACAGGACACAGAGGGTAATAGTAATGGAGTCCACTTTAAAGAAAGGAAGGTTGCTAGCAGGGTATCACTGGGTTCAGTACTGGGGCCGGTCCTCTAATGTCTTTATAAGTGACATTGCAGAGGGACTGGAAGGAAAAGTATGCCTCTTTGCACGTGACACAAAGATCTGCAACAGGGTTGATACACAAAGGGGTGGAAAGGATGAGAAGGGACTTGGCAAGGTTGGAGGAATGGTCAAAAGTATGGCAGCTTAGATTCAACGCAAAGACATGTAAAGTAATTCACCTGGGAAACAAAATCCAGGAAGAGTACACAAGGGGGTTACTAACAACAAGAACAAAATGGAAAGGGACCTGAGTGTAGTCATATCAGAAGATCTAAAGGTAGGCAGGTATTGTGAAAAGGCAGTAAGGAGGGATGGGGTACTGATGCACAGGAGAGGTATCATCTGTAGAAAACAGGAAGTTGTCATCCTCTGTACTGACAGTTGGTGAGATCCCATCTGAGTATTGTGTGCAGTTCTAGAGATCCCATCTCTGCAAGGAAATAGACTGGATGGAGGCAATCCAGAGGAAAACTAAATGGTGCAGGGTCTGCAACAGAAACCATACAAAGAGACTAAAGGAGCTTAATATGTATTCCCTCAAGGAAAGGAGGGAGAGGGGGACATGATAGAAATTTTCAAGTACCTCAAAGGAATCAACAAAGTCCAAGAGGGTAGCATCTTTCAGAAAAAGAGATACACAGGAACAATGGGGCACAATTGGAAGACAGAGGGAGGCAACTCAGGGGCAACATGAGGAAGTTTTTTCACAGAGAGAGTGGTGGACGCATGGAATAGCACCCCTGAAGAGGTCATGGGGTCAAAAACAGTGGGTGAATTCAAGAATGCATGGGACAGACATAAGGCAGTTATAGTGGGGGTAGGAGGAAGTAGGCTGTTGGTTAACTAGGATCTACAGCTTATTCAATAGGTGGGAAATGGGCAGACTTGGTGGCCAAGTGGTCCTTATCTGCCATCAAAGTCTATGTTTCTATGAGGGAGTAATACCAGAGGACTGAAGGAGGGTGAATGTGATACTCCTTCACAAAAGTGGAAGCAAGGTAAAAGCAGGAAACTATAGACTGGTCAGTTTGACCTCAGTGGTGGGAAAGATGCTGGAATCATTGTTAAAGGAAAGGATTGTGGAATGCCTAGAAGCCAGCGGGGCACTGGACCCAAGGCAACATGGATTCACAATAGGAAGGTCTTGTCAAATTAATCTGATAGATTTTCTTGACTGGGTGACAAGGGTAGTAGATCAGGAGGGGCGGTGGACATGACCTGCCTAGATTTCAGGAAGGCATTTACACAGTCCTGCACTAGAGTTTAGTAAACAAGTTGGGCAGCATGGGAGTGGGTCACAAGGTGGCAAACTGGGTCATAAATTGGCTTTAGAAACAGGACACAGAGGGTGGTGGTAAACGGAGTTCAACATGAAGAAAGGGAAGTACTGAAACCAGTGGGGTGCCACAGGGTTTAATACTGGGACCAATCCTCTTTAATGTCTTTATCAGTGACATTGCAATGGGACTCAAAGGAAAGGTATGCCTCTTTGCAGATGACACCAAAATCTGCAATAGGGTTGACACTCCATGGGGTGGAGAAGATGAGGAGAACTTAGCCAAGTTGGAGGAGTGGTCAAGAGTGTGGCAGCTTGGATTCAATGCCAAGAAGTGCAAAATCATGCACTTGGGGAACAAAACCCAGGGAGGAATACATGATGGGGGAGGAGGTACTAACAACAACCAAACTGGAAAGGGACCTGGGGTAGTTATAGCAGATGATCTAAAAGCAGCCAATAAATGTGAGAAGGCAGTGAGGAAAGCCGGGGGAATGCTGGGGTACAAAGGAGATGTAACACCACTAGAAAACAGGAGGTGGTGATGCTGCTGTACAGGCAATTGGGAGGCATCCTCTGGAGTACTGCATGGAGTTCTGGAGACCTCATCTCGAAGGACATCGACAAGCTGAGGCAGTCCAGAGAAGGCAAAAAATGGTGCAGGGGCTACACCTGAAATCATACAAGGAGAGATTGAGGGAACTCAATATGTATACGCTGGAGGAAAGCAGGAGAGGGAGGACATGACAGAGACATTTAAATACCTCAGGGATCAGTGGAGTTCAAGAGGCAGCGTCTTTCAGAAAAGAAGATGTGCAAGAACAAGGAGTCACAATATGAGGTTGGAGGGAGGAAAGGCTCAGAGGCAACATGAGAAGTATTTTTTCACAGAAAGGGTGGTGGATGCATGGAATAACCTCCTAGGGAGGTTGTGGGCAACAACGGTAGGCAAATTCAAGAATGAATGGGACAGGCAGAAAGCAACACTAGGGTGGGAAGGAGGATGTTGGCTGCAGATCAAGTAGGATCTGGAGTTTATACAGTAGATAGGGAACTTGGCAGACTGGGTGGGCGGGCCAGGTGGGCCTTATCTGCCATCAGATTCTATGTTTCTTTGTTACTATACTCAGAATCAATTTATAAAAATGTTAAAATTAAATAACTTTTACATGGAGTAATATTTTCTCCCAAACCAGCAAAAGGCATCTGTGGGCCAGTCCCTTTCTACCCAGAAAATATCACACTAAAATTCCAAACCGCTTGAAGCGCTCCAGGTGTCGGATGAGAATCCATTA